>JAMPIV010012685.1:0-393973 GCA_024509875.1 Oreohelix idahoensis
AGAAATTTAGAAAATGCAAACAAAAACTGTTGTCTGGGGGAGGGAGACATTTACCACCCAATTCTCTGCTAGACTAGAAACCTATTTGGAGAAATGGACGGCTCTGGGGAAGACCCAAGATCTTAAAGAAATGATCATGATTGAGCAATTGAGGAGTCCATGGCTCCAGACATGAGAAAATTTCTCATGGAACAAGGTGCAGAGAAGTTGGGGGAAATTTTAAATGTTGCTGAGAGGTATCAGGCAGCAGCCCAGGCAGAGGTAAGTGGTGCTAAGAAGAAAGCACATAGACAATTTTAAAGCTCACAGCAAATTTAATAATAAATTTGATAATAGAGAGCAGGGAAATAAAGGTAGGACAAACTTTGAGCGGCCAAGAAATGACTATCGCGACAGAAACTCACAGTTCAATGACCAAAAGTTCAATGAAAGAAAACCGTTGAACCAGGGAAAAAGATGGTGTAAATGGTGCAAGAAGGATAACCATAACACCGAATTTTGTAGAAGGAAACCTTCAAACATTGCTGCAATGAAGTCGGGGACGCAAAGATTAAAGGTTAATCCTAATGGACAACAGGAACCTTATCACCCCCCAGTTTGTGAGGATGTTATTTGTAATGGGGTCACCCTAAGGTGCCTTTATGATACAGGTTTGGATTATGATTCAGTTGTGAAGTCTAGCCTAGTGGACCCAAGTCAGTATACCACAGAAACAGTGGAAATACAAGGGGCGACTAAGGACATACCACTCATGACACTTCCCATCGCAAGGATAACGGTGAAAACTCGCTATGTGGAAGGAGAAATCAGAGCAGCAGTGATAGATGAACCAATCTACCCTCTGATATTGGGGTGTAGATACGTCTTCTTGGGGAATCCCGAGAAACCTGTGATCATGGCGACAGTGCAGACCAGGTCACAGAAGAAGGAGGAAGAAGGTGAACCTATAAATGCTCATCCAGAGGAGATGAGGAAGGCGCAGGCTGAGGATAGGACACTCAAGCCCTGTTTTAAAAAATTGCCCAAATGCCACACACCTCCGAGCAAGGGGGGAATATTTCATGAAGAACAAACTCTTATACAGGAAGGCCGGAACTGGAACAAATGGTCACAACCAGCTGGTTCTTCCCACTTCATATAGAGATAAAGTGATGGAACTCGGGCATGCGATTCCCTTCAGTGGTCACATGGGGATCAGCGCCACAGGACAGCGTATAGCTTGTCATTACTTCTGGCCAGGGATAACGGAGGATATAAAAGGATATGTCAAATCCTGCCCAGAATGTCAAAGGGTAGCTCCAAAGCACTGGACTGCTCCTGCAACTCTAGGGGAAATGCCCATAGTGGGAACACCTTTTGAGAGGGTTGCAGTGGATATTGTAGGACCTCTCACTCGGACCTAGAGGAGGAACAGTTACATCCTTACTCTGGTGGACACTTGTTCTATGTGGGGAGAGGCGGTAGCCCTGCCATCAATTGATTCAAAACATGTAGCAGAGGCACTACTTACAATATTTACCCGATTAGGATTCCCGCATCAAATCTTGACGGATAATGGTTCTCAGTTCAAGGGGAAACTAACGGAAGAGTTTTTAAGCTATTTCAAGCCAGGCACTTTCATTGTAGTCCGTACCATCCACAAGGGAACGGCCAGGTAGAGAGGTTCAACGGGACTCTCATTTCTATCCTGAGAAAGCTGGCACACGAAAAACCGGATCTGTGGGATCAATTCCTGCCCGCCGCATTGTTTGCGTACCGGGAGGTACCACATAGTTCAACCGGGATGGCTCCCGCAACTCTGCTATTTGGGAGGCCAATAAAAGGTCCATTAGAAGCGTTATTAAGGACCTGGACAGATGAGAAGGCGGAAGAGACTGTTACCTCATCGTATCAATATGTGAACGAACTGACCACTCGTTTGAAAGCTGGATGGAAACTGGCAAATGATAATTTGAAACAAGCCAGGAAGAAACATGCAGCATATTTTAATAGGAAGGCAAAGGGACAGGGAACTGGCAGTCGGACGGAGAAGGTGCTGCTTTACTACCCGGAAGCCAGAATAAATTACAAATTGGTTGGCAAGGTCCATATACGGTTCTAGAGAAGGTGTCTAGAACAAACTATAAAATTGACAAAAAGGGGAAGGAAAAAGTTTATCATGTAAACATGTTAAAGAAGTATCTGGACAGACCACTCCAGGAAAGCACCCCCTTATTGACCTTGGCTATTGCAACCCAGATGCAAAAAGAACCACTCACCTCACATGAATACCCATTACATCCTTGTGAAACAGCAGCACAGGTAAAAGTCAGTAAGCACCTGACTAAAAACCAGAGGGAGAGAGTTCAACAGGTTCTGGAGGAACATACAGATGTATTAACAGATAAACCAGGCCATACAAATTTGCTACAGTATGACCTGAAACTGGTAGACTCAAACCCAATCTGTATGAGAGCCTATTCTATTCCGTTCGCGAAGGAGAAGGCATTGAAGGAAGAAATAGAGTATTTGTTGAAGGAGGGGATTATTTCGCACAGTGAATCATCTTTTAGTTTAGTGTCGTTTTTGTTGAGAAACAAACCGTCTGCGGTAACACAGACTGTGCATAGATTACAGGAAACTGAATGCTGTCACAGAAAGGACAAGTGGATCCATTACCAGACACAAAACAGTTATTTGCCAGACTGAACAAGGCAAAATACTTTTCAAAGGTGGATCTTAGTAAAGGCTATTACCAGATCCCAGTGAAGCCTGAAGTGAGACCTTAATTGGCTTTTAGCACTTCGGATGGACATTATGAATTCAATATGCTACCATTCGGACTGAAAAATGCTCCGAGTGTGTTTTCAAGGATGATGCGAGAATTGTTGGACCCCCTGAATAACCCATGTATCACAAATTTCATGGATGATATTCTCGTCGCCACAGGGACCTTTGAAGAACACATTGAAGCTCTGGAGATGTTGTTTGATAGACTTCGGGGGGCGTACTTGACTGCTAGGCCAACAAAATGTTGTATTGGATGCAAAGAGTTGGAATTCTTGGGACACACTGTATATCAGGGTAATATGACCCCTGATCCTAAGAACTTGGAAAAACTGCAGAGAGCACCTAGGCCACAAACAAAAAAAGACGTGCGATCATTCGTGTCGTTATGCGGATTTTATCAGAAATACATCAAGAATTTTAACGCTATATGTGCTCCTCTGACTGATCTGACTCGCAAGGGACTTCCAGATAAAATTATTTGGACTGCACAATGTGAACTAGCGTTCCAAGAGTTAAAGGAAAAACTCACTAGCAAGCCTATTCTCAAACTGCCTGATTTGACACAGGACTTTGTCTTAAGAACCGATGCAAGTAATGTAGGACTCGGAGGGGCTTTGTTGCAAAGATCATCTTCACCTGATGGGGAACTGAAACCAGTCGCTTATGCAAGCCGCAAATTGAATAAGGCGGAACAAGGATACTCCACAAGCGAAAAAGAATGTTTAGCGTTAATCTGGGCAATAAAGAAGTTTCAAATCTATCTGTATGGTAGGACATTTGTGGTGGAGACGGACCATCAGCCTATCGTGTTCTTGTCTCAGGCTAAGCATGAAAACGCAAGATTGCTGAGGTGGTCTTTGTTGCTTCAACCTTATCAGTTTAGTATCCAATATATCCCAGGCAAATTGAATGTCGGTGCAGATTTCCTCAGTCAGCACCCCTGTGATCAAAATTAGAGTAGTGGCAGACGTGAGGAGTAATTTTACCTATGTGTATCGCTGGTTTTGGAACTTGCCATAGGCATGGTTTCAAGTGGGGAGATGTGTAGTGAAATTGACAGAGATACAACGGTAAAATACCTCCAAAGATAACATTTAAGGATAAAAACATAATGCGTAGGTTGTGATGATACATGATCGCCCAGGACCGCGGGTAATCAACCTCCATAAAAATTGACTTGCTAGACAGGCGGGGAACGGAGGGATAAAAAGGAAAAACTTATGACTGGAAAGATTGCGTGATGAAAACTAGAAAGGCTAAGCGAGAAGCAATTGGGGGGGGGGGGGGGGGGGGGGGATGGGAGGAAAGTAAAAAATTCACGGCCCCACAAATTGACACGCAGGTACGGAATGGACGCTTTTGCGATCCCAAGCCCTTGATTTTGAAATTCAGACGGCTAAACGCAGATGTTTAGGCAATATTACCAAAAATCTTAAAAAGTACTTTTTATTTTCTTTTCGTAATATTAATGTTAGGAATATAAAAATTAGCTGGCCGGATGGCCCATTCTGAGCAGTGAACTAATATGTTCTTAATTTTACAGACGGATAGATATTATTGAAGATAATGACAAAAGACAGTGTTGTTCACATCATCGACAGACTGTATTGAATCTAAAAGTGTCGCTTATTTTGCACAAAAAAACACGCTCGAGACGCAGGTGTTCAAATTTACTTAGTATGGAGGAGAGGGATATTTGTGGTGGCTGTGTCTAAATATAACTTTTAACGACAAAATTTTGGAGGGGAGAGAAAGGTTGGTTCAAAAATCAAGTACATTTTGTAGAAACACAAGTAGAGACGGACAGACTAACAGATAAACATCCATACTTGACTGAAGCATGACTGAAATGACTTTAGTGTAGGAAATTTGAATTTAAAATAAACCTAGGCAGTGATTGGCCACAGACAATCATATCAGTAGCGCTCAGACGCGAAAGTGGGGCCATTCTTCAATAGTTGTTCAGTGATAGACACAGATTTTAAAGTGTGGTGATTTCCATATGAAAGAAAGTGTAAGAAATTTAGGGACGCCATACTATAGCCAGCAGCTCAGCTGAGTTTTGCTAGCAATTCTGTGTTATTTATTCATAATCTGGTAAGATTGAAATTATTTCCTTATATATTTTGAATATTGTTTCATGTTCGAGTGATTTGATACTGCCATATCGAAATCTAGCCTTACAAACAAGTAGGGATTTGCTCTAGACCCCCGCCCTAGTCAGGGTCTAGGGACCAACAATGTACATAAACTCCAGCAAGGATTATGCAAGTCAGATCAAGTGTTGAGAATAATGAAACATATTACCTATCCTCTTTTAGGGCAGAAAACTAATAAATATTTTTCAGAATCTATAGTCTGGGAGGATCTATCTGATGTAAAACCACCATGGTAAATGTGCTGTTTGGTCAGAGAGATCTGACCTGTCTGTATGATGTGGTTGTTGTGTCAGTGTTGTGTCCAGACGTGGGTTGAGAATAGATTTTGACACATGGCCCATACTTTGATTGCAGAGCTGTGAGTTTCTGTTGTCAACAAAGCAGTGTCTATTCAGTTGGTGACTTTACTCGAGTGTATCTGTGCAGTACTTGTGACAGAGACCACCATTATTGCCCGCCAGCACGGAGAGGTGGGACCACCTGATTTCAGCACCAGAGCTACAACTACAAGATGAGTGAGCCTCTGGTCTGCTGGACATTCACCAACGCTGTGTAGTTACTAATACCCCCATAAAAATTCCCACCATTTTCTGGACACTGTGTAGTCAATATAGACAGGTGTGATGAGGCCACCCCAACAGCACAAACATTAACTATCCTCCAAGTAGATGACTACTAGAACATTTTAATAAAACTAACTAGTATAGTACATATATATGTACACTATTGCATTTATGATATAATATTCCATGCATTTCTTTCATAATCTCTAAATCCTTTTAAGTTCTGGTCAACCTAAAAAATTGATCCAGAACAAAATAAATGTAATATAATTCTATCAAAAAATTTTACACACGTGAGTTAGTTCAGTGTATTTTAATATTTATTAATATTATTAGTCTTGTTAAATATCTGTGGGTATATCTATAACCTATTACACCACACTACATATCATAACCCTAGACACTTTACGTAGCCACATTCATTAAAAAAAATTAAGTGTGAGGTCGTAGTGGTAGCAAGAAAGGCCTTCTGACAATTCTCAACTACATTTTATCTCAGGAGCCTTCACAGCTGGCCTCATACAATTACATTTAGTAATATCAACATCATACAATACCATCAAACACCATTACACTGTGCATAGATTACAGGAAACTGAATGCTGTCACAGAAGGACAAGTGGATCCATTACCAGACACAAAACAGTTATTTGCCAGATTGAACAAGGCAAAATACTTTTCAAAGGTGGATCTTAGTAAAGGCTATTACCAGATCCCAGTGAAGCCTGAAGTGAGACCTTATTTGGCTTTTAGCACTTCGGATGGACATTATGAATTCAACATGCTACCATTCGGACTGAAAAATGCTCCGAGTGTATTTTCAAGGATGATGCGCAAATTGTTGGATCCCCTGAATAACCCATGTATCAAGAATTTCATGGATGATATTCTCGTCGCCACAGAGACATTTGAAGAACACATTGAAGCTCTGGAGATGTTGTTTGATAGACTTCGGGAGGCTAACTTAACTGCTAGGCCAACAAAATGTTGCATTGGATGCAAAGAGTTGGAATTCTTGGGACACACTGTATATCAGGGTAGCATGACCCCTGATCCCAAGAACTTGGAAAAACTGCAGAGAGCACCTAGACCACAAACAAAAAAGGACGTGCGATCATTCGTGTCGTTATGCGGATTTTATCAAAAATATATATCAAAGATTTTAACTCTATTTGTGCTCCTCTGACTGATCTGACTCGCAAGGGACTTCCAGATAAAATTAATTGGACTGCGCAAAGTGAATTAGCGTTCCAAGACTTAAAGGAAAAACTCACTAGCAAGCCTATTCTCAAACTACCTGATTTGACACAGGACTTTGTCTTAAGAACCGATGCAAGTAATGTAGGACTCGGAGCGGCTTTGTTGCAAAGATCATCTTCACCTGATGGGGAACTGAAACCAGTCGCTTATGCAAGCCGCAAATTGAATAAGGCGGAACAAGGATACTCCACAAGCGAAAAAGAATGTTTAGCGTTAATCTGGGCAATAAAGAAGTTTCAAATCTATCTGTATGGTAGGACTCAGTTTTGTGGTCGAGGACGGACCATCAGCCTCTCGTATTCTTATCTCAGGCTAAGCATGAAAACGCAAGATTGCTGAGGTGGTCTTTATTGCTTCAACCTTATCAGTTTAGTATCCAATATATCCCAGGCAAATTGAATGTCGGTGCAGATTTCCTCAGTCGGCACCCTTGTGATCAAAATTAGAGTAATGGCAGGCGTAAGGAGAGATTTTATCTATGTGTATCACTGGTTTTAGAACTTGCCGTAGGCATGTTTTCAAGTGGGGAGATGTGTCACAAAATTAACCGTGATACAACGTTAAAATATTTCCAATGATACAACGTAGGGATAAAAACTAATGCGTAAGCTGCTAGAATACATGATCGCCCACGCCGCGGGTCATCACCCGCCATGGAAATTAAATTGTTAGACTTGAAGGCAAAACGGAACGGGATGAGAACGGAGATCAAAAGGAAAAATCTGACTGAACGCGTGCTTGAAACTAGCAAGGCTAAAAGACGCAAGTGGTGGGGAAAGGAGGAAAAAGTCTCGTTCCCCAAGTTGACATAAAGTAAAGAAATCGACAAAAGGGACCTTGGATATTATACGCCACAGTCATTTCTTGGACGCTTTTGCGATAACTTAGTCCGTATTCCAGAAGATTCTAGAAAATATTTGAAAAGTAACTTTTCTTAATAATAATGTTAGGAATATAAAACCTAGCTGGCCGGATGGCCCATCTTGAGCAGTGAAATAATATGCTTTCATTTATACAGACGGACAGAGAATAACAAAGATATTGACAAAATTGTGGCCTTGAAGACGCAAGTGCTAAAATCTAGTTGGAATGAAAAGACGGGGTGGGATGGAGAATTGTGGCTAAAAATAACTTTAAAGGCAAAATTGTGTAGGGGAAGGCAGAGTTGGTTCAAAAAACAAGTGTTTTTTTTTTTGTGAAACGCAAGTAGAGACGGACGGACCAACAGAAAATAAGGCATACTTGACTGAGGTATGACTGAAATGACTTTTTTGGTAGGATATTTGAATTTGAAAAAAGAAAAGGCAGTGATTGGCCATAGATGAATATATTATCGGCGCTCAGACGCGCATTTTGTGCCATTCATTATAAGTTGTCCTAGTAGACACAGTGAATTATTAAGTGGTGTAATTCCCAGAAGCTATTGAAATATTTAGAGGGACGCCATCCTAAGGCCAGCAGCTCAGCTGAGTTTTGCTAGCATTTAACTGTGTTCTATATTCATAATTCTGGTAAGACTGAAATTATTTCTTTGTACATTTTAATATTTGTTTAAGGTTTCGAGTGATTTGATACTGCAATAGCATAATCTGTCCCTTACAACAAGTAAGGATTCGCTCTAGACCCCCCGCCCCAGTTCAGGGTCTAGAGACAAATAAAATACATAAACTCCAGTAAGGATTATGAAGGACAGATCAAGTGTTGAGATCAGTGGAACATATCACCTATCCTATTCTATGGCAGGAAGCTAATGAACATATTTCAGAATCTGTAGTCTGGGAGAACTTATCCTATGTGAAACCAACTTGGTAAGATGTGTTGTTTGGTCAGAAAGATCTGACCCGTCTATGTGGTGTTGTTGTTGTGTAGTGTTGTGTCCAGAAATGGTTAGAGGATGGAATTCTGACACATGACTAATACTTTGATTGCAGAGCTGTGAGTTTCAGTTGGCACCACTGTGGTGTCAAATGAGTTGTTGAATATTACCAGAGTGGACCCGTGCAGTAACATTTGGTCAGAGCAGCCTATTATAGCCCCCAAGCACGGAGAGGTGGGGCCACCATACTTCTGATATTGCCCCCAAGCACGGAAAGGTGGGGCCACCAGACTTCTGATATTGGCCCCAAGCACGGAGAGGTGGGGCCACCAGATCTCAGCACCAGAGCTACACCTTCAAGCTACGTGAGCGTCTGGTCTGCTGAGAATTCACCAACTCAACTTATTTCCTAACACACCCATAAAATTTCCATCCAATAACTGGACAATGTGTAATCGCCATAGACAGGGAGTGATGAGGCCACTCCAACAGCACATCCATTAAATGTTCTCCCAAATAGATTACTACTATAAACAGTAATAATATTAACTAGTCTAGTAACATATATATGTACACACCTTGCATTTATTATGTAATATTCATGCATTTCTTTCATAATTGCTAAACCTTTCATATGTTCTGGCCAAAATAAAACCTTGGTTCAGAACAAATAAATGTAAGAAAATTACTATCCACATTTTACACACTTGAGTTAGTTCAGTGTATTATAACATTTATTAATATTATTAGACTTAGTAAATATCTGTGTGTGTGTATGTAAACTACCACCACACATTACATATCATTACCCTAGACATTTAACGTAGCCACATTCATTAGTAAAAAAAAGATAGGTGTGAGGTCGTAGTGGTAGCAAGAAGGGCCTTCTGACAATTCACAGCTACATTTTATCTCAGGGTCTCAGGAGCCTTCACAGCTGACCTCATGCATCACACTTAGTACCATCACCATCATACAATACCATCAAACCCACTACAGATGCAAAGAATGAACCAGAGTTGGGGCACTGTACGAAGGATGGCCACCGACCGAGCAAAGTGGAATCAATTTGTTGTTGCCCTACAAGACGCCACTAGGCGTGATGGCTACTGACTGCTTTGACGGTCGACGGCTAAGGATCAAAGAAGAAGAAGAATTTTACAAATTTAACTTCGATTTAATCCTTTTAAATGTACTGCATGTATGTCTCAGTCAATTTACTACACACACTCTAAACAGAGCTAAACCAGAATAATAAGAATTCCACTGAGTAAATCAGAGGTGGGGGCTTAACGAGCTAAAACTAATCATTGCTTAATTCTTCACAAAAGTGGTTGGCAGATTATAGAATTAACATGCTTAGCCAAACAGCATTGTTTTCGCTCATCTGAATATCTTATGAAAACTCCCTTTTTGATAGAAGTGTCATTACCCTTCTCTGCCAAGAGTAATCTTGTGCAAAGGTAGACACCTTTGAAGGCCCATATTAGATACTCTTGAATTTTGGCTACTGTTGGACCACTACTGCAAAGCAGGTGAGGCAATACCGTCACAGTCAATATGGGATTCAAACGATAGGGATTGCTTACAGATGGTCGCTGAAGTCCGGACGTAACAATAATTTAGGGAAGGGAGTGTAAACAATAAATCGAAAAAACCAAATACTGTCAGAGGTGGGTAAAACTAAAGTGAAGAGCACAGAATAAATTATAGAATGGCACATGAAAATGTGACGTTCGAGGTTATTCTATAACAGTAATCAGATACTGTAAATGCATGATGTTATACTACTTATAAGGTTGCATTGTCATTATATTAATACTTTCAGTATGCTGGAGAATGTTTGGATAAATAGTAATAAAAGATGAGCAAGAGGAAGGGTAAAACGCAAGACGGGCCTATACGCCCGATTCTCAACCTTTGGAAAATTAAGTTTTTTCTTATCTGTTGTCTATCTATCTAGTCTATCTGATTCTGCTCTTGAGTTCGGGAAGGCAAAAAAGTGAAGACGGAAACTGGTTACCTACATCATAACGCTGGATCTCGTACAGTGGAGGCGTTAACAGTTCATTCCCTTTGGTAGTATCTGCTTGGGGACTCAAAGCTGCTCACCTCTGGTAACATTGTTCGCATACGCTGACTACACACGAAGTCTCGTCATTCAACAGCAGATTACCAATATGTCACGAGTTCTTATTATATGCCACCATAACCTGATTATGTTTCAAGTGCATGTCTAAGTTACTGTATGAATGGTTTAGATTTTGTTTGTTTGTCTTTTTTTTGTCCATTACTTTCTTTTGTTTTTGTTTTTTTTTTTGTTTTTTTTTTAAACATACTTAAATTTGATTATGATTGGATACTATAAATGAATGCTTTTATTTTACCTTGATAATGTTGCATGCTTACATAACGCTCAAAATACATCTACGATTGAAAGGATACAATATGCAAGATGACAGAGAGAGGAAGGGCAGAATGCAAGACGGGCCTGCGTGCCCAATTCTTAACCCTTTGAAAATAAAGTTCGTTCGTTCGCTCATGCCTTCCTCATCATTTGCAATTCTGTCTCCAGTTCTCTTCTTCAAGTATGTGTGTGTGCTTTTTTATCCACTTCTTCTTCTATTGCCCTGGGGATAACAGAGCAAGGACTGTCTTGTAATGCTGTCAGCAAACTTTCTCAATGTTTGTCCTATCCATTGTCAGCGTCTTTTCTTATTTTTTATTCTACGGACACAGTATGGTGTAGAATAATCAGACCACAGTCTTTTATATTTAGACATGCACCCTAATATAACCAACGAACCTGGCTGTCCAGGCCGAACGAGGTGCGCCTCGCCAAATTGAGGCACAACTGTATTTTTTTAATCTGTATTATGTATCATTATTATCTTTTTACTCTTCCCCCCCCCCCACCCATCCCTTGAAGGTGATAGACTGGTTCATTTCTTTGATCTTGACAGGGGTGTTCGCTTCCTGCAGATATTGCGTATGTTACATGTTGACAGACAAGGCGGGACCTGGCGTCTGCTCGGATCTGTGATTTACCTCCATCGACAGGTAAGCATGTGGTATACATGAAGTCCGTCATGTCCATTAATGTTCTGGAATGTCATACAGCAATGAAAGCTAAACTATATATCTGGAAGAGGGAGGGTTGAGGTGGGGGTGGAACGTTGCCTCTGATATAATAGATGAAATTAATTAAAATAATTAGTACATTAGACCTCCCATTATCTGACCCCTGATTATCAGAATTTCAAATTAACCGAATCACCAAAACCAAGAACACATGCACCCTGTGTCACGGCGCTATTTCGCAGTGACGAAATATTAGACTGGCAACACTGAGTTTTGGCAACATTGGGGATAACTACCCGCAAGTCATGTGATGAGCGGAAGCGGGAATTATTAGGCGCCAAGAAAGCATTCTTCGTCTAGCCGCGTCCGAGTGAGGACGTACATAGTTTTTCCCTTGCCAGCATTCTTGCTGAGAAGAGTGTGCCATGAGAGGTGTATTCTAAGGTTTGCCTTATGGCGGATTAAGTGGATCATATTGTGTAATTCTAGATTTTGTGTATTATCTAGTGGTTTTTCATCCATTGTGCAAACACATTTTACTTCATATTATCAGACATCATTGCACGCTGTTGCTCGACAAACATCTCGAGAAACAGCGACCGTCAGAACAATAATATTCTGTGACTATGTAAACATTATCTTCCCGCCTATTTAAACATTATCATACCGCCTTAAGGGGATAAATACTGCGCTTATATATTGCCTGGACAAAACCAGAGCATATGTTCTTAACCTGTAAATTCGCTTAAGCTTAAGATTTAGTGCTGATCGGGTGTATTTTCCATCCATTCCATTAGTGGCGGGCAAGAGGGGGGGGGGGGGGGGGGGGGGGGGAGGAGGAAGACAGTATGCTTGAGAAGATAATATTTCTAAAATGTAATACTGAAAAATAACTTTAGTCGAAAAAAGTGTTAGTAAATAAAATAGTAAAAGTATTAAAATATGTTTCAATATTTTTCATAATTATTTGTAGTGATCGATATGATTGTTCGATAAAGCGCGAAGTTTTAGATCTAAATTGAGGCTCGGCTCTGGACTCGACCTGCGACTCCACGTACGACTCGACTTGAAGCCAGTGTTAGAGACTTGCGACTCGACTTCAAACTTTTACTATGACTCGTTAGGAAAGACTTGACGTCAGCTCTAAATGAGGATGTTCTGAAAGAAGCCAGTGAGCAAAGGAAACGTATTACTTACAACAGAAGGAAGCAATCCACTTTTTTGTTTGTGGCCATATTGTGAGAAGAGGATAGCTGGAGTATACTCTTGACGACTGGATATCTTGAAGGAACAATTGGAAAGCGTGGAGGAAACAGAGATATAGGGCGATAGAGAGAGAATATACTGAACACGGATGGACGTATAAGAGGATGCATCCGTCATGTATAAAACCAGCGTGCTTCGGGAAAAATAAGTATTCATACCCTTTAGTATTTGCTGAGGCAGACTGAGTACCTATGGGTTTACCCGGGGCGGTGATGTCGAATCTGAACAACAATAATAACAATTGACATCATGACATGGAAACCAGTCAGCAGAATTGATAAACAGCATTGGGGACAGACGGTTGTGGAGAGACACGATCACCTTCGCCAGATGGGTTTTTTTACTAAATACTATGTAACTTTGTCTCTCAGTTCCCTGTGGAGCCGTGGCGTATTGATGGGGGGTGCGAGAGGGAAGTTCCGCCCCGGGTGACAGACAAGAAGGAGGTGCCATCGGCCACTATTACGATAGTACTTACTGTAAACAAAAAATACTTGCAAGTATGTTTCTTCATGACATGGTGTTGCCAAAGGTAGAATCTGCCACGGGTGCCAAATATTTTAGGCATGTCTCTGCTGTGGAGCATAGAACTTTAACTAGTTTTCTCCCGTTCGTCTATGGGAGAAGTCACATTCTTCATAGGAACCATATTGCCGCTGCCTTTTCTTTCTACCTATTGCGTGAAGCGGAAACTCAGATAAACTTCTTGCATTTTCTATCATCTCTTTCGTCCGTTCTCTCTTCATTTATTCAGAGCCGATCCTAGGGATTTTTCAAGGTTGTGCGAGGTCTTGTGTTGGTGCCCCCCCCCCCCTCCCCCAAGCAATACTATATGTATTCTTACGAGAGTCAATTCCATAAAGAAACACACTTTCAAGCATATTTTAACAGAAAGTACTTTCATAATAGTGTCTAATTCTTCTTCTTCTTCTTCCGTCCTTAGCCAACGACCGGCAAAGCAGTCAGTGGCCATTACGCCTAGTGGCGTCTTAAGGGCAACAGCGAATAGATTTTCTTTGCCGTTGTTCCCATCACGCCTAATGGCGTCTTTAGGGCAATGACAAATCAATCCATTTGTCGTTGTTTCCGTAATCAAAGTGACTGGCAAACGGGTGATCAGCCCGTTGGTAATAGTGTCTAATAGCACACCCTTATTGGCTGTCACCCGCGCTGACCGCTTCCCCCCCCCCCCTCCTCCTTTGTTAGTACACTACTGCAAAAGACATATTACATTTATGTTTTTAAAATCTTATTGTAGGTAATTGTTACTTTTTTTTTTTAAAGGAATAATAAAGACATATTAAGAAAACCCTCAGTTTCTTATAAGCAAATAATTGTTTAATTTGTAATTTTCTGTTTAATTATTCTTGTTCTTTTAAAACTCAAAAATGTAAAACTTAACAATAATTTGTTATCCTTCTTTCTTTTTTTTAAAAATAAAATTCGTCCCCTCCTACAAGTCAACGCCCGGTGCGGCCGCTCTGCTCGTTTGTTTCCTTTATTTCTCTTTTCAGAATATTATTTTCTTTTCTCCGTTCTACACATGTTCTGCGCCCTCTCCGTCTCCCCCCTTTCTTCTTTCTCGGTCTCGTCTTTCATTGTTTATTTATTGACCCCTTTCAAGCTAACGGATTTAGCTTGTGTTTTATCTCAGAGTGGTGTCGATACTTCCTTCCACACAGTTTAGACAAACAAAGCAAGAGCCTGTCAAACTTGCTAGCCTTACTCAATTATTCATGGCTCCCCTGACGTCTGCACATGTATGACGTCATCACGTCTCTTCTGCTGGTATTCTGTTCTTGTCAGTGTTGCCAGGGCCGCGGTTTTCTCGCCAGATTTGGGCGTCTTTTCGACCATATTTCGGAAAATTAATGCTGTAGCAGATTTTTGACGGTTTTCAACGTTGACTAGAATTTTTGATGGAATTATTGTTGCAATACTCGCCGAAAAATACTGCTCTGATCCCTCCTTGTAAGGTGGTAAATATATTTGAAATCAGGACTAGCCATATATCTGTAGACCTATCTCCAGTCAATTCCCAAAGCCAATTTGTGCAATCAAGTTTCTTTGTGTGTTGTTCTTATGTGTTGTTTTTGGCTATTTGGAGGGTTGTTGCTGTATGGTCGTTCTTGTCTTGATCCCTTCTTTGCTATTGTGTCTGCTTTATCAGTACTCTTCATTCAAGCATTTTAGTTTTAAACTTTGAGTACTATAAATTAACTCTTTCAGTCCCATACCCGTTTTATGTGTTACCCATTAAAAGAATACAACCCGTGCAAAGGGCACGGCCGAAATCCGGACGATTCCGGCAACGCCGATTTCACGGGTTGTATTATTTTTATTTATTTATCATGTTTCTCACTTAGCTCTTGCTATTTTTCCTTTCTATTTTTATTTACCCCTGACGAAGGCCTTGTAGCAGCAACGTAGATAATTTTTTTTTTCTATATCCAAATCAGACGCACACTTTTTGTCATAAGAGTTTTGGGTTAGTGAGAGTTAACTTCCATAATTGTTTATGAAGATCAGTGCTCTTGTGACGCTATGCGCTAGTACGATGTAAATAAATATTAGACAAACATAAAGGTATGTTTTCAGGCACTCGTAAGAAATAAAGTAGTAGAACACTAGACAACAGAAAAACAACAGACGTGAGTGGCTTACCCAGGACTCGAACCCAGGACCCTCCGTGCGACAACCCCGCCCAGCTATGCAAGCGAATCACACTATCCTCCCTGCCATCCACAAAATAAACAATAAAACACAATAATTTGTATGTTTATGCTTTCAACTGTATTGAAAAGTGTTACAACAGTTTCAGTGTCCTAAAAATCGATTAATTCCAGCTCAACGTGTTGAAAAATATTCTTAGCAATGATAAAATTAGTAATTTTGATTTGATATACTTACAATGATTTGACATGTATGATGCCACTTTCTCATATCGGCAGTTGTTCATCTTATTTGAAATTGAAAACAATATATATTCTAATTATAACCAATCAGAGGTTGAATGGTATATTTTTCATCATTAAATTTAAAAACGAAAACAAAAAAAAACATATTATCATTGTCCTTAAGCTCCCTAGGGAACATAGGCCTTCTACAATAGCACGCCAAGTCCTCGTGCCATACGCTCATGGTCTTTCCATTACCTCACCATTTTCACTTCTGTCTCCAGCTCTCTTCTCTATGTGTTTTTTTTTTTTTTCGTCTTCCTCTACTTCACTTACTTTGGGGATACCAGAACATGGACTGCTTGGTAATGTTATCAACACTTGTTCTTAATGTATGTCCTATTCTTCTAACAGGCAGGTTTTCGACAAAACAGATCCAGATGATTGGTTTGGTTTGGTCTGGTTTTAGGGACTATCTTCATTGCACACGGACAACTCCATCAGTGCTCCGATCTCCTTCCTTAAATCACACAAGAGGATCTCAGCACAGTGCACGAACTTCCAATGTGTGTATACAGGAATCACACATTCTATAAATATTTTTGTGGTGGGTAGGTTTCTAATTTTGAAATTTTGCCAGGGCAGCGGCCTTATGGCCTACCCTTTACGATTTCCAACTGCCGTTGGATTTTTAACGTGCGCAACTTGCACACGGGACTTCCTATTTCTTCGCCCTTATCCGAGAAGGCTACGCATCCGATCTCACTACACAGGAGATTCGGGGGGGGGGGGGGGGGGGGGGGGGGAGTTGACATCATTAGAACCACTGGTTCTGGAGAAAAAAAATTATGTAAATTATATTCCCTCAACTGGGAATCGAACCCGGTACCTCTAGAATTAGAGGCGGACGCCATACCTATTAGCCACTCCGACCCCCAGATCCAGATGAACACTTATGAAGACATAACATATAGATTTCTCCATGAAGGACTGACACCAGCTAGTTCCCACTGAACTAGGGCATGAAGTATTTATAGGCCTATACATGCACAAACATAGTCAGCTGTATGCTTTCCGTGTCAGACTCACTGTCTAGCAGTTTTACATCACAGTAACACAGGGACTCCAGCTCACGAGTAATAATGAAACATCACGACTGCCGAGTCAATCTCCAAACATTTAATACTACACTAACCGTTTTACAATAACACATGGATAGTGTGATGCATATGGTACAAATAATACTGTAGAGAATCTGCTCTAGCACAACTGCTACCATCAATAACATAATCTCGTCCTCTCACTTTCTGCTTCACTCGGCAACGTCCCCCGTTCAACTGCCTTTCTCCTACCAGTCTCAACACACTCCTCATGTTTTGACCTTTATTCACACTCTCTCATATCCCCGCTTGATCATTCACGAACAGTTCACAACAACTCATGTAACCATCTTGTGAGATTCACAAAAATAACTCACTCTTTAACTGTTCGTGACAAGGACAATTTTACAAGGCCCTTTGAGATAAGAACTGGATGCAGCAGTATGCCCCCTGTCACCATTTCTCTTCTCACTGCTCACTGACTGTATTATGAAAACAAACACTTCAACCAACAGAAATGGGATTCCGTGAACACTGACGAAAGAAGCTTGTTGATCTAGATCAGCTGCAGACAACCCAGGAACCTTATAGGTATACTTTCGAAACCCTGAGCTCTTTAAACATGCGTCGTAAGAAAATTATGTCAGTGCTTAAGTTTTACAGTATTTGTACTGGGTGCAGCATAAATGGAATTATTACCTCTGCCTGACGACCTTCAATAGAGCGGTGGAATGTTCAAACTAAATGATTTTTTATTCAATGTTTACTTTATTTCAAAGAAAATAAAGCTTTCCTATCTTATACAGTTCCTGAATAAGGTAAATTTAGTAAGATAGCTTGTGGGTTTTCACTGGGAACGCAGCAGAACTACGTTTACTCCTATATATACACCGTGCTTCTAAATGCCGGCTGGTGATGCCTAATGCCAAATTTAGCAAACTTAATTTTTTCTTCTTTTTTTCTGCTTCCGTCAACTAGAGAGGTACTAAATCTGCTCCAGTGGTCTACTGATAAACAGTGATCGACCGGTTGCTGACACCTGATCTACATTTCACTGTCAACCTGGCACTTCTTTGCTAATGCTATGTCCATATAAAATTACACCACGCTTATCATAATATTTTACCCATTTTCTTTCCTTCTACTTAACCACCAGGATCTAATTACAATGCTATATATGGGATTTCTCCCGGTAAAATGCGATCGACCGTTTGCCGACCCTGATCGAGATTTTTCCAGCGACTTTCATCTTCATCTTTTCTATCTTATGCTATGCCCACATAAAATGAAACAAAACGTGACATAATATTTGACCCATTTTCTTTGTCATCTCAACCTGCAGGAACTAATTACAACGCTGTATATAGGATTTCTTGGTTTGATCTTTTCCTCTTATTTCGTCTACCTGGCTGAACGGGAGGATGGAAGAAAAGACTTCTCCAGCTATGCAGATGCCCTCTGGTGGGGTGTGGTAAGTCATAACTACGTTTACAGATATATCAAGTGAGTTCACAGACATATTAAGTGAGTTAATTATAAAGAAGAGTTCTGTAAAACTGAAAGTTGAAGCAAGAAACGTTAAAGTTGGTGTGGAGTTACTTTTACACATTTTTTTTTTTTTTTTTTTTTTTTTTCCGTACGCCCGCTAATACTCGAGGCGAAATCTCAGGTTATTACTATGTCTAACCTGACATTGATTTTACGTGAGTATCCCTTTTTACTTGTACAGAGACAGGTGTCCCTCGCCATTCAGGCAAATACTCTCCGACTTCGGAGGTACCCATTGCAGCTGGGTCGGCTCAGGAGCCGCCAATCCCTGGTCGACAACACTCCTTCAAATGTTCTCGCCAGGTCTCGAGTTAATCCAGTCCAATTCCCGGTCGACGAAAAATCCTCAAATGCCGTCGCCCGGGTTTGATCCTGAATCACCCGGTCGCCAGAGCGGTGTTGTAACCACTACGCTAGCGCGGCTCCTCTTTTACACATGAACGATACATTAGAAATACAGAACTTTTGGACGTTTCGGGATACGCCCTTCATCAGCCCTAGTCACATAGATGAAGACAAAGATGGGAAATATAGATAGATTGTGAGAAACAGACAACGGGCGATAGAGTCCTGGGAAAGTGGAGATAAACGAGAGATGAGCGACATAGAAGAGTGTAAATGAAGAAAGAACACGGGTAACAAGAGGAAAAGCTTAACGAAATAATTTTATCAAGTTTGTGTTGGCAGATACAACATATATGGTGACAAAAATATTAAATGTGTTGACAGACACAACATATATGGTGACAAAAATATTAAATGTGTTGACAGATACAACATATATGGTGACAAAAATATCAAACGTGTTGACAGATACAACATATATGGTGACAAAAATATTAAATATGTTGACAGACACTTCAAATAAGTTGACAAATACATCAACTTCGTTGTAGTAGTAGCCCCCTATGGGAATGCGCCCCTGAGGTGATAGCCCTCAGCTGTTTTATTTTTGCCTGATGTTCCCCTGTTGTGCCCGACACCATATGGTGAAACTGGAGTGTCCTCTCCAGGGCGCCAGGTTGGGCACAGTTATATCAAATGTATTGACAGACACAACATATATGGTGACAAAAATATTAAATGTGTTGACAGACACAACATACATGGTGACAAAAATATTAAATGTGTTGACAGATACAACATATATGGTGACAAAAATATTAAATATGTTGACAGACACTTCAAATAAGTTGACAAATACATCAACTGCGTTGTAGTAGTAGTCCCCTATGGGAATGCGCCCCTGAGGTGATAGGCCTCAGCTGTTTTATTTTTGCCTGGTGTTCCCCTGTTGTGCCCGACACCATATGGTGAAACTGGAGTGTCCTCTCCAGGGCGCCAGGTTGGGCACAGTTATATCAAATGTATTGACAGACACAATAATTGAGTTGGAAGACTCAACTTAAGTTGATGGCTACATCAACTGTGTAGACAGAAATATCAAATGTGTTGACATACACAATAATTGGGTTGGAAGACTCAACTTTAAGTTGTTGGCTACATCAACTGTGTAGACAGAAATAACAGATGTGTTGGTGGACATTGAGTTGGTAGATACATCAAAATGTTGGCAGATACATCAAATGAGTTTACAGATATGATCAAATGAGTTAAATAACATATTAAATATATTGAGAGATACATAAAATAAGCTGACAATTATATCAAATGTGTTACATAATGACATGAGTTAAAAGACATATTAAATGTGTTGACACATGCACCAAATAGTTAGTAAATATTTTGTTTTCACTACGAGTTTTACCTCGTGGTGGAGAGCCCACGTTCAACTAAACACAATGTCCGGTGGTTATAATAGGTTGCATTTCCTAATAAAAAAAGACCTTGTGGTGTGGTAACTTACAGTTAATAAATATATCAAATGTGTTAACAGACACATCTAATAAGTTCAGAAATATATTAAATGTATTGACAGAAACATCAAATAAGTAAACAAATATATCAAAATATATTGACGTATACATTAATTGAGCTGGAAAACTCAACCAGTAATTTTTACAGAAATATCACATGAGTTTACATACACATCAAGTAACTTAACAAACATAATCAATTGAGAAATATAAATATGTTGATAGGCACACTATAGGCTACGGTGACAAAGTACCACAGACATGGATGGGCAAGATTGTTGCTTCCTGTTTTGCAGTGTTTGCTATTTCTTTCTTTGCCTTACCAGCTGTGAGTATTTTATTTACCTCATTTCTTTCTTTGCCTTACCAGCTGTAAGTATTTTATTTACCTCATTTCTTTCTTTGCCTTACCAGCTGTGAATATTTTATTTATCCATTTCTTTCTTTGCCTTACCAGCTGTAAGTATTTTATTTACCTCATTTCTTTCTTTGCCTTACCAGCTGTGAGTATTCTATTTATCCATTTCTTTCTTTGCCTTACCAGCTGTGAGTATTTTATTTACCTCATTTCTTTCTTTGCCTTACCAGCTGTGAGTATTGTATTTACCTCATTTCTTTCTTTGCCTTACGAGCTGTGAGTATTTTATTTATCTGTTTCTTTCTTTGCCTTACGAGCTGTGAGTATTTTATTTATCCATTTCTTTCTTTGCCTTACCAGTTTTTAGTATTTTATTCATCTATTTTTTTCTTTGCTTTACCAGCTGTGAGTATTTTTTTTCATCCATTTATTTCTTTGCCTTACCAGCTGTGAGTATTTTATGTGAGTATTTTATTCATCCATTTCTTTCTTTGCTTTACCAGCTGTGAGTATTTTATTCATCCATTTCTTTCTTTGCTTTACCAGCTGTGAGTATTTTATTCATCCATTTCTTTCTTTGCTTTACCAGCTGTGAGTATTTTATTCATCCATTTCTTTCTTTGCTTTACCAGCTGTGAGTATTTTATTCATCCATTTCTTTCTTTGCTTTACCAGCTGTGAGTATTTTATTCATCCATTTCTTTTTTTTGCTTTACCAGCTGTGAGTATTTTATTCATCCATTTCTTTCTTTGCTTTACCAGCTGTGAGTATTTCTTTTCATCCATTTCTTTCTTTGCTTTACCAGCTGTGAGTATTTTATTCATCCATTTCTTTCTTTGCTTTACCAGCTGTGAGTATTTTATTCATCCATTTCTTTCTTTGCTTTACCAGCTGTGAGTATTTTATTCATCCATTTCTTTCTTTGCTTTACCAGCTGTGAGTATTTTATTCATCCATTTCTTTCTTTGCTTTTATTCATTTGCTTTTTACCAGCTGTGAGTATTTTATTCATCCATTTCTTTCTTTGCTTTACCAGCTGTGAGTATTTTATTCATCCATTTCTTTCTTTGCTTTACCAGCTGTGAGTATTTTATTCATCCATTTCTTTCTTTGCTTTACCAGCTGCCCAAATGGGTACCTAGCATAGAAGTGTGGGGGCAGAGATGCAAAGTATAAACCAGAGCTGGGGCACTACACAAAAGATGGCTGCTGACCAAGCAAAGTGCAGACAGTTTGTTGCTGCCCTACAAGATGCCACCAGGCGTAATGGTCACTGACTGCTTTCTCTGTCAGCAGCCAAGGACCAAAGAAAAAGAGGAAGTCACTGAATTAGATCCTTATGTTATTGAATAATATTTTGGTGGTTCCTAGCTACAAAATACCACGAGTACTCAGTAGTTTATGTCTACTTCAGTATTCAAGTTGAAATTCGAGTCACTCTTT
This sequence comes from Oreohelix idahoensis, assembly GCA_024509875.1. NCBI lineage: Eukaryota > Metazoa > Mollusca > Gastropoda > Stylommatophora > Oreohelicidae > Oreohelix > Oreohelix idahoensis. The sequence continues at coordinate 22,139 of JAMPIV010012685.1, forward strand.
ATGAAAACATGATGACAGTCTCTCACCAACAGATTCCTGCATCACATCATTGCTTCAGATGGCCAAATGTAGAAACAAACACAGACTTGTGGAAGAGAATAAGATAACAACCAGTAGATTGTTAAAGAGAGAACATGGAGATGCATAGAGCACACACACACACACTCAGGAAACAACCAATCATTATAACAACACATGCCCTTGAGTGGAACACACCAGGGAATAGAAAAGGTAGAATGCCATAGATAACCTGCAAGTTGGAAAAGAATGAAAGAAAAGGAACCCAAAGCCACCGAATACTCATGAGCAGAGCTGAAGAATACAACCTAAAAGAGAAATGGATGATGAGCAACAACTGCTGCCCTGTGGTCCACAGGGAACTAACAAAGACTGGTGGTGGCAGCTGTGTCAAAATGTTGAGCTTTGGTGCATGTCATAACGTACTGTTCCTGGGGTCTCTGAGGAGACAAAGAAAGTATTTGGCTACCGTTTCTTCATCAGGCATGTCATAAGAAGTGAATGATTTGTTTATGCATGGGACTCTCAACATCATCATGTAAAACAAATGGCTACAGTCTCCACCACTGCAAAAGCACATGAATGCTTTGGCACAGGTTTCCTGCAAGGGGATCACCTTTAGTGGTAGCTCCATGCTCCATAAAGAATGCAAAGGATGATAAAGGTGATAATAATAATGATGATGATGTTGTTGATGATGATGGTCATGGTAATATTGATAATGATGATGATGGTCATGGTAATATTGATAATGATGATGAAGATGATGTTTGATGATGATGATGATAATAATGATAATGTTGATGAAGATGATGTTGTTTATGATTATGATGATTGTAGTGGTGGTGATGATGATGATGGTGATAATGATGACATGTGATAAAGAGAAGAAGCTCAAAACTGATTTAAGTTGAATTATTGGATGTTATTTAATACATTAAAACACATCTCTTCGTTTCAATATCTGAAACTTAATATTCTGAATGTGTTTCAACGCAATATGTCTGGAATAAGGTTATAAAGCAAAGTACTCATAGCTGATAGTTTTTTTGTATCAAAAGATGAAGTTTTGTTTTCTGAATATACGTAAATATTGTTTTTTCCAAAATGAAGGGTATTCTTGGTTCTGGCTTTGCTCTCAAAGTTCAGCAGAAGCAGAGACAGAAGCACTTCAACAGGCAGATTCCAGCTGCTGCTACACTTATACAGGTATTGTCAACAGCTGCAGCACAATCATCATGTTCAAGGCACTTCTTCTTCATATAACTTTTCTTTTGTTAAGAGTACTGGGACTTTACTGAAATTTGCTCCCTTTGCAGAATGCATGTGCTGAAGCTCACCATGTATTCTGGTAGTGGTGGTTTGTGTGACATGTTGTTTTATGTGATGAAACTGCTAGTCTTATGCATAACCCTCCATAGTTAGCTTTTATAATATGCTTGACAGGAGGCCATGGTTCTAACCTTTTCTTTCCAATAAAGAACTTTGGAGTTTACATGAACCTTTCTAGACTGTTAGCATCAATAGAATTATCAGTATTACAAAGAGCAACGAGTGTCCGATTGGCAGAGCGGTTAGAGCACTGATCTCTCACTGCAAAGGTAATGGGTTTGAAACACGGTGGCATCATGCTCCAATCTGCCCAGCTGTAAATGGGTACCTGACTCTGCTCTTGAGTTTGAAAAGGCAAAGGCAGCAAAGAAGGGAATTGGTCAAGAAGCTGGACCTAGTATAGTGAAATCACTAACACTTCACTCCCTACAGCAGTATCTGCTTTGTGACTACCTTTACCTTATAGAGAGCAACATAGTTTTTCCTCTTCTACTTCTTTGTCTTTCAGCTCCCTGTGGAGCAGAGGCGCCTAATTAGTTCATGCCAAGTCATCCTGTCATACCATGTTAATCTTACTCTGCACTAGCATTGGGTTATAAGCATTGTTGTTTCCCATTGTGCTCCTTTTGGAAAATGGAGCCACCACTGCAGCTGGTCCTCCTGCGGGATGCCTACACCAGACGTTCACACACTCTTGCAGACGTGATGTCAATGACAATTTGTTTTACTTGATGAGTTTGCCAGCCCCATGCATAACCTCATATTAGCTGTCTTGTACTATATACCTGGGACTGAAGACGCAGCAAAAGAGATGAATGCAGTCAGCGACTCATAGCTTGACTGCTTGCGTCAGGGTCAGCGAATCAGAGCTGACCAAGACCCTACTCCACCTCCATGTGGTGGTCCTGGAAACAGACTGCAGTCTGGCTGAGAGAGTAGGGATCGAAGAGGGAAGGCAAACCCGGTCCCAAAAAATGTCATGCGGAAGTCGGATGTGTCGGGTCGAAAGGCACAAATATCGCAGCTTCGCTATAAACGACGGCACAACGCAACCAACGTCCTTTTCAGGACGAACGCAGAAGAAGTAATATTTACCTGAGGGTACAGTATCCCTATTCTTTCTTTATCTCTTCAGAGACTCCTGGGAACTACATGGGGGCCCCTAGATCATTGTGTTCTTTATTAACCTTCATCAGCATATCCTACATCCTTGCCTCATAATCCCATCAAAAATATCCATAGCCTGATGATCAATAAAGTCACTGTTTACAGTTAGGCCTATCATTTTCATCTCTGTATGGCTCTGAAACATAAAGAACAACAAAAACAACAATCGAGAAGTTACAGACTTTCATAAATGATACTTGCATCGAACAGAAGAATTGAAATGGTGTGACAAGTTCACCAATATAGAACAGGTAACAAGAACCAGACAAGTGCCAGTGGATCAATAGATGAGAAGAAGACGCTGGCGATGGATAGGACACACATTGAGGAAACCTGTTGATAGCATTACAAGGCAGTCGCTATCCTGGAATCTCCTAGGATAAGAGAGGCAGATGTAGACCAAAAAAAAAAACACATGAAGATGAAAACTGGAGACAGAAATGAAAATGATGAGGAAGAGGGGGAACAACTTTAGGACTTGGCATGTGTTTGTTGAAGGACTTCGCTATAGGGGTAGCTAAAGGATGTTGATTGATGTGCAACAGTTATCTACTAGATGATCTGTTTCCTGTTGTTCCATCAGCAGAGCATTGGAAAATTAAAACTGAATTATATTTTACCGAGTGTTAACTTCACGCAGTTCATTTGTTTACAAGGGAAGTGTCATTTTCTTACAACTTCTTATCCAGTGTTTATGGCGTTGCCATGCATCTGAACCACATTCCAAGTCTGAAGCAACATGGAGGATTCATTGTCATGATCCCTCAAATGAAGAAACTGTCTTTGCTCGCATGGCTCGGAGAGCAAGTTTGTCCCTACGCAAGCGAAGACTATCCCGGCTAGATTCTACAGCGACTGCGACTGTTCCAAATCATCTGTACAGAGAATCCATGTCTTCATCAATTTCATATGCAGATGAAAAATTAGGTATTGCTTCAGTTCTTCTTTATGTTTTGTGCCACTATAGTTCATAGCTTCAAGCACATGATATCTTTCATATTTTGTTGTTTACATTCTTGTTTCATATCACTTTTTTATTTATGAACCTAACACCATCTGTTCCTCTTATACACAATTATCTGCTTTGTTTTGAATCTTCCATCTGTATTAAATTATATTTACTTTTAATTAATTTTTATTCATTATATAATTTTCTTTAATGTTAAACTATCTGTTTGTCTTAAGAATGGGAAAGACAGGAGTGTTTCCAACATTGAATGTATAAATATAAAGCACAAGAAAAAAAACCCACATAAGTTCTGAAGATTCTTGGTAGGTTTAAGTTAGGGTGGCCATATTGTTACACAAAAAGGAGGACAAATGCCATTTTTTTGGTCCTAAAAAGGAGGACAAGGGAGGACAATATTTTTAAAAAGTAGGACGAAAAGTAGGACACCTTTGTTCGATAACTACAAGACGCTGAAACATATTTATTTTACATTCAAACAATAAGCTAATAAAATCACATTGATTTTGTGCCTACTTATATTTTTCTGATGATAAAATCTTCTTCAACAAAGTTGGGCTACGTTTTAAATATGCATAGAAATCAGAGCACGAAAGCTCCTTGAAATTGTACTGCACAAGTAGAGTGCCTTTAATGGAATCTACACTCAACATGTTCCTTTCTTTTGTCCATAGACCCTGCATAAGTGAAAAAAGTCTCTCAACATTGGCGTTGTGCCCAGGAATTGCAAAAATAAATTGTGCAAGTCTTAAGAATTCTGAATGCAGTTCAACATTTCTCGATTTTTCAAAATATTTAGTCCATTTCTGATGAGCCAGTAGCTGACTGAATTCTTCGTGACTGATATGACTTTCCACACATTTTTTTAAATTGTTCAGTTGGTCGAAGCATTGTGTGTTGTGTCATCAATGTGAATGCCTTTATCATTTAGATATTGCAATGAGGCTTCCACATCTTTCCACACAGGTACTTCATGCAAGGTCATCCAGGAAAAAATAGCAAAATCTTCTAATGGCTTTGTCCATTTGTCTAAATATTCAATACAACTGGAATCTTGACATCTTTATGAAAACTGTCACAAAATGATTAAGCCCCACTCTACGTTTCTGTGCAATTTCTGACTTAACTTTAAGAGGCACAAATTCTTGACCTAGACGTTCAGTAAGAATGTCTTTCACTGCGTTTAAACTGTTGCAAACCTCAACAATTGAGTTGCTTTCTCTTTCAATCTGTTCAATATGGCACTGAAAAACACTCATAAGTGAATGGACCAACCACAGATACACCTCTGCCAAGTTTTGTTCAAAAAACTTTTTGATGACTGTAGGTGGATTGTCTTGTGACTGAAAAAAAAACCTTCAGTCCCGGAAACATCTGGATCATTCTTGCAACACATGGGAATAATGACAGCCACCTTGTTCTGCCATGGTTGAGGAGTTGTCTGTATTCTATGTCCACAAAATCACAAAATTCCTTCAACTCCTCTGTTCGAACTGTATGAATATGAAAATATTGGTCAACCTTATTAAGAATATTTTCAATATCAATGTCAAGTTTTTCAACAGCATTGTGAATGCAGTTGTTCAAAACATGTGCTGGACAGCCTACACCAAATAAATTTTTGGTCTGTAACAGTCTTTAATTTTACAAACACATTGTTACCCTCTGCATTTCGCCCAATTCCACCAAACATTGTGTTACAGTTATCCCCAGTAAATGCAACACACTTCTTTAAGAGGTCATATTTTATCATGGTGTCTGTTACATATTTTGAAATTGTTTCTGCTGTCTCATTTTGTGTATTCTGCAACTCAATTAACTTAGACTGTAGACCACCAACTTTCCAGTCAAAATACTGAATGATTATTGGAAATATTTTGACAGAGCCGTGATTGCTTCCATCAGTGGAAACTTCATAGTATGGAATGCTGCTTTCCTTCTGTGCTTCCAAAGCTGCTTCAGTCGAATGCTGTGCAATCACAGAAATGATAATAGCAGCTGTTTTTGCTTTGGCACATGAGAATTTGCTGGCAATTTCTGAATCGTGGAAAGCATTCTTGAGTAACACTGAAGTACAATCCATTGATCTGAAAGAGTTGTGATGTTTTACAGTATGAAGAGCAAAAACACCCTCGGCCGCGGCAACTTCAAACCTTTCCTCGCTTATTTCTTTAGTAAAAAATGTCAGTTTTGATTGCAAACATTCAAATGCAAGTGCTTTCTTGTGCTTTTCTGTTTCTATGTTTTTTTTTTTAAAATCAGCCGCACCTTTATTTGCTACTGATACAAATGTGCCGCCTCTGCATACAAGACATTCTGCTTCATACTCTTGTCGACCACTGGAAAAGTACTGAAATTTTTTTTTCAGTTCATTTATAATATTATTTGTAATTTGCAATAGACAACGAAGTTATAATTGACTAAATCCAGCCCCAAGTTCTTATTCATGCCGTTTTGTCTATTGTATGTTCCCCTAACAAATGCCAATAAACATAAACAGCGTTTAACCTGGGTTAAAATATGATAGTAATCTATTATAAACTATAGAACAACATGACAACTTACGGTAGTGTTGTTGGCAATTTGCGCGATCAGTCGATTTTGCGGAGATAAAAATTCTTAATTCTGGCAGAATTTCTGTACTCAGAAATCGGATTCCAGTAAAGATTTTTCAAAATGATGTCTTTCACGTGAGTAATTTAGCCAATCACATAAAAGCCGGATATTTCAACATTAAAAAAAAATCCGGCCGGACGCTCAGTTTCGGCGCAAAAAGCCGGGCAAATCCGGACGTCTGGCCACCCTAGTTTAAGTATATAGGGTGTTTCCACATTATGTTTACACACTTTGAATGCTGATAACTCAATTATCATTTGAGATAGAGTTATGACATTTGCACATTTGAAGTCACAAATGTTCAAAGTATCGATGACCTGCAACAATGCATTGTTCACAGCAACACCATTCTGTTTTGTTACAAAATGAATAGTGGGACATGTAGTTTTAATCTGATGTCTCAGATCCTCACTGAAAGTAATCTCCCCTTGCCAATATGGCAACTTAACTTTTGACGTTAGTGATTTTCTACATGTTTTTTTTAGAATCCACTGAGACCACACTGCTGCCTTGCAGGTAGGCTGGGGACAGTCAAAGGCTAAGGAAGGCAACCTGACATAAATTCCCATTGAAATCAGATGTACTGGGCCACAGGCCTAACGAAACAGTACAACATATTCCACCAAACAAGGATCTGTCACTTTCCTGCATGGAAATAAAGGAATCAAATTGCGTAGTGGTAGGAGATTTCAATAGCCACTCTGAAAGATGAGGATACCCAGATACAGACAGCAGAGGAGACGAAGTGGAAGACTGGGAGATAGATATAAATCTTCACCTAATCAACAGTCCTGATGACAACCCCAGTTTTTACTCCAGAAGATGGCACACTACTTCCACTCCAGATCTAGCCTTTTCTACAGGAGATATCATACACAAAATAGACAGACATGTGCTTGATCAGCTAGCATGTAGTGACCATAAACCAATAAAGCTGGTCATAAATATGGAATTTGTTCAGCAGGAAGTAAAACTACTTCCTCGATAGAACTACAAACGAGCTGACTGGGACAAGTTTTCAATGTTGTCAGACAGGTTTTGTGAAACCATTAACACACGGCAAGGCAATATGAAAACGATGGTCGAAAGCCTAAATAGAGCCATACTACAAGCAGCCACTGATTCCATTCCCAGAGGGGCAAGAAAAACTTACAAACCTTACTGGACTGAAGAACTTCAAAGGCTCGAAGATGAAGTAACAGAGGTCAGAAACACAGCAGAAAGAGAACAAACAACTGAAGCAAACATCTTACTCAAAGCCACCACTGAAAAATATCTAAGAACATTAAATAAAACAACAGAAGACTGCTGGAAAGAAAAAACAGAAAATCTAAACTTAGATAAAGACAGCAATAAGCTATGGAAACTGGTTAGAGCCTTGAACAACGAAGGATCTCATTACAAACAAATCGCACTCAAACACGGCGACAATATGCTGACTGGGCAAAAAAGCTGCAAATGCATTTATAGAATACTTTGCTAGCGCAAATCACATTGATGTCCCCGCTGACAGGAAGAAAATCATCACAGATGAACAGTTGATTCATGACAACACACAGATTGCACCTGAAGAGCATATGTTGACAAATTTGACAATGGCAGAAATGGAAGAGGCAATAAAGTCACTAAAGAAAAAGAAGTCACCTGGAAAAGATGGAATAACCAATGAAATGTTAATAGGTCTCGGCACAAGGGCAAAACAGAAGCTTCTGGCAGTACTGAACTACAGTTGGAAAAGAGGAATTGTCCCACAGGCATGGAAAGAAGCTATACTGATACCTATACCAAAGAAAGACAGGGACCTGAAAGAACCAAATGGTTACAGACCAATCAGCCTACTAAGCTGTATAGGAAAACTGATGGAGCGCATGATTAATACCAGACTGATGTGGCACCTGGAAAGCAAACACCTATTAAACCATCAACAAGCAGGATTCAGACAACACAGATCCACTGAAGATCAAATCACATATATAGCTCAGGAAATCGAAGACGCATTCCATGAAAAAAAAACACACGCTAGTGGTTTGGGTAGATTTAGAAAAAGCTTTCGATAAAGTATGGAAAGAGGGATTGAAAGTCAAACTGCGGAGAAGTGGTATATGTGGGCGAATGTACAAATGGATTGGTCACTACCTGGAAAATAGAACCGCCAGAGTACAGCTGCAAGGACAGACTAGTAAAAAGTTTATATTCTTGCAGGGGGTCCCACAAGGGAGAGTCCTGTCACCTACACTGTTCCTTGCATACATAAATGACATAACTGAAAATATGCAACAGATAGCACACAATGCATCCTTTGTAGATGACTTAGCCTTGTGGATCTCTGAAGAGTGTATCACTACTGCAAACATACTGATGCAGCAAGCACTAACATCACTGGAAGAGTGGGCCAAAACATGGCTCATGAAGATAAATGAAGAGAAAACAACGTACACGGTATTTTCCCTCTCAACTAGACCTCAGAGCTTCAAACTAGTGCTAAAAGGAGAAAATCTTCATTTAAATGAAAATCCAAACTACCTAGGCATTATTTTTGATCGCCATCTGACTTGGAAAAAAATGGTTGACAGAAATCAAATGAGAGCAAGACAAAGAATGCCAATTATGAAAAAACTTGCTGGAACAACTTGGGGTGCAGATGAGAAAGTGCTGAAGACGTTGTAAACAGGGCGAGTGAGGCCAGTCCTTGAATATGGCATAGCAGCATGGGCAACAGCAGCTAAGACCTATACCTTTAATAGAACTCGAAAAGATTACATGCCTTCAGCCAATGGAGGATAGAAGAGACTGCAGGGCTCAGCAACAGGCCGAAAAATTCAAAAGACTAACAGACCACCCAATGTGCCATAGAATGAATGCTCTTAGAAGGCAAAGACTCAAACGAAGCAACTTTGTAGAATCAACCAAACCACAGATGATAGCAGTTTCCATAAATGAAATATCCACTATTAAACCCATCTACACTGCACACAAGCTTCCAGTTTGGAAACAAAATCGTTTCCCTGAAATGATAGAAAACATTCCTGGAATTGAAAGAAAAAAGAGCCAAACTGCAACAGATAGAAAATCCATAGCGACAAAATACATAGAGAAACATTACCCACGCAACACCTGGACCCATGCATACACAGATGGATCAGCAACAAATGCAACAGAAAATGGAGGTGGGGGTGTCTTTCTGACCTTAAGCACTGGTGCAGAAAAAAGGCTGTCAGTGGCAACAGGACAATTCTCAAGTAACTTCAGAGCAGAGGCCTTGAAAACTGCAGCAGAGGTTATATTGACAGAAGAAAGCACAGAGAGACAAATTGCTTTCTTTACTGATGCACAGTCAGTAATTGCAACGTTGAAAAGCCAAAATAATACAGACCTTGATGACCTCAGAATAGTGCTCCACAAACTTTGTCAACGATTCAAAAGTGTTGTGATCCAATGGATCCCATCTCATTGTAACATCACCGGCAATGAAGAGGCTGACAGAATGGCAAAAGAAGGTTCACATCTACCTCAGCCTGATGCAAGCATAACTTTCAAGTAGGCAAAGAGTATTATCAGAAACAAATGGAATGTAGAACATCCAGGTCACACACAGAATGATGCTTACTACCAGCTCCACAGAAGAGAACAAGTGGCAATCTTCATACTCCGCACTGGCCACAACAGATTGAGATACCATCTATTCAACAAGCTAAAGATAGGAACTACCAATCAGTGTAACTGTGGCACTGATAAAATGACTGCTTAACATCTGCTTCAAAGTTGCCCCTTATATGTAGTACAGAGAAAGTGCATATGGCCGACGCCAGCTCCTTTCGTGGAAAAGCTTTACGGGGATTCAAATAGCCTCAAACTGACTACTGCTTTCTTTGAGAACATTCAAGTGGACGTCTGAGCGTGTACAAAGAAGAAGAAGAAGAAGATCCCTCACTGTGTGTGTTTTGAGATGAGTACAGCCTTCTATTTAATAAAACTTCCAGAGTAATAATCTAATGGTATTTTTCATTTGTATCTAGCATTATTCTGCTCTGTTCTTGCAAAATAGCAAACTTTTGTTAAGTTACATGTGAGTTATATGCATTCAAAGTATGTATATATAACTTTGAAACACTAGAAAGTGGTTTAAACCATCATCATTAAATGCTGTTCCAGCTGGCAATGGTGTTTCATCTACTGCTAGTATTACTACAGAAAAAAAAACACTTGTAGATTAATATATCCAGAAGCAGCCATTAATGGATTAGGGAGATCCCAAGATAACTTTGTCTCATCTCTGTGCCTGTCATTAACTAATTATTTAACCTACACGGCATTCAGGCTATGTGACACCAAGAATCAGCCGCAAGGACAGTCAAAGAACCAGCGTATGTGTTGGAGATAACAATACCAATGAAGACACGGACTATGAAGTGGAGGAACCAGAGAAAGTTCAACAGTAAGTTACAGTATTCTGAGACTGTAATCTTTGCCTTGGAAAGGTATTTGATACATGTATAGATGGTATGCTCACATATCAAAATAATAATGGCTGATTTCCCTGCAAGAACCAGTGGAATAAGAGTAAGAGATGTCAATATCATCACCATATCATCACCATCAATACTCTTTAGCTCCTAAAGAAGCATAAGCCTTCAGCAAATTCATGCCAATTCCTTCTTTCCTGTGCCGTCTGCTCAAGATATTTACATGTCTTTTCTATCACTTTAATTTCTGTCTCCAGTTCTCTTCTTCGTGTTTTTGTTTGTTTGTTTGTCTTCCTCTACCTCCTTTAACCTAGATATTTCAGAACAGGGACTGCCTTGTGGTGCTATCAACAGGTTTCTTCAATGTATGCTCTATCCATCACCAGTGTCTTTCTCTCGTCTACTCTTCCACACTGACTCTTATGTGGTTCTTGTGATCAGTTCCACATTGGTGATCTTCTCATACCATTTCAAACTTTCTATATTAAGCAAGCATCAATTAATGAAAGTCTGTAACCTTCTGGTTATTGACATTTTTTGGTCTCTAGGTTTCACATCTATAAAATAGAGTTCATAAGGAAGGAAAACCCGAGGCCTGTAAACAGTAAATAAATATTAGACAAACATAAAGGTATGTTTTGTGATTGCGTCATTAATAGGCTGGACTGCCCATGGTAAATTTCCGGTGTTATGTCTTGCGGTTCGCACTAATGACCCGTCATCGAAGCATCATTTTTTTGGTGATGCCTAGATGGCAGGGAGAATAGTGTGATTCGCTTGCACAGCTAGGCGGGGTTGTCACACGGAGGGTCCTGGGTTCAAGTCCTGGGTAAGCCACTTTCGTCTGTTGTTTTTCTGTTGTCTAGTGTTCTACTTCTTTATTTCTTACGAGTGCCTGTAAACATACCTTTATGTTTGTCTAATATTTATAAAATAGAACTGCTTTGACACTTGAGTTGAAAACTCTTGTTTTGCCCTGGCATATATGTGACAGCGCATCCTTGCCATCGCCATTTTGTCTGTCGTTTTCTACCTTTTTACTACAACATAGCAATTTGGCAGCCATTTTAGTGTTACTCAGTCAGGATCTAAAAATAGAACATTAGTCATATCGCTTACGGATAGCAGCCAATCAGAGAAGAGAAGCGCCCAGGCTATCGCGTCAGTTTAAATTCTTTATCATTCTGATCGCCTGTCGCGGAGAGAGAACAAGCTATTGAGAAATACTGAAGTCTAGTTCAAGCAAGAACATGCCTTAAATTTGTGAGTAGATATAATATTATTCTCCAACATTCTAAAGTCTTTATAGTGTTAGAAAGGATATAGGATCACCATCTTTGTGCCGTAGTATTTTAAATAATTATATACTTAATTCAATGTTATTTATATTTCGCGTGCGGTTGGTTTCAGATCTAAATTTATTCAGACATGGCGTGGCTGGAGCAGATGGTCCATGTTCAGGAAATATAACACGTGGCCGGTACTAGAACTGACATATTCGGTTATTACATTTGTGTAAATGAAATTAATGGTTAAGTATTTCCATATTGTTTGGGGTTAAGGAAACCTTCAATGATCTTATGTAAATCCGACACGTCGGTTTGAATAATATTTAATTGTGGCGCGATTTAGATTGTTATATTTATTAACTACGGTGCTGATGCCGAAATAGTTTATTTTAGTGTGGTGAGTGCTGCAATTTATTAATATGTTACAGCTTACTAGAATAAAGTCCTGTGCTTCTTCAGTAATGTTAGACTGATAATGTGGTGTAAGTATTAGTAAGATCGGCTATAGCTAATTGGTGTTAGCTTTCTTAGTTTCATAGTCCTTTATACAGTGTAAAATCTCTATTGGTTATCTGTACTGCTTTAAATAGCTTTGCTAAGCCATTATTTCTATAATATTTAGTATTATAATGTAAGGTTACTATAGAATGTACAACCACGCAGCTTAGCTGGGTTGTTAGCGTGGCTGTATGCTGTCCTCGCAAGATGGCAGCCACGTGTTATAGGCCTAGTGATGTATTTAGTTCTAGTCATTAATATGCCTTGTAAATATGATACCCCTACTTTTGGTACGTGGAGCACATTTGAGACATAAACGTTCCTGTTTGCTCCTTGCGGAGCAGGGCGACACCAGTGCGGCTGAATCCAACAGAAGCCTGCACGAAGCATTTATATGCTATGGCAGTGGTTTGTTTCTGTAACAATGTGTTTTATATGATGAGTTCCCAATCTCATCAGTCGGCATATACGACATGCTTCAGAGTGCAGGGACGGATATTGAGATGGATCAGTTGCGAGGTGGTGGTTTATGCTCATTAATGAGAGTATTCGTTGTACATATCGTTTAATATTATTTTATGCATATTTCATTATTATTTAGTTATTGTTATGTGTCGGGTAATTTATGAGAGCACGTGGGTCCACTTGGGAACAAATTATGTCGCTTCTCGCTCCTTATGGAGCATATGGCCACCAGTGTGGCTGGCCTCCGCATGGAGACCGCACAAAGCATTCAGATGCTTTTGCAGTAGTGGTTTCGGTAGCAATCTGTGTTACATGGTGAGATTGCCAGCCTCATGCACAACACCATACTAGTCTGATTAGACGACATGCATGGGCTGAGTGTGTGTGCATGATAGTTGAATGTTTCAGGTAGCGTGGAAGAAGGACAGTTTGACAGGTGAGAGCAAGATGTTTCTCATTATTTAACTTTTATGATTTTAACTAGTCGGTGCTTTGTTTGCGTTTCAGATTAGCAATTGAGCACTGGCTGGGTGTTTTGTTTGTTTGCTTACTGGTTTAATGTTTGTTCATTAGTTTACTTTGTGGGTTAGGGTCACTGACAGGGTTGTATGAATAAATACAGCCCCTGCCTTAGAATCAGAGTTTTATTGTTGATCAGGTCGGTTGCGAGTGTGCAAGAAAGTGATCACATATCACAACAGCATCATCATCATCTCTCGCACACCCTATCACATATATTTCCCTATAATGTTAAGTAGATAAATAAGGGCTCTGCTGTAGAACTGGTCATGGAAGAAATATATAAATTGAAAAAGTAAATGGTATAGAATCAGTTTCACAAATGAATGGTACACAGGAAACACTATCTTTTTTCTTGTGCAGTTAATTTGTAAAATTAATTCCATACCATTGTCTTTTTTAATTGATATATTTCGCTATACAGTGAAACAGCCTCTTGCCTTTATTTTGATATCACTATCTGTCTCTCCAACTTTGATGCTAACATCCACTAGTGTATAATAGTATTGGCTGCCAGTAGCATTTGGGAACTCTCTTACGTCCATGAATAAAGATTTACTACATATAATATTTGCTATGTAATTATTTTTTAGAGTCCAGTTTTGACTGATCAGATAACTTAGTGATAGTTAAACCTTGTAACTACATGATGCAGCTACTCCAGCAGAATATTTCTTCCTTGAATATTCTAATGAATGTGTGCAGATAAACTGCTGAAGTATGCAGATACTGCTACCAGATCTCATAATACTAGTTTTTTTTTCTTCATAATTTCAGATTGACAGAAGCACACAAAACTGCTATCAGGGTCATCAGGAAAATCAAATATTTTGTGGCGCGGAGGAAATTTCAGGTTATCTGTGACTTCTTAATTTCCTATTTAGTTATATTATTTCATGTGAACTATGATTCTCTCTTCTCTATGATCATTATAATCTTCAACATCATGAAATAACCAATTTTTTCATTGTTTTTTCATAATTATTTCATCTAATTTAAACAAAATTGTTAATGATGTGTAAAAGATACATTAAGCTCTCTGTTCATATGAATTCTGTTTCCACATGCGTAAATTATGCAACCAAACAATGTAAAGCAAAAAAAGAAAAACTCAACAACCACAAATTAAGAAGAATATCCAAACCAGCACCCATACTTCATGCAGTACATGTGTTAAAAACTGCAGTCTGAGTAATAACTTAAGGCACTGTTTGGTCAGCCTGTGTTCTGCAGATTCTTTTTTTTTGCTTTAAATTTTTTGGTTGCCTAATTTACGCATGTGGAAACAGAATTCATATGAACAGAGAGCTTACTGTATATTTTACACATCATTAACAATTTCGTTTAAATTAGATGCAGCATGGAGCACTTTATCCAGGGACTACATAAACTAATGTTGTATAAAAAGGGCCATTTATTGATTTTACTTGGATTGTCATCATCTACGTTTTCGCTCCCTATGGAGCATGGATTTCACCATTACAGATGGCTCCCTTGAGGAAGCCTACACCATAGTACACACTCTTGAAGCAGTGATTTAAGTAGCAATTTGTTTTACAAGATAATGTTTCCAGTCCCATACACAATCTCAAATCAAGTGAATCAAATCCAGGCCACCTAAAGAATGATGCATATTACCAGCTTAACAGAAGTGAACAAGTGATAATCTTCAGGCTCAGCACAAGCCACAACAGATTGAGATACCATCTATTCAGCAAAAGGATACCGTTACACGCCCATTGAGGCATATTGGGAATATGGTTTTAGGCCCATATTTCCTTCACCATTGGCACACTAGGGGTGATGTGGTCAGCATCACGCCGGCCGCGTTAACCTTCCCAAAGTTGCTCTGGTACCCAATTCATGAGGCTGGGTCAACCCAGGAGCTGTTTGCGGTCTAAAAAATGCCACCTCAACTGGGGATTGAACCATGGACCACCGAGCTAGGAAGCCAGTGCACTAACCACTTTGCTACTCTGGCTCCATCTATTCAGCAAGCTAAAGATATAAACTACCATTGAATATCGCTTTGGCACTGATAAAATGACAGCTGAACATCTGCTGTAAAATTGCCCAACATATGAAGAACAGAGAAGTTCTCTATGGTGAAACCAACAACATCAGGCCGACCATATCTTTCTTTAAACTTATTTGAGCCAATGTCTGAAAGTGTACAAAGAAGAAGAAATCAAATAACTAACCAAAAGACTATGGTTGCCACAGAATAACTAATAATACCATGTGAAGTGATCATGGATTTGTGTGGAGGCTAAACAAAACAAAAAAGAAAACTATCACCATTATTGTAACTAGACATGTAAAATTTGCCACATATAATAACAAACACAGACCTGTGAAATACTAACAGACAACAACCAGTGCTACCGGAGAATAGAGAATAAAGAGATGTCTAGGAAATACACACATGAAACAATCAACCAGAATGACCAGACATGCCCTTGGCTGGAAACATCAGTGACAGAGAACAGTGGTGAAGCCAAAAAGAACATGAAAAAAAAATGATGGAAAAGGAAGCCAATGCAACCAAGATCTCATGAGCTGAGCTAATAAACGAGAGTCCAAAATAGAAATGTTCCACATCCAAGAGTCAAAGCCCTTTGTTCCACATCCAAGAGTGCAGCCCTTTGTTCCACATCCAAGATTGCAGCCCTTTGTTCCACATCCAAGAGTGCAGCCCTTTGTTCCACATCCAAGAGTGCAGCTCTTTGTTCCACATCCAAGAGTCAAAGCCCTTATGCTCCAAATCCAAGACTTGCAGATCTGTGTTCCACATCCAAGAGTTATAGCCCTATGTTCCATATTCAAGAGTTGTAGCCCTAGTTCCACAATCAAGAATTGTTGCCCTTATGTTGCACATTCAAGAGTTTTAATCTTTTGTATTACATCCAAAAGGTGCAGCCCTTTGTACCATCTCCATCAGCACTTTAATCCATGTAGAACAACAAATATTGACTGAACTGACTAAACATGCGGAAAGAAAACAACTAAGAAGAAGTTGTACATAGAGCTAGCACCCTCTGCATGTGAAACAAATTGCTAAGGCACAACCACTGCAAGAACACACAAAGCACTTTAGAACAGGCTTCCTGCATGGGGGGGGCCAAATTCAGTGGTGGTTTATGCTCTTAAATTAGCAGATTAAAAAAGAACACACGTTTAATCATTCATAGCTGATATAATCACTACAACCTTTATCAGAATAATTGATCAGTAATATCCACCTTTATACATCTGTCAGCAAGCCCGAAAGCCATATGATGTCCGAGATGTCATAGAACAGTATTCTCAGGGCCACTTGAACATGATGGTCAGGATCAAAGAGCTACAGAGAAGGTAGGCGACATTTTTTTGGGTCATTTTAAAGCAGATGATATTCATAGCTATGGTTCTGAACATAATATTGGTGATAGGAAGTAAATGTAAGAGTTTATCAGCTGACTGGTGTTTAAAAATTTGCACAATATTTTATTGCTATGTATGAACCCTTCCCAACAGAAATGGAATCCAGTGGAATCTGACTAAACAGTGTGTTGATCTAGATTTTGCAGATGACTTGGCTCTTCTATCCAATAACTGTATCAGATACAAGACAAAATTAAAATACTTGATGAGAAGTCACAGCAGGGAAAAGACAAAGATAATGGGAATAAATCCAGGAAATGAAAACAAGATTGAATTTGAAGAAACACTCCTACATGATGTAGAATCATACACATATCTTGACAGCAGTATTGGCACAGTTGCAAGGACAGACAATGATATCAAAATAAGAATACAAAAGGCTAGAGGGGCTTTCATTGCATTGGGAAAGATATGGAGATCAAGAGAAATCAAGTTCAACACAAAAATACAAATCTTCAACTCAAATGTCAAGTCAGTCCTATTGTATGGCTCTGAAACATGGAGAACAACAAAAACCAC
This sequence comes from Oreohelix idahoensis, assembly GCA_024509875.1. Lineage (NCBI taxonomy): Eukaryota > Metazoa > Mollusca > Gastropoda > Stylommatophora > Oreohelicidae > Oreohelix > Oreohelix idahoensis. The sequence continues at coordinate 39,415 of JAMPIV010012685.1, forward strand.
ATAGCTATAGACTTTCATAAATGGATGCTTGTGTAGAGAATAGAAGGATTGAAAAGGTACAAAAAGATCACCAATGTGGAACTGATGATAAGAACCAGAAAAGTGCCAGTGGAGTAAGAGATGAGAAGATGATGCTGGCGATGGAGACGAAACTCACTGAGGAAACCTGCTGTCAGCATTATTAGTCTGTACTTGTTCTGGAATCCCCAGGGTAAGAAAGGCAGACCAAAAGACACACGAAGAAGAAAACTAGAGATAGAATAATGAAAGTAATGAGGAAAGCATGGTAAGAGCTTGAGCTGATGGAAGAGACAGGAGGACTTGGCCTGTGCTTGTTGAAGGCCTATGCTCCTTTAAGAGCTAAAGGGTGTTGATTGATTGATGCACCCTTGATTTAACAAACAAAGATAATGATTGTTTATTTATTTAATTCTGCTTATTATAAAACTTTAAATGTGTAAGAGAATTAATATCCAAGAACATTATCAAGCATGACTATTGTACGGGCATTCATTTGCTGTTTTTTTTCCCAACTGATTTTAGACTTGACCAAACACTTGGCAAGCCAGGTAATTTGTATGCAAGCTCTGCTCGAGACAGAGAGAAGATGACCATTGGTGCTAGGATGGTTCGGGTAGAAACTCAGGTAAGTATACCAACAGAGAAAGAATGAGAACGCCAATAAGCACTACCTCATAGTTTCTTCATCAAGTGAATTATGTCGCACTGTTTCGTTAGGGCTGTGGTCCAGGCATTTCTGATGGGTCTCCTGCTTTTGACTGTTTGTGTCAGGTCCCTACCCTTTGACCTGCCCAGCTTGGGAGACCCTGTTGGTAGCTGTGCTACCTCAGGCATATCTCTTACGGTCATAGAAACACACTAACTCTTCAACCATTTCAAGGTGGAGATACGAGACAGGAGACCTCATTATTTTTTTCTCTTCATTCATTTGATGGAAATATTATGCTTAATAGACAATATGTTTCAAATCAGGCCAAATCTCAGCATCAGAAGTACACAAGACACTTTATGTGACAGCTGTGAAAGATAATTTTTAAAACATAGGGTATGTTTTTGAGTTTGTGGACCTTGTTAATAAAAACATATTCATACACATTTTGCCATTTTTGTATTACCTGTCACAACTACATTTTCCTTTCTCATTCAGCAAAACATGTGATACTTTATGTGACACTGTGAAAGGAAACATGTTTATATTTGTGTATTATTTTGTGTAGTGTCTAAGCCTTGTATATGAGTGTAGTGTCTAAGCCTTGTATATGTGCGTAGTGTCTAAGCCTTGTATATGTGTGTAGTGTCTAAGCCTTGTATATGAACATCATTCACCATTTTCCCTTATGCTCCTTATTGAGCATGGAGCCACCGAGGCAGTTGGTCCCATAGCAGGAAACCTGCAACTAATCAGTCACATGCTCTTACAGTAGTGGTTTCTGTGCACTTTGCTTCACCTGAAGAGACTGCTCCATGTATAGCCTCATATTAGTCACCTTGAATGACTTGCCTGAGGATTCAGTAGGCCTATTCATGAGGTGTAAGTGAACATAAACATACCATATTAATCACTGTTTATTGTCTGTCACAACTACATATTCTTTTCTCCTTTATGTGGATAGATAACTTGTTACTCTTCTTGTAATGTGTGCATAACATTTTAACCACAAATAGCGGTTGTCTGTTTGACAGCTTTGGTGATGCATCTTCCAAAATTGAAACTGCTTAGGTAAAGGCAGTGATGAAGGGAACTAGTCACCTGACCTCATAATGCTGAGACCAAGTATAGGGGAAGTCTCTAACACTTCACTCCTCTAAGGCAGTATCTGCTTTTGGTCTACCTTTATCTTGACACGGGACTGAAATGTCAGGCTCTGGTTTTGGCTGGCCCAAGGAATCATCATGTCCTGCACATCCACTTCCCAGCTTCCTTCACTACTTGTCCATCCCTTGTGGGATCCCAAACCAGCTGGTCATATGTAACACCTTTTTTGAACACCACCCAAGGAAATTATACACATGGAAAAGCCCAGGAGATGTAACACGAAATCAAATCGACTATATCATGATAAAACATAGATTTAAGAACAGTGTCACAAGTGCAAAGACACATCCTGGCGCTGACATAAATTCAGATCACAATCCAGTCGTCATCAAAGTAAATATAAAGCTGAAAAGAGCAGGAAACAGAAGACAGCAGGAACCCCAGATAGAAATATCAGCGCTGAAACAACCAGATATAAAACAGAAATATTTAATCGATGTCAAAAATAAATATCAACAGTTATTGACAGAAAGCATGGAGCAGTATAGAAGAGAAAACCCAGAAGAAAAAGCAACCGCAAAATGGGAATGCTTAAAAACAAGCATACAATCAGCAAATGCAAATTTACCTAAAAAGGAGTCTAAGAAAAATCAAATTTGGATGACAGATGACATCTTGAATAAAATGGCAGAAAGAAAGAAAGCAAAAAACACTCCAGAATATAAAACAATAGACAATGACATACGTACTATGTGTAGAGAAGCAAAAGAACGGTAGATAGAAACAAAATGCAAGGAAATAGAAGACTTGGAAGCAAAGCACATGACAAGAGATATGCATGAAGAAATAAAGAAATTATCAAATCGGTCACGGTTTGCACAAGGAGGAAGCTGTATCAAGAACAAAAATGGTGTAATATTACTTGATGAGAAAGACATATCAAACAGATGGGCAGAATACGTAAAAGAACTATTCGAGGACAACAGAGGTAAAAAACCATCACCAGATTCTAATGAAGGCCCAAACATTCTCAGATCAGAAGTAGAGAATGCCATTCATATGATACAAAAAGGAAAATCAGCAGGCATGGATAACATAAAAATTGAAATGATAGAAGCTCTGGAGAGCTTTGGTATAGATACAATCACAGAAATATGCAACGATATATACAATCATCATCATCATCTCAGCCCATAACCCGTCATGGGTCGTAGGGGTGCCATGGTGGAAGCATCAGCAGACAGGGTCCTCCACTGCTCTCTATCCTCAGCAATGCGTACAAGTGTGGAAAAACCGTGTCCTGCCCATTCTTTGATGTTATCAGCCCAGGATTTTCTCTGCCTTCCTCTTCTCCGTTTACCTTCGACTGTTCCCTGAAGGATCATTTTCGAAAGGGAGTCATGACGAGTTACATGCCCAAACCAGGCAAGCTTTCGACGTTTCACTATTGACAAAAGTGGTTCTTGGTGGCCTGCATAGGTGTTTTTCTTCTCTCTAACATAGAAATTTGTTTTGTGCTCTTTATAGCAAATGTGCAAAATTCTTCTATAACATTTATGCTCGAAAGCCTGAATCCTTCGCTCCATATCTGCAGTGAGTGTCCAGCTCTCACACCCATACAAGAGAATAGATAATACAAGTGATTTGTATAATTTGATCTTCACAGGAAAACTGATGTTACTTTTCCAGATCACATTCAACCTTGTCATGGCAGCTGAGGCCATCTCAAGTCTTGTCTTGATTTCTTTACTTGATCTTCCATCACTACATATAGTGGACCCGAGATATTTAAAGGTGTTAACTTCTTCTAACTTTTGCCCATTTAACGTAATGTTGGTCGGAACATGTTTCTTATGGATATTCACCAATAAGGGGCAATGAGAGCGCGGTCGTTGTTAATCCGGGCATCGGCCGATCCGGCAAATTATTACTGAGTTGACTTTCCATCATAGCATTTCAGTGGGCAAGAGGTTTGCTTGGCGGTGCCCATCTCCTCTCCAAGTATCCTTGCAGGTACATACAAAAATGTACTTGGAGCAGTAACAATACAGGATATATACCACACGACATGAAGACATCAGTTTTCATAACATTGCCCAAAAAACCAAAAGCAACAGAATGTTCAGACTTCAGAACAATCAGCCTGATGAGTCATGCAATTAAGATACTGCTCAAAATCATACAGTAAAGAATGAAAAGTAAAGTAGACAGCGAAATCCAAGAAGAACAGTTTGGTTTTAGACGGAACAGTGGAACAAGAGAGGCAATATTTTGCCTAAGAATATTAGCAGAAAAATATACAGAGGTCCAAAAAAGTATGTATATGTGCTTCATTGACTATAAGAAGGCTTTTGACAGAGTCCATCATGAGAAAATAATTGAATGCCTCGAGGACATAGGTATGGATGGAAAGGATATAAGAATACTCAGTAACCTTTATTGGGAGCAAACTGCCACAGTAAGATCGGGAAGGAATTATTCACCATACATAGACATAAAAAGAGGTGTCAGACAAGGTTGTGTGCTGTCCCCCTGCCTATTTAATTTATACACCGAAAAAATTTTCAAACAGATACAGGAAATACCAGGACTGAACATCAGTGGAAGATCAATAAACAACCTTAGATATGCAGATGATACCGTGTTGTTAGCTGAAAGCGAACAGGAGTTACAAGAACTAGTGAAGCAAGTGAACAGTATAAGTCATGAATATGGACTCGACATTAATATTGAGAAAACAAAAACTATGATAACACTGACAAACAACATTTTTCTTTCTTATATAAGAATAAGTGTTCTTAGGTCACTTTCTTGCGCTGATTTCAAATTTGAAATCCGTTTATCTCTATCACATCAGGTTTTTAAGATATTTGTGAATACATATATTTTTGGGAAACCGTTATTTGCTCTGTTTCATTTTTACTATATAACTTATTAAAAATTAATAAAATGCAAAATAATTCTACTTTTTATACTGCTAAAAGATGCATGACATATGTTACGCTATTTTCCCAATAGTTACTGTATTTTGAAATAATTCTGAGCGAAATATGGCTTCTAGAAGTTGTAGAAATTCGGCTGATCTGTTCTGTTACGTGTGCGGATATTTTACCGATCGTGTTCACCAGAAAAACTTTACACCATTACTAAAGAAAGCATATGAACTTTATTTCGATTCGAAAGTTGATGATGCAAATAAATCTTGGAAGCCAAATGCAGTTTGTTCGACTTTGTGCAAATACATTGGCAGGTTGGTTACGAAAATCGCCGAAGCATAAGTCGATGCCTTTTGGAGTGCCAGTAATATGGCATGAACAAGACAAATCACGCTACTGATTGTTACTTCTGCTTGACAAATATCCATGGTTTCACTTTTAAAACTAGAAAGTCTGTGGTTTATCCAAATATTGAATTGGTTTTGAAACCAGTGCCTCGTGATCCAATCACGTGTCCGATCCCAGTTCCACCAGAACAATATCCGTTGGACGTGAATGAACCATCAGAAAGTGATAGTTTACCTGCTTTAGAAACTAATTCTGACTCGGATTATATACCGGTGAATGATGGTGTTCACTTAATTAACCTTTCAGATCTAATACGGGATCTCGCTCTTACCAAAGGACAAGCGGAATTACTCGGTTCGCGACTCAAAGAATGGAATCTTTTAGCGCCCAATACTTCGATATCTAAATTTCGTCATAGACACAGAGAACTTATTCAATACTTTGAGATGGATGATGACATTTGCTATTGCAAAAATGTAAACGGTCTAATGGTGCACCTCGGTCACGAGCACATAGTCAATGAATGGCGACTTTTCATCGACTCTTCCAAGACTAGTCTAAAAGCTGTGTTATTGCATAACGGAAATTTATTTTCATCAATTCCAGTCGCCTACTCTGTTCATATGAAAGAAACTTATGACAATATGGCTATACTTTTCAAAAATAAAGTACAATGACTACCAATGGCGAATTTGTGGAGACCTAAAGGTCATTGCAATTCTCACGGGCATGCAGACTGGGTATACTAAATTTTGTTGCTTCCTATGTGAATGGGACAGCCGCAACAGACAGGAACATTATGCAAGAAAGGTGTGGCCTATCAGGGATCGTATGCAGCTCGGGCATAAAAATTTAATACACGAGCCATTAGTTAACAAAGACAGCATCATTTTACCACCGTTACATATAAAGTTGGGGCTCATGAAGAATTTCGTAAAAGCGTTAGATAAAATGAGCAAGGGGAGCCGCGCTAGCGTAGTGGTTACAACACCGCTCTGGCGACCGGGTGATACAGGATCAAACCCGGGCGACGGCATTTGAGGATTTTTCGTCGACCGGGATTTGGACTGGATTAACTCGAGACCTGGCGATGACATTTGAAGGAGTGTCGTCGACCAGGGACTGGCGGCTCCTGAGCCGACCCAGCTGCAATGGGTACCTCCGAAATCGGCGAGTATTTGCCTGAATGGCGAGGGACACCTGTCTCTGTACAAGAAATAAAGGGATACTCACGTAAAATCAATGTCAGGTTAGACATAAAATAATAACCTGAGATTTCGCCTCGAGTATTAGCGGGCGAACGCAAAAAAAAAAAAAAAAAAATGAGCAAAGCTTTCACCTATCTTCGAGAAAAGTTTCCGCAAGTTAGCGATGCAAAGATAAAGGAAGGTATCTTTGTAGGACCTCAGATTAGGAAAGTTATTGCAGACAAACAATTCGAGAACTTGTTACATGGTAGTGAACTTCGCGCATGGATGGCATTCAAATCGATCGTCGATAACTTTCTGGGAAATCACAAATCTGTCGACTATGTGCATATTGTTAAGCAGTGCATAGATGCATACAGAATTATGGGCTGTAACATGTCCCTCAAAATCCATTTGCTCGATTCGCATCTTGACTTTTTCCCTGACAACCTTGGTGAAGTCAGCGATGAACATGGAGAACGATTCCATCAAGATATCGCCGTAATGAAGTCACGTTATCAAGGACGGTGGAGTGTGACCATGCTTGCCGATTATTGTTGGATGTTTCATCGTGATGTACCACATGCCATTCACCGACGAAAGTCGACTGCAAAGAAATTCAAGCCTACGTAACTGTTATACTTCTTGTACGAATGATGTTGTAATACTGTATGCGTTGTTAAAAAAATTCAATTGCGTATTTCTCGAGATCCCGACCTGATAGAGAAAAACGGTTTGCAGATTTAAAAACAGCGCATTAAAATTGACCAGAAAAACATAGAAATGTTAGAGAAAGAAAAAAAAAGTTTTTTTTTGTTAGTCAGTGTAATTAGCAAAACAGACGATAAACCCACATTAAAGATAAGCGTAAATGGGAAAATCCTGGAACAAGTCAAGAGCTATGTATATCTTGGTCATATAATAACAGAAGATGGCAGATGTGAAACAGAAATCAAGAAGAGAATAGGAATGTCCAAAGCTACATTCAACAACATGAAACATATACTGACATCCAAACAGTTATCTCACAAATTAAAACTGAGAATCATAAAGTGTTATATATATTCTGCATTTCTGTATGGTGCAGAAACATGGACGATGAATAAGCATTTGGAAGAAAGAATTGAGGCTCTTGAAATGTGGATATATAGAAGAATGGGGCGTATCTCATGGAAAGAGATGAAAACAAATAAGGAGGTCCTAGAAAATCTAGGTATGAAAAGAGAACTAATGAGGGAGGTCAAAGTTCGGCAGCTAAAATACTTTGGCCACATAAAAAGGCATAACACCTTTCAGAAGACCATAACAGAAGGGAGAGTTGAAGGCAAACGTGCAAGGGGAAGACAGCGCTATAAGTGGGAAGATAACATCAAAAGATGGACAGGAAAGAGTCTATCAGAGTGCACCACCAAGACAAGAGACAGAAGACGTTGGAGATCCATTACAGCCAACCTTCATTGTGGAGATGGCAACTGATGATGATGATGTGGGATCCCTTGTATGCAGCCAGCCAAGTACAAGCCAGAGTTAGGTTCGAGTCTGGCTGATTCTTCCAAGCTTAAGTGTGCAATGAAGGGTTCTCAAAACACTGCACCACAGAGAGAATTATGATGTTAGGCTGTTCTGGTGCAGCTAATCCATTTCTCAGCATTGGCCAGGCATATCAAGGATTCAAAAGTTGCCTGTTTCCAGGATACATCAAGTCTCCTTCTTCTTTGATCCTTAGCCGCCGACCGTCAAAGCAGTCAGTGGCCATCACACTTAGTGGCGTCTTGAAGGGAAACAGCAAATTGATTCCACTTTGCTCGGTCGGCGGCCATCCTTCGTACAGTGCCCCAACTCTGGTTCATTCTTTGCATCTCAGCCTCCACAGTCCTCCGCCAGGTTGTTTTTGGTCGGCCTCTCTTTCGTTTTCCTTCAGGAGTCCAAAGCATAGCTGTTCTTGTGATGGCATCGGGGTCTCTTCTGAGGACATGGCCAACCCAGCTCCAGCGTCTGCCAGCTATGATGGTGTGCATGTCCTCTTGCTTGCTCCGAGTAAGCAGATACATCAAGTGGAGGTGCTTTATGGTCTTGGTTAGTTCTCTAACCCTGGATTTGTGCATGGAAGCATATCTGCAGATATTCTTATATGACCATCAGCTAAGCACAATGCTACAGTATTCAAGTATGGAAGTGAACCTGTCTGTAAGGCTAATTACACCCTCATTGATTCATCCACACACTTCTAGGGATTCCCCCTGTTGTGAAACATGTCGAGAACCTAGCATTACACACTAAGATTGGAGGAGTCACTTAAGCCCCACATATAACTCTGGCTTTTTACCTGGTTGGCTGCAAGTTGAAGGATCTCACAGAGGACACTTGATGGGCAGGGGGAGCTGAGAAGTGACTGTGTAGGATGTGACACCTCCTCGTGTGAGCCCAGAACCAGAGCACAGTATTTTAGCTCTGCATAATTGGAGAGCTCCCTTGGATGGCGGGGAATGCACAGTATGCCGCACACTTCTTCCTCCAAACTTGCAACCAAATATGATGATGCTTTAAATGCCAGCCAAGTTGGAGAAACTGAGTTCATGACTTCAACTCAATACGTTTTGGAATGGCAGAAAAGCCACAGGAAAGGCTTAGATCTACAGTCTAGATAATACCAATGTGGTATTGGCTGCAAAAGAGTGAGAAGCTCAGCAGCCTTACTTACCCTTCGAAAATAAAGTATGTTCATTCGTTCGTACTTAAACAACAACCCTGGAATTCATGCAAGAGCATCATGAATTCCAGACCTAGTATATTTAAAGTCTGTAACACTTCACTCCCCTATGGTATTATCTGCTATGGGACTATAGTTACCATTTTTAGACATTTCATTGAAAACACAATCTTCACAAACTATACGGTATTTATTAAAGCCTTTCACAAATTAGTAAACAAAATAGTTAAAAAAACAACAACAGGTTCAGTTTTACAAATGAGCAACGCACTAGAATCATATGACATTTTGGATTTTCCCATTGTCAGTCACAGCTATATTCAGGAAACAAGGATGGCAATATAGAAAGGCTTACAGTATGTTGCAAAGGACACAGCAAACATAGTTATTATTATTATCAATGTAGTAACTTTTTCAGGGTATGTAATGCAATCAGTGAATTATTTTGGTGGTGTATTGTTTGTCTCACAGGTAAATCATCTTGACAAGAAGATGGACCAGGTGATATTCCTTCTCAACGCATTGCTCAAGGCCAAAAATGAAGAATGTCGTGAAGATGAAGTCTAAAATCTCAACTTATTCATTATGAAATGGATTTTCTGTGTTGAGTAAATAATGAATAAAAACTGAGAGCACAGCTAGAGCACCCATCTGGAATGAGAGCTGGTATGCCACACAAGACGCGAGTGTATCACAGATTTATCTGAAATAGTTAGTCTCTGAAAAATTAACAATGCCAGCTATGTTACACAACTCAAATTTTGGAGATTTGGATAAAGCAGAAGCAGACTGCTTATTGTCCCATTTAGTTTCCTGTGGGTTGCCTGAGAAGACAAAGAAAGAAAAGGCTTGCTGTTACCTCAGGACTGTTATAACAGGTGACTTATATGAGGTTGTGCATGTTAGTTATAACCTCATCATATAAAGCACACTGTTGCAGAAACAACTGCTGCAAAAACACATAAAGGCTTTGATGCAGTATTCATGCAATGGGACCAGCGGCAGCTGTGGCTGCTGGCTACATGCTCCAAAGAAAGTGAAAAGAAGAATATTACTACTTAGTACCAAGAAGATATCATGGGATGACTCAAACAGGTCTTCTCCTTGCCCTAAAACCAGAACTTCTACTATTGTAAGCATGTAGTGGTAACCAGAGGGGCTATATTCTCATAAGATGGCCAAACCACTTTATTGTCTCTCTCTCTCTCTATGAATCTGGTGCAGGATATTGTTCCAACAATTTTCTGATGTCATTATTTCTCATTCTGTCTCTCCTCTGGTGTTTCGACCCTTTAAACTCCTAACACTAAAAGTGGACTGCCCTCCTTTCTCCCTCCCCAAGTCAGAAATACTCTCAGCCATCCGTGCAGTGATGTCCAGGCACATATGCTTTATTAATGTGACAGTAGAAGGAAACAATTTCAAACACATTCTTCGTAAACTTTTAGCAAAAATAATACTGCAAGAACACACATTAAGAAAACCTGTTGATAGCATTACAAGGCAGTCCTTGTTCTAGAATCCCCAGCCTAAGAGAGGCAAAGATAGATAATTTTAAAAAAAGAAGAGAACTGGAGACAGCAATGAAAATTATGAGGAAGACATGGAGAAAATAAAACCTGAGCTGATGGCATGCCACAGGACAACTTGACATTTGTTTGTTGCCTATGCTCCTTGGGGAGCTAAAGGATACTGATTACTTTATTGAATAGTGCACGGTTTTTAAAAAAATCAGCTTTCTGCTCTGTGACCCTAGAAAAATTATATAGCGATTAATTTCTTCTAGAACTTAATTATTCTACAGCTTAAGTTGTGGCTCCACCACTACAAGAATGTGGGAGCTTTGACACAGGTTGCCTGCTAGGTAGGCAGCTTAAGTTGTGGCTCCACCACTACAAGAATGTGGGAGCTTTGATGCAGGTTGCCTGCTAGGTGAGCAGCTTAAGTTGTGGCTCCACCACTACAAGAATGTGGGAGCTTTGATGCAGGTTGCTTGCTAGGTGAGCAGCTTAAGTTGTGGCTCCACCACTACAAAAATGTGGGAGCTTTGATGCAGGTTGCCTGCTAGGTGAGCAGCTTAAGTTGTGGCTCCACCATTACAAGAATGTGGGAGCTTTGATGCAGGTTACCTGCTAGGTGAGCAGCTTAAGTTGTGGCTCCACCACTACAAGAATGTGGGAGCTTTGATGCAGGTTGCCTGCTAGGTGAGCAGCTTAAGTTGTGGCTCTACCACTACAAGAATGTGGGAGCTTTGATGCAGGTTGCCTGCTAGGTGAGCAGCTTAAGTTGTGTAAGCAGAGCTGGCTCTTGAGCAATGTAGCTACACTGCACCATTTTCAGGGGCGTGCTGACATTTTTTTTGTTAATGCAGAAATTATAGTGTGATCCAACTCAATAGTATAAAATTGACCATCACAAGATAACAATACAGCACAGCACGAGAGATCATACCTCCTTCAAAAATCCCTAGGCTCAGCTCTGTCTGTAAGGAGCAATGAAGAAAACTATGATTGCAAGGAGAGAGATCCAATTTTTTTTTTACTCAAGGAAATTGAGACAGCTTAAGGTGACAACAGATAAGCAGATAATTCACTACAGAATGTCTCTGTAACAATACTTCAGGCAGCAATGTTTATAAAACTAGCAATCAAACTTTTTCCTGAACAATATCCTTTAAATAACAAACTACTCATTTTGTGGGAAACCACATAATTTAATTTGTTTCAAGTATTTATGTTCAGTAAAGTGTGTTCAGTTTCAAACTGTGGAATATTTAGATTATCATATCTGTAATCTTTCCAGTGATATCAGTGCAGCCAAACCTTCATTTAATGGACTGATTGTGAGAAAAGGGTTTGTAGTATTGTTGATTGTCTGTTAAATTCAAATGTTATTAGAGGGAAAACTAAGAAAAGTTTGGCAGTAATGCATAAGTTTTGTAAAAGTTGAACTTGTCGTGTGCTGAACAGGCCAGTTCTCATGTTAAGCTGTTATGTTAATAATTGTTAATTGACAAAACATTTTATGTAATAAAATAATTTAATTTTCTTTGTTTGACTTTTATTTTCTATTAATTAGTTGGAAAGAAAAAAGGAAATAAAAATTTAAAAATAGGAAGCGACTTTTTCAATCACCATATAGATTCTGAAGCCCGGGGTTAGGGAGAATAAAAAACCAGGACTACTTCACTCTATTATTTAATAATGAGCATAAGTAAACTGTAGGCACTTATAATGAGATTAAGTAAACTGTAGGCACTTATAATGAGAATAAGTAAACTGTAGGCACTTATAATGAGATTAAGTAAACTGTAGGCACTTATAATGAGAATAAGTAAACTGTAGGCACTTATAATGAGAATAAGTAAACTGTAGGCACTTATAATGAGAATAAGTAAACTGTAGGCACTCATAATGAGAATAATTAAACTGTAGGCACTCATAATGAGAATAATTAAACTGTAGGCACTTATAATGAGAATAAGTAAACTGTAGGCACTTATAATGAGAATAAGTAAACTGTAGGCACTCATAATGAGAATAAGTAAACTGTAGGCACTCATAATGAGAATAATTAAACTGTAGGCACTTATAATGAGAATAAGTAAACTGTAGGCACTTATAATGAGAATAAGTAAACTGTAGGCACTTATAATGAGAATAAGTAAACTGTAGGCACTCATAATGAGAATAAGTAAACTGTAGGCACTCATAATGAGAATAATTAAACTGTAGGCACTCATAATGAGAATAATTAAACTGTAGGCACTTATAATGAGAATAAGTAAACTGTAGGCACTTATAATGAGAATAAGTAAACTGTAGGCACTTACAATGAGAATAAGTAAACTGTAGGCACTTATAATGAGAATAAGTAAACTGTAGGCACTTACAATGAGAATAAGTAAACTGTAGGCACTTATAATGAGAACAGGAAAGAATGAAATAAAGAAGGAGTGCACCAGACAATAAATATAAGTAATAGACAGTCCAGAGATTTGATTAAAGGCCTTCCATGTGACAGATGGTGCAAGCCAGTTAGAAGTGAAATTGTTGAAGGCCTATGCTCCACAGTGAGATGATGATGAAGATGGCTTTTTATACAAGGCATATTTTCTTTTAATTTGGGGGGGGGGGTCATCTCTAAAGTAACAACGACAGAATAGAACCACTGTACCCTCAGGTGTGTCAAACAAAACGACTAATACGAGTTTGTGCGTGGGGCTGGACCCCCCCTCATTGTGTAAAACTAATTGTCACAGAAACCACCGCAGCAAGAGCGTGCGACTGCTTGATACAAGTTTTCTTCCAAGGAAACCAGTTGCAGGGGTGGTTTCATGCTCCATAAGGAGCATACACACACAAAAATGATGACGATATATTACCAAATGTAATAAAAGATTACAATACATTACTTTGTAGTCAGGGAATACTTTGTTTTACGTGGGTGCATTACTTTATTGAAGATTATTTTTATATTGAACATTAATTTTAAGAGGTATGTTTACTTTTAAAGTGTTATTTTGTTTGAAAAGGGTACACTACTGTTTGAAGATATGAAATAATTACTGAAGTCATATTTTCTTCTTCTTCTTCATTTGTCCATGCCAGCTGGATGAGGTGATGATGTCCCTCCACACGTTTTTGTCCTTAATGCTGGTTTATTAATTCTGTTGTTGACTTCTTTCCATGTCATGATTTCAAACTATTAAGTGACCTCTGTCATTTTGTTTTTGTCTTTAATTCTAAATGTTGTCCTAATACATTCTAGCTTTCTTCCTCTAAAACAGTGGTGGCCAAGCTAAGGTTGGCCAAGGGCCAGATTATGATAAAGGGTAACACCAGAGGGCCAGACCTATAAAATCCTTAAAAAATAACGTTATGAGATTTAGTTTTACATATATAATGAACCACGTACAGAAAGCAACGGCAAACTACTGTACTGCACATCAGCCAAGACATATATACCAGTCTTCGAACTGAAATTACTGTAAAACAAAAATATAATGAATCTGTTGTTTTAATTTGTTTTGTAATTTGTAATATGACATGTAATTATTTATTTAAAACATCCATTTGTGTGTTATTTCATTGTGAAGAGTGTGGCTTCAATCAACAATAAGAGGCCGGCCAAAACAGGTTGGCGGGCCGATCAAAACTAGTTGGCGGGCCGGATCTGGCCCGCGGGCCGTAGTTTGGCCACCGCTGCTCTAAAACATGCTCAAAGAAAATGCAGGGAGATTAAAAAGTTACCCCCTGTATTACAATGTTTTTTTTCCTCATTTGTATCTATTAGATCAGTGTTTCTTAACCTTTTAGAGGCCTACACCCCTTTACAGCATCTTAAGAAACCTCGCACCCCTTTACAGCATATTAAGAAGCCTTACATCCCTTTGTCGGCGTCTGTGGCCTAATGGATATGAACGCAGTTTCATAATCCAGATATACCAGGTTCGAAACCTGTTGCGGGCGGTTTGGTAGCAGATCGCTTTGTGTGGATTTTTAACAATGGTATAAGCGCCGTACCGTTCAGAAAGCAATGGCAAACTACTGAATGAAAAAAATTGCCTAGAAAAATCACAAACAGCCAATAAAAGCTGGGGTTGATTGCCACGTCCTGTAAAGGATAAGCAACTAACTTACATCCCTTTAGAGTAGGGAGCAGCGCTGGTGTAGTGGTTACCAAACTGCGCTGGCGACCGGGTGACCCAGGATCAAACCCGGGCGAGGACATTTGAAGATTTTTCGTCGACCAGGATTTGGACTGGATTAACTCTAGCCCTGGCGAGGATATTTAAAGAAGTGTCGTCGACCAGGCACTGGCAGCTCCTGAGCCGACCCAGCTCAAATGGGTTCCTCCAAAATAGGCAAGTATCTGCCTGAATGGTGAGTGAACCGTTCTCTGTACAAGAAAAAAAGGGATAATCACGTAAAAATCAGTCTCAGGTTAGACATACTAACCTGAGATTTCACCTCGAGTAATAGTGGGCGTACGCAAAAAAAAAAAAAAAAAAATCCCTTTAGTGCATCTTAAGAAACCTCGCGCCTCTTTACAGCAAATTAAAAAGCCTCACATCCCTTTATAGCATATTAAGAAGCCTTACATCTCTTTACAGCATCTTAAGAAACCTCTCACTCCTTTACAATATCTTAATTAAGAAGCCTCACACTCCTTTACAGCATCATCTTAAGAAGCCTTACACTCCTTCATAGCATCTTAAGAAGCCTCACACTCCTTTACAGCATCTTAAGAAACCTCGCACCCCTTTACAGCATATTAAGAAGCCTTATATCCCTTTAGAGCATCTTAAGAAACCTCGCACCCCTTTACAGCAAATTGAAAAGCCTCACACCCCTTTACAGCATCTTGAAACCTCACACCCCTTTACACCGTCTTAAGAAACTTCCCACCCCTTTATAGCATCTTAACTCTTACTATACGTGAGCGAAAACCGCGTTTTTACGCGCTAGTTTTGCTATCATTACATTTGAGTTCTGCGTATTATATTTTGTTTATGATGATTCGCATTCTAAAATATCTGGCATGTCTCGCATCCCCGGAAGGTAAGTCTCACACCCACTGGGGGTTCATGCACCCCTGGTTAAGAAGCACTGTATTAGATGTACATGAAAGAAATGTCAAAACAAGCAGCTGGCTATAAATGTCATTTCACTAACAGGTTTTATTTTTTGCCTCCTCCACTTGCAGTGTACTTCAACCACGGATTCTCAGACCCCATAGCAAGCAGCAATTTTTGCTGTCTCTTGTAATAGCAGTTGTTGACCATTTTTTGACTTTTCAATCAGTCTGTAGACTGTTTCATCTAATATGAGTATGAAATAAAATGAAGACTTTACAAAATTTCCTTCCTTCTAATATTAGCGTGAAACAATATTAAGACTTTACAAAACTTCCTTCCTTCCGTTTTTTGCTCCTTCTGAAACAAAGGGCCACAACTGGAGAATACCCCATGCAGGAAGCTTACACTAAAGAACTTATATGCTCATGTAGTGGTGGTTTCTACACAGGACTGGATTTAGAAAAATTGGCACGTGCTTAGGGCACCAAGGGAAGGGGGCACCACAGTTTTTTTCCCCTAGCTACCATACCCTTAACTCTTTCACTGCCACATTCGACTTTAGTCGAATTTTTTTGTAATTGCCCTTATCTGCCATGTTTCCCTAGTTATAAGTAAATAATTTGTTTATATTGCTCACTCTATTTGGTGTTAAATAAAAAATTTTTAAAGTTTTTATTTAATATAGTTGTGGGGTCTGGCCTGGAAGAAAACTGAATTTTTCAATGTCTTATTTCACCTTCAGCTCTTATTGAGTCTTAATGTCTTGTCAGTTGAGCAATGAAAGGTCGAGGGGAGCACCATTGTTGGGCTGTGTTTAGGGCATCAGTTAGCGTCAATCCGGCCCTGTTTCTACAGCAATTTGTTTTACATGATGGAGTTGCCAGCCCCATGTAAAACATCACCTTAGTAATCGCTTATGATAAGCCTAAAAAAAACATGTGGCTTTGTTCTTTCTGTGTATCATCAGAGATCTCTGGGGTGACACAGGGCAATACAACAATATTTGTATTAAATAAATATTTGTTTGGTTTCAAGGACCATCTGCATTACACACAAACAACCCCATCAGTGCTCCGATCTTCTTATTTAGATCATGCAAGGAGGATCTCAGCTCAGTACATGAACTCCATAACACCAGCAAGGATCCCAGTGTACAGGAATCACACATTCTATAAATATTTTTGTGGTGGGTAAAAAAGGTAGTCCTATAGTAGATACTGCCGTACAGAGTGAAGTGTTAGAGACTTCCATATACTAGGTCCAGCATCAAGAGATGGGGTGACCAGTTCCCTTCCTTGCTGCCTTTTCCTTCCCTAACTCAAGTGGAAAGTTAGGTATCCATTTACAGCTGGGTACAATGTAGCTTGTCGATACCATGAATCAACCCCAGCATCTTTGCCACGAGAGACCATCGCTCTAACCACTCTGTGGTAGGCTCCCTAATTTTTTACAATAAATATTAAACTTGTATTAAGTAATTATTTGTGATACATTTATATTTTTATCTGGTTGTTTTACTTCACATCAATGAAATGCAAGCAGCCAACATTGTGTTGACCACATTATAAATATAATAAATAAAGATAGAGCGCCATACTATCCTATCAGCTGTCTTCCTCCTGGCCTGGTTCCGTTCTAGTCCTCGGTCCTTCAGAGACTGTCCTCATCTCCTCCATAAGCTCCTTTTCTTTCCCATTTATACTTCTTATATTCCATGAGTCATAGTCCATAGCCCATTCCAGTTCATTGCCTTTAAGATCAGTCCAGTTGTCTCTCTGGCCTTTCGTGTAATCAGGTTTTAAGGCACACAGGTGATTGGCCTCTTGTGCCTTTGCATGATGGAGGGGCTGCCTCATTAAGGCCTCCATATAGGCCACCCTCCTCCTTTTTCAACCGGCTTTGAGACCGGTCTAGGCGGGGTTCTTTTAGACATTTATGAACTTATATTATAATAATAGCCCCTTTAGTCATAACTGACTATGGGAATGCGCCCCTGAGGTGACAGCCCTCAGCTGCTTATTTTCCTGGTGTTCCTTTAGACGTTTTCTCCTCTCTTCTGCTTGTTGTGTGAGCTTATTTTTGCCCAATCTGAGGTATCGCTGCAGATAGCAGCGCACTTGGTGCGATCAGCAGCTTCATCCTCCCAAGTTTCTGTATTTATATCCAGTGCCCTCATGTCACTCTTACACACATCTTTGAATCTCAGCTGCGGTCGCCCAACTGTTCTTTTGCCATCTGCCAGTTGTCCATAGAAGATATATTTCGGGATGCGACCATCTTCCATGCGGAGAACATGGCCAAGCCAGCGTAGTCTGCGCTGTCTAAGCAGTGTATACATGCTTTGAAGGCCAACACGTGACAACACCTAGACATTTGTCACTTTTTCTTTCCACAAAATGCCGATGATATGGCGTAGACACATTAGATGGAAGGTATTAAGCCTTCTTTCTTGCTTAGCATAGGTTGTCTACGTCTCGCTGCCATACAGAAGTGTGCTGGTGACACATGCGTTATATACCACAGCTTTGGTCTTCATTGTGAGTTTGGAGTTTCCTCAAACACGCGGTGTGAGGCGGGCAAAAGTAGCTGCAGCTTTGCCAATGCGGCTGTCAATTTCTGTGTCCAGAGAGAGTTTGTCATTGATGGTAGACCCCAGGTATGTGAAGTGATGCACCACTGCCAACTCATAGTTATCGATAGTGATAACTGATGCAGCACCCACATCCTGACTCATCACATTTGTTTTCTTTAGACTTATTGTCAGGCCAAAGTTCCTGCATGCTTGAGTGAAGTGATTCATCAAGCTCTGAAGCTCCTGTTGTCTTTGAGTGACTACTGCAGCGTCATCAGCGAATGACAAATCTCTTATAGTGACCATCCTGATTTTTGTTTTTGCCTTAAGCCTTGCGAGATTGAACAGATGGCCATCTGACCTTGTGTGAAGGCATATTCCTTCAGTTGCATCTCTGAATGCATGTTTCAAGAGTAAGGCAAAGAAAATCTTGAAGAGGGTTGGAGCCAGAACGCAGCCTTGTTTAACACCACTGCATATGTCAAAGGGCTGTGATGTGCTTCCAGCATATTGGACTGTTCTCTTCATGTCTTCATGGAATGACTTTATCATTTCCAGCAATTTAGCAGGGCAGCCAATTTTCAAGAGGATTTTGAAGAGTCCATCCCTACCAACCAGGTCAAATACCTTTATGAGGTCTGTAAAGGCGATATATAAAGGCCTTTTCTGCTCTTTTGATTTTTCCTGAAGCTGGCGGAGAGAAAAGATCATGTCTGTTGTTGATCTACCAGCTCAGAATCCACACTGTGACTCTGGATATATGTGCTCAGCTATATATTAAACATTTCATATATATATATATATATATATATAATTCTTGCCTTCTGTAGTTCCCAGGGATCTCTGAGGAGACAAAGAAAGAAAATGCAACCGCTTCATCAATTTTGTCATAAGAAGCACCTAATATGAGGCTGTGTGTGAGTTGCAATCTCATCATGTAAAAATATCACTTCAGAAACTACCGCAGCAAGAGCACACGAATTATCTAATGAAGGCTTACTGTGGACCTGTTACAGAGGTGACTCCATTCTCCATGTGGAGCAAACAGGGAAATGATGATGATGTATAAATGCTACTGGTAGTTTTTTATTCTGGACCCATGCATGTCAATGTCTAAGGCAGGAAAACCTTTTAAACGTGATCTTCTTAACCAGTATTTCCACTGTATTTTGTAACATTTGTAAATGATTATTAAATTGTAATACAAGTTGTCCCTAAAGTCCTTGTGCAGTTTGAATCTTTTCTCTAATAACCTCACTTCCACATAAAATATAAACAATCTCTACAACAAAAATATTCAAGATTTAGCATATCTAATTGTAAGAATGTTAACTTTCAACATATCAACCATTTGGTTGGCTGCAGAGTTATTTACAAAAAGCATACCAGACATTCACTCTAGGAGAACTTCAAAATTGTGTTCAGCTGGGTATCTGAAATGACAAACATATTGAAAGCTAACATTCTCCCAATTAAATATGCTAAATCTTGAATAAATTACATTTTTTTTTCACTTGAAAGATTGTTTATATCTTGTTTGGAAGTGAAGATATTAAAGATTCAAACTGCACAAGGACTTTAGTGACACCCTGTGTGAAGAAATTTATCCACAAATATTAATCATCACTGTTTTGTTTTATTTCCTTATTTGAAATAGTTATATATTTTGATGGATATATTTTGATATAATAAGAAGTTGTGTGGTTGATAAGGGTGGATTTGTGCTGAAGTGGTAACTTGCCACCCTTATCGACACCTGGTGTTAAAGTGTAAGATGTAGGTGTCTTCTCTGATTTAGGATGTTGCTGTGTATGTGGTAGTGGAACAGTTCACAGGGTTATCACACAGGCAACATGACGTGTAGAGTCATAGAAAGGGTAACTTCGTTGTATAAGTTTCTTTCATTTATTGCACGCCACAAAACAGTCATGATACTTATGACATCAACATGGTTAACGAGTTCAGCAAGATGATATGGCACATTGAAAACAATTTCTGTAGTCAGCAATGATAGCTGTTGTATATATGCGTCATAAGACATCACAGTTCAATAGATTCAGAAATTCATCAATCATCGTCTGCAACAGTGTCAGCTACAGATCTTCAATGTTCATAAACAATAATAAATGCTCCCATTCTGATGCTAGCAGATCAGTTGTATACAATAAGTCCGTTCACTGTCTGCACGTGAATAGCATACATGGGCTACAGGTCAGCTCGACCTTTATAATGTTCCTAAGTCTAACCATCTGACTTGGACGTGATCTCTGATATAACGAATCCTGGAACACAGACAACAGTCTTGTTGGTCTAGAGCGACCCATATATATTTAACTAGTTCAGGTATACAGATACTGGTGACTTAATCCTAGTCAAAGTACCTCTCCATTTTGCATCACACAGGCGAGCAAATAGGCGACAAAATGACGAACCTCTAGACGATAGCATAAAGTTCGATACAAGAGGAATTACCTTATTTCGGAAAATCAACCATGAACATATGCCTCCAGGCAGGCTGCATAATACTGGGAAATAGTCTAGTTAGCTAACTAACTCACTAAGACACTGTATTTCCCTCAGAGAATCACAAGACGCAGTTGCGTCTGCTCGCTTCTTAAACCATTTCTAAACTGCCCCAACTGGGCGGAACACACAGAACGAACTCCCGGTTTTTGACATGCGCAGAACGACAATCTCTGAGTTGCCGTTCACAATAAGACGATTCGAAGAACATTCGAGATAAAAGTCTTACACAGTCGCGCCTTTTATGGTCATGAAAAGAAGCGTTAAGAAAGGTTTCAGACATCTACCATAGTTGACTGATACTACCAAATAAGGAGATGTGGTCACGCTTCGTTCAAGAAATTATAGACCGAACGTGTCTCTATACAAGAGAAGGCAACTCCTAACAAATTGTAGTTTCGATAACTCGGATTATGTCCCTTTGACCATAGAAAACATAATACACACTTCAGTCAAAAAAATGATCATACATATGAAAAAATGTTTATACAAACGAAAAATAATAATGATCCGTGCGTAACATTACCGCACCCTCCCTGGAAAAAAAAAAAATGGGACATTTTTTTTTTTTTTTAAATCCTGGAGCCGGAAAAAATCTAGGCTCCTAACGCACGTATGATGCGTGGATATATACCTAACAAATTAGCTCAACGCATGGAGCGACACTGAGATCATATCTCAGATCCTTAGAGAAAAAATTTATCTAAGTATACGCTGATATATTCCAGGAAGGTGCCACCAACACACGCCACAATGATGGCAACAACATAATGACAATCAAATTATACTCATACCAATATATGAAATTAAATATATTATGTGTTATCATACAATGTGTTGCAAATAGCGGTGTAATTTACTAATATACCGCACTATATTATTACATTATATAAAGTAACAGTAATTAATAAGTAATACATGTGTTGCTCTTCGGTGACATAAAACATTCAATAGAAGAAGATGTGGACATCATCCGCTCCCAATGTAGGACAGGACTTGATATCCTCAAAGTTCCACAATGGACATAAACTCGCAGACTTCAATGATGTGCTGCGAAAATATCAATAACACAAATCTTAAAGACAACTGGTAAATTTCTTAATACAATCCTGAAAATAATTTATTTAAATGTGGCCGAGTGATCTTTTGGCCCGTATATCACTAACTAAGCCTTCTTAGATAATTACATGGTACAATGTTATAAATTTCCCTCAAAAAAAAAAAAAGTGAGACAAAATCTACTAACATGTCATTATAACATTGGACTGTATATCAGGAAATATATATATATGACAGAAGAATCATGTGGAATCGTGTGGACATCTGGACAGAATGTCTGCCATTACATTATCCGAACCACGGATAGCTCGAACCGAGAAATGAAATGGTTGAAGAGCTATGGCATAACGAGTGGACCTCGAGCTCTTCAAGTTTTTGCTCTGAATAGCAGTAAGCGCTTTCTGGTCGGTTTCCACAATGAAATGTGCGCCTAGAAGAAATCTTTGTAACTTCAGAATAGACCATACCATAGCCAATAACTCACGGTCTAAAACCGAGTAATTCTTTTCTGCAGCGTTTAATTTCCTAGAGATATACATCACCGGATGCAAAGTATCAGAATACTCCTGCATTAGTGCTGCCCCAATCCCTGTTGACGAGGCGTCACTTCGAAGAACAAAAGTCTTCTCAATAGTAGGTAACTTAAGAATAGGTGGAGATGAAAATAGGGCTTTAACCTGGTCCAATGAGGATTGACATTCTTTAGACCAGCGGATCAGATTAGGCGACCCTTTCTTCAATAAAGTAGAAAGCGGTGCCATAATGGAGGACAGATTCGGAATGAATCGTCCGTAGAATTGAATCAAACCTAATAGACTCCTTACTTGTTTCTTCGTCTTAGGGACCGAAATGTTAAGTATTTTTGAAACATTGTGGTCCTCTGTCTTTAAAAGACCATGACCAACCCGATGACCTAGGAAAGAAATCTCGCTAAATCCTATAAAGGCTTTAGAGGGTTTTGCAGTCAAGTTATACTCGCGAAGAGTAGACAGTAATTCGTATAAACCCAAATAATGATCTTCCCAAGAATCACTGAATAGACAGATATCATCTAGGTATGCTATGACATCTGTACGATATGCGAGAATTCGCCGCATCATGCGTACGAATGTAGCAGGGGCGTTCATAAGACCAAAAGGCATGAAATTCCATTGGAATAAACCCCTAGGTGTAGAAAAAGCTGTAAAAGGTTTGGCACGTTCAGTTAGCGGGACTTGCCAATAACCTTTAGACAAATCTAGTTTGGTAAAGAATCTAGAATTAGAAAGTTTATTGAGTAGCTCTTCTAATGAAGGCATAGGTTCAGCATCGAACTTCGTAACTTGGTTCAATTTGCGATAATCTACGCAAATGCGAATGTTATTATCCTTCTTTCGAACAATAACCATAGACGAAGAGTATGCTGAAGTGGATGGTTCAATGATTTCCAAACGTATCATTTCATCCAACTCTTTTTCGACTTGAGACTGGAAATGAATAGGTATTGGATATGGTCTGACTCTGATAGGATTGTGATCAGTTAGCACAATGTCATGTTCTATGACATGTGTGTGTGTCCCGGGATGTCTGTAAGAACATCCTGAAATGTTTGCAACATCGAAGAAACTTGTCGATGTTCCTCAGCGGAAAGATTTGGAGAAACGGTCACGTTTTTCCAAGATTCCGTAGAATAAAGTGGGACCATAGAAAGAGGAAGATTGACATCAGAAAAAGTAGTTTCCTCATCCTGTATAACTGACAGAGATGAGTACTGACCATGAGTTGCTTGTGAATTGTCCGTAGCCTGGAAAATAGGCTGCAAATAGTCAGGTCTTTCATAAAATTCTGTGAGCATATTTATGTGGAAAGTTTTATGCTTTCCATCAATATCGACAACATAGTCGACATCAGAAATTTTGGAGACTATTGCATATGGACCTTTCCATGCAATTAGAAGTCTGTTCTCCCTTGAAGGAAGTAGAACGAGAGCTTTGTCACCTGGACAAAGTTGTCGTAGACATCTATTCTTATTTGCAAACTGCCTTGCCTTTTCTTTAGCAAATTCTGAAGACGAAGTTGCTAGTTTGCATGCCTCGATGATCTTTTGCCTAAGAGCAATGACGTACTCATAAGAAGATTGAGTCTCATCGCTAATATTATCGGCAGTGATTAGATCGTGAAGTAAAGACATAGGGCCGCGCGGTTGCGCGCCAAAGACAAGTTCAAAAGGGGAAAACCCCGTATGTTCATTGGGGACCTCTCTATACGCAAAGAGAGCCGCGGGTAAGACCCTGTCCCAATCCTGAGGATGATCCTCAGTTATTTTACCAAGTAAAGTTTTCAGAGTCCTATTTAAACGTTCGACCAACCCATTAGACATTGGGTGATAGATACTGCTGAGAGACCTTTTAATGTGTAGCATAGACATTACCTGTGACATAGTGTCTGATATAAGTTGAGTGCCATGGTCTGACAATATTTCTCCGGGAAAACCCAAGCGAGAAAATATCAGCCAAAGAGCGTCTGCGATATCAGCAGTTGAGATGCTCTTGAGAGGTATTGCCTCTGGCCAACGTGTGCACATATCGACACATGTAAGGATAAATTGATGTCCTCTAGCCGACTTAATTCTAAAAGGACCGATAATATCTATTGCCATTTTTTGAAAAGGGCGAATAGGAATGTCAGCAGCCTGGATAGGCGCAGCATGTCGTGGTCCTTTAGATTTGACCTCCTGACATACTTTGCAAGAGCGACAGTACATTCGTATGTCCTTGCTCACAAATGGCCAAAAGAAAGCCGCAAGAACCCTCGACTTTGTACGGGAAAAACCCATATGTCCAGCACATTGCGAGTCATGAGCATGTTGCAATATTTGCAATCTCATGCTCTTAGGCACAAGAATTTGTGAATGAGTGGACGTAGTCGAGTCTTGTACCATACGTACAAGTACGCCGTTCTTCATAGAAATCCAAGATTTCCTATTAGTGTTCTGATTAGGATCACCTTTTTTTGCTAGAATGAAGAATTTTTGTAAAGAAGGATCTTCTTCTTGCAATTTGATAAATGAGTCACGTGTAATAGTCAAGTGACTATCTTGGTCATTTACTTCATCATTATTAGTTAATGAAGTTTGAGGTGGATCCAGAGCATGTGCTCTTGTGACCACCGCATTGGTAGCTTCAATGTTTTGCTCTTCCCAAACAGCAATCTGCTGTGGGGTACATTCCCTAACTCCGTGAATACGACCAATAATAAGGTCCGCAATAGGGTTTGGAAGTAGACACGCGTGGACCTCTCCCGTGAAGAAAGGAGTAGCAATGTGTATTATAGCAGTAGGATACTTTTCTAACGTGCCACCAAATGTGACACATTTGATGACTTTTCCTGTAGCACAGGATGGATCTACAAGAGATTGCCTAACGCCGACAGTAGTACATCCAGAATCAAACAACACTGAGACTGGATTACTATTTACTAGCCCCTTATGTAATATAAAGAGAACCTCTCCCATCATGAGCAACATTAGCAGGAAGAGCGGGCAAAGGATGACCACAGCTTAGAGTACTAATGGTTTTCGGATCAAATAAAGTACTGCATTGGATACATTTATTTGCCCTACCAAAATCAAAAGATGAGCATCCGATAGCATTATGGTCTTTATCATTATTAACCTGTTTATCTGCTCCCTGAGATTCTTGTTGAACAGAATTTGTCTGTTGATATCTTTTTCTCTTATGTTGCGATCTACCGCGACCATTATTGCCTCTGCAATTATCATTAAAGTCCCTACTGTAATTTTTATCCTGGTTTGAGTTCCAGTTTCCATAACTGTCATTACTATCTCTATGCTGTTGAGAACCTCTATTATCTTGGTATTGAGGTCTCTGCATAAAATATTTTCCTCTATACCGATTACCTTTGTGAAAATTTCTAAAGTTAACCGGAGTAGAATAACGTGTAGTATTAGGTTGTCTCCAGTTCTGGGAAGAAGAATCACCCTGGAATTGATCACTATGGTTCTGGGCATAATTACGATTACTCTTTTTATTGAAATTTTTCTGGCTACCCTGAAATTTACGCATAAAATTTGGGCCATAAGGTGCTGCCGAAGCAACTGGCAGACCTTCTTTCACCTTAGAGTTACTAATGGTTATGTGCGGATGCGCAGTAACATACTGGCTACAGTATTCTTCCATTTCTTTTATGTTTTTAGGCTTACGCTCATGAAGAAAAGATAGAAAAGCTTCATTAACAGAAGACATAACCTTATCTCTAAGTAGTAAATCCATAAGAGCTTCAAATGTATTTTCTGTCTTAGACAACTCAACCCATCGTAAAAAAGTAAGACGGATGCCTGAGATGAATTCAGAGAATTCAACTCCAGTTTCTGGTAACATGGTTTTAAATTTAAGACGATATCCGTCCTCGTTAAGTTGGTACTTCTTTAACAATGCCGCCCTGACAACCTCATAGTTGTTTTTGTCAGGCACATCTACCATACTCAACAAAGTCAAAGCATCACCTCTAAGTATCTTGGACAGATGATACACATATAATGTTTTATCTATATTATGTACATTACATGCACTTTCAAATCTATCTAGATAAAATGTTATATCATCGATTGAGGGATTAAATGCTGGTAGATTAAGCTTGAAATCCTTAGCATTAGTCTTATTTGACACCTTATTTGCCTCATTAGCATTACCAGTGTTCAATAACTTTAACTTCTCTAACTCTAAAGCTAAGACTTTTTCATCATGTTCCATTTTTGCTTTTTCTCTCATCAGCCTCTCTTTGTAACCTTCTTTCTTCAGCCTCAGCCTGTAACTTTCTTTCTTCAGCCTGGGCCTGTAACTTTTTTTTCTTCAGCCTCTATTTCAAGTCTCTTATTTTCAGCTTCTTTTTCAAGTCTCTTATTTTCAGCTTCTTTTTCAAGTCTCTTATTTTCAGCTTCAGCCTGGGCCTGTAACTTTTTTTCTTCAGCTTCTTTTTCAAGTCTCTTATTTTCAGCTTCTCTTTTTTGTTTTTCCATTTCCATTTGAAATCTTTTTTCCTCCACCTGCATCTGCAGTTTCTTTTGTTCTATTTCAGCCTCTATTCTCTTTTGTTCAGTTTGTTCTTTCATTTTCTTTTCTTCCGACTTCAATGCCTTGGCATATTGAACAGTCGCAAATTCTTCTAATTTATCACCTGTCTTCCCAAGGGCTTTACCCTGCTCAATAAAGTACTCAAATGTAGACATGATGTCCAAAATGTGAGTACAGAACCTGAAATAATTAATTATCTTATTTCAATGTTAAATAGCAACAAGACTTAATAAAGTGCTTGTATAATCTCTATGTTGAACCCAATCTCTGTGGGAAACAGGAGTTGACACCAACTTGTATTATCAAATGTATAATAATATCACAAGTCACCTCTTAATTAACAGTGCACTACCCAAATCAGTGCATAATCATCAGTTATTTATCATAACTGCACTACAATAGTGCATAAGCAAAAAACACCAGTTTGTTATGATAAGTGCACTATAGACCAATAGTGCATGAGCATATATCAACAATAGTGAAAGCTAACTATGCAAGAACTATGTAAACAATAACAAGACAATGTAAACAATAGCAAAGGTCATCAACAATGTAAACAATAACAAAGATCAAAGTCAATGTAAACAACAACAAAGATCAGAGTCAATGTAAACAATAACAAAGATCAGAGTCAATGTAAACAATAACAAAGATCAGAGTCAATGTAAACAATCAACAAAGATCAAACCATACGAAAACATTCGCATAAGTCAAATACACAAACAGCAAAACTAAAAAGAAATATGCGAAGATATGACTAACAAATGACGCTACAGTGTATACACAAAAATATACGTAAAGAACTGAATAATAGCAAAGGGGAGACCTACAAATACAAACAATCGAAATCGAAACTAAAAACACAAAGAAAGAGAGAAAAGAAAAAAGAAAAAAAAATATATATATACAAGAAACAAAAATAAAGCACAACTCGTCACAACTAAACAGATATAGCAACGATTGTCGCTAGCAAATTTCACTGTAGGAAATTCGCACAGTCCCTAACGAAAACGCTAACAGTAGAACCTCTGTGACGTGGTATCTTCTACTGCAAGACTCCGCCCAACCGAGAAAACCCGCTGAAATATAAACATATAAATATACAAATAACAAATAACATATAACATATAAACATGTATCATGAAAACAATAGGAGAAAGTGTGAAAGTACAGAAGGCTCAGTTAGAACATAAGGGCACAGTTCACAAACAAAACAGGCCACTTAACTTCTATAAATCCAGCGTCAGCACGGTGCAGAACAGGATGTAATCAGCATTCTGAGGATAATGATCCAACGTTGATTAACTTCTGCTCCCATAAACAGCCATGACGAAGGAAAAGAGCTTCTAATACTGCAACAGTTGTTACGGCACTTGACCTTCTGAATCTTCTAAATTGATTTAACCGGCACTTGACCTTCTGAACCCGCAGCAGTACCCCTGAGACCGGAACAGTTGTTACGGCACTTGTCCTTCTTTTCACCAGATCAGGAAATCCATTCGCTCGGTACTTGTCCTTCTAATTTTACATAAACTTCAATATTGCCGAGCAGCGCCGGGTAGTTTCAAAATCAGCAACTGTCAGAAAATCCGGATACTTTCAATAAAATTTCTTGTAAGGTGGTAGTTGATGCTGTAGTTGTATCTAGTATGATGATGATGTCTGGGTTTGCTGACCCCCTTGATAGCTGGAATCAGAGTGAACCAACCTATGGCCACCAAAAATGATATGGTGCGCCAAAATATCAGATGATAGAACCAGCTCTGGCCACCAAAAATGATAAGGGTGGATTTGTGCTGAAGTGGTAACTTGCCACCCTTATCGACACCTGGTGTTAAAGTGTAAGATGTAGGTGTCTTCTCTGATTTAGGATGTTGCTGTGTATGTGGTAGTGGAACAGTTCACAGGGTTATCACACAGGCAACATGACGTGTAGAGTCATAGAAAGGGTAACTTCGTTGTATAAGTTTCTTTCATTTATTGCACGCCACAAAACAGTCATGATACTTATGACATCAACATGGTTAACGAGTTCAGCAAGATGATATGGCACATTGAAAACAATTTCTGTAGTCAGCAATGATAGCTGTTGTATATATGCGTCATAAGACATCACAGTTCAATAGATTCAGAAATTCATCAATCATCGAGTGCTAGTTCGTGAAGCTGTATAAATAATAATAATTTCTATAACTTCTGCAACAGTGTCAGCTACAGATCTTCAATGTTCATAAACAATAATAAATGCTCCCATTCTGATGCTAGCAGATCAGTTGTATACAATAAGTCCGTTCACTGTCTGCACGTGAATAGCATACATGGGCTACAGGTCAGCTCGACCTTTATAATGTTCCTAAGTCTAACCATCTGACTTGGACGTGATCTCTGATATAACGAATCCTGGAACACAGACAACAGTCTTGTTGGTCTAGAGCGACCCATATATATTTAACTAGTTCAGGTATACAGATACTGGTGACTTAATCCTAGTCAAAGTACCTCTCCATTTTGCATCACACAGGCGAGCAAATAGGCGACAAAATGACGAACCTCTAGACGATAGCATAAAGTTCGATACAAGAGGAATTACCTTATTTCGGAAAATCAACCATGAACATATGCCTCCAGGCAGGCTGCATAATACTGGGAAATAGTCTAGTTAGCTAACTAACTCACTAAGACACTGTATTTCCCTCAGAGAATCACAAGACGCAGTTGCGTCTGCTCGCTTCTTAAACCATTTCTAAACTGCCCAACTGGGCGGAACACACAGAACGAACTCCCGGTTTTTGACATGCGCAGAACGACAATCTCGAGTTGCCGTTCACAATAAGACGATTCGAAGAACATTCGAGATAAAAGTCTTACACAGTCGCGCCTTTTATGGTCATGAAAAGAAGCGTTAAGAAAGGTTTCAGACATCTACCATAGTTGACTGATACTACCAAATAAGGAGATGTGGTCACGCTTCGTTCAAGAAATTATAGACCGAACGTGTCTCTATACAAGAGAAGGCAACTCCTAACAAATTGTAGTTTCGATAACTCGGATTATGTCCCTTTGACCATAGAAAACATAATACACACTTCAGTCAAAAAAATGATCATACATATGAAAAAATGTTTATACAAACGAAAAATAATAATGATCCGTGCGTAACAGTGGTTTAATTGATATATGAATGTTGTCCTAGTGTGTGGTTCTGATATATTATAATAGGAAGTTGTTGTATGGTTTAATTGATATATGAATGTTGTACTAGTCTATGGTTCTGATATATTATAATAGAAAGTTGTTGTATGGTTTAATTGATATATGAATGTTGTACTAGTGTGTGGTTCTGATATGTTATAATAGAAAGTTGTTGTATGGTTTAATTGATATTTGAATGTTGTACTAGTCTATGGTTCTGATATATTATAATAGAAAGTTGTTGTACGGTTTAATTGATATATGAATGTTGTACTGGTGTGTGGTTCTGATATGTTATAATAGAAAGTTGTATGGTTTAATTGATATATGAATGTTGTACTAGTCTATGGTTCTGATATATTATAATAGAAGTCGTTGTATGGTTTAACTGATATATGAATGTTGTACTAGTCTATGGTTCTGATATGTTATAATAGGAAGTTTTTGTATGGTTTAATAGATATATGAATGTTGTCCTAGTGTATGATTCTTCTTCTTCTTCGTACACTCTCAGACTTGTACTTGAATGTTTTCAAAGAAAGCAGTAGTCAGCTTGAGACTATTTGCATTTCCGTAGAGCTTTTCCATGAATGGTACTGGTGTCAACCATATGCACTTTCTCTGTTCCACATATGTTCGCAGAAGCAGACGTTTAGCAGTCGTTTTATGAGTGCCACAGTTACACTCATCTGAAATTCTTATCTTTAGCTTGTTGAATAGATAGTATCCCAATCTTTTGTGGCCCGTGCGGAGTCTGTTGAGCTGGTAGTATGCATCATTTTGTGTGTGACCTGGACGCTCTACATTTGTTTCTGTATCTGATTCTGATAAAACTCTTTGCCTCCTTGAAAGTTATGCTTGCGTCAGGCTAAGGTAGCTTTCTACCTTCCATTGCCAATCTGTTGCCTCTTCATTGCTGGGGATGTTACAATGAGATGGGATCTATCGGATCACAACTCTTTTGAATTTTGACGTAGTTTGTGGAGCACTTTACTTAGGTCATACAGGTCTACTTTATTTTGGCATGATATTTTGGTATGATTCTGATGGGTTATAATAGGAAGTTGTACGGTTTAATAGATATATGAGTGTTGTCCCAGGGTATGACTCTGATGCACAGAGAGTAACAAAAACAACAACCATAAAGTTACAAACTTTCTTAAATTAGTGCTTGCCTAGAATACTGTAGAACGATTGAAATATTATGACGAGATCACCACTGTGGAACCCATGACAAGCACCAGACAAGTGCCAGTGGTACAAGAGGTGAGAATTAGACACTGACATTGAATCGGAATGCAACGGGCTGATCACCCGTTTGCAAGTCACTTTGATTACGGAAACAGCAGCA
Source organism: Oreohelix idahoensis (assembly GCA_024509875.1). Classification (NCBI taxonomy): domain Eukaryota; kingdom Metazoa; phylum Mollusca; class Gastropoda; order Stylommatophora; family Oreohelicidae; genus Oreohelix; species Oreohelix idahoensis. The sequence goes on from JAMPIV010012685.1 coordinate 70,722, forward strand.
GATGGGCTGATTTGTCGTTGCCCTAAAGACGCCACTAGGCGTGATGGGAAACAACGGCGGAGAAAACCTGTCTGCTGTTGCCCTAAGACGCCACTAGGCGCAATGGCCACTGACTGCTTTGACGGTCGGTGGCTAAGGACGGAAGAAGAGAAGAAGAAGACTGAATTGGACATGCACTATTGAAACCATCAGATAGAATGACAAGGTAGTCTTTATTCTGGAATACCCAGGGTAAGAGAGGTACAGGCAGACCCAAAAAAAAAAACAGAGGGCACTGGAGACGGAAATGAAAGAGATAAAGAAAACAAGGAATGGATGGCCCAGGATTACCCTTCAGTTCTCCATGGAGGGCCCAGGATTACCCTTCAGTTCTCCATGGAGCACAGGATTTAAGCAAATTCATAACAAGTATTTCTGTCTTGTGCCATCTGTTCAAGATCTTATCATGTCTTATTTATCCCTTTTATATCTGCCCCTAAATCCCTTCTCCATGTGTTTCTAGGTCTCTCTCTCTCTCTCTCTCTCTCTCTCTCTTATGCCTTTGGGATTCCAGTACAGTGGCTTCCTTGTAATGCAATCAACTGTTTTTTTCTCTGTCAAATACCAGAGCCTTTTATTCACCTCCTGTTCCACTGGTAACAAGATGTTAAAAGACATGTTACTGCAGACGGCATTAGAAGGTCAGAGTTGAAGGGAAACGTGCAAGAGGAAGACTACACTATAATTGGGAAGATAACAATTTAGAGATGGACGGGAAAAAGTCTATCAGAGTGCACTATCAAGACAAAAGACGTTAGAGATCCATTGCAGTTGACCTTCGATGTGGGGTTGACAGCTGATGATGATGATGTTCCAGTGGTACCTGTTTCACATCAGTTCTCCATTGGTAATCTTATCGTACCATTTCAGTCCCTCTCTCACGCGCAAGCACCCACAAGCAATTGTATGGTTAAAAAAACAGACAAGAATGAGATGTATAAACATATATACTCAACATAAGAAAAAATTATGTATATATGTCAGCTAAAAATTCTAAGGTTCTGTTTTTATTTTTTAATAAATTTTTGAGAAGCATATGTCATTGTATCTTTGTGTGTAAATATTGTAAACTATGTAGAATACAGAGTAGGAAACATATGTCCATATTTTGTAACTCATTATTTTGCTATTAGGTAAATTACGTTCTTACTGGGATTATTACATGTAATAATCTTTTCTTTTTTTATAACTTTACGAACCATAAGTTATATAATGTTGAACTTTGTTGGCCCAATCCACGAACTTTCTGACTCTAATCAATAGTTACCAAAAGTATTCAGAGTGGTATGTTGCTGTTTATAATTTCACTTCAAAATTTGATATTGTATTTTCTCAACCACACTTTTGCCATTATATATAACCACTGATGTCTGATAAACATTGTGATGTTCCTGTGCATCAAACTTTGCATTTTTTACATAGTAGATTTCTAAACTCCACAACCGCAGTAAATTCACTTTCTCAATTTATTAAAATTAACACCAACACATGAGAAGCAGTCTTACATTCATTTTTTGTTTCGTTTGTTTGTTTCGTTGCTTTTTTTTTTTTTTTGTTCCATTTTGTTTGAATTACATGGACAAAAAGACCAATGAGTCGACCAGTTAGTCTTTCTTCAATTAAAAGAAAACGTGACAGGAGAAAGGGTGTTTTAAAAAAATGTTAAAGCACTATAATGAAGATCTGCTTATCTAAAGCAGCTAAGAAGGTATGTACACAATTATATCATGTAGATCAGGGATTCTCAACCTTTTTTTGTTCATGGCCCCCTTTTGAGTCTCATTTATCTATCCCCCCCCCCCCCCATAGTCGCTGTTAGCTGGAAAAAGGTACTTTACCATCTTACTGTGGCCTCCTATAAATATGGCATATGGTCCCACGTTGAGAACCACTGATGTAGATGCTGGAATAGGGTTGGTCATGTCCTCAGAATGGAAGAAAGAAAGGGATGTGGACAATAGACCCGACCAAATCCCCCAGCTTCATAGTCACCAGCAGAATACCCTTTTCCACCTGAGAACTGGCCACTGCAGATCACTAGGCCACCTATATCGCCTCAGGAAATTTCACACTAATGAATGTCCACGTGGAATTGGAATCCAAACCCATGAACACATGCTTCAAAACTGCCCAGCCGACAATGACCTACAACGTCAAACCTGGTCAGAGGATGCAGAGCTGAGGCAGAAGCTATGAGGCTGCCGCATGGACTTGGAAAAAACTGTGGGCTTCATCCTGACGACAGGCCTGCAGATTTAGCATGACTAACAAACTGAAAGAAGAATGTCCTGATAAGAGACCCTAACACCTAAACCAGAACTGCCATGATATGGATCACACTAGGAAGGTGAAAGAGAGACCGATCAAAAACACTTGGCGGACAACATAAGGCTTAGAAGAAAAGCATGAACCAGGGTTGAGGCACAGTACACAGGATGGCATCAGACCGAGCACAGAGAAGAGAGTTAGTTGCTGACCTACAAAATACCACCTGGCGTGATGGCCACTGATTGTTTTGTCAGTCAGCAACCGAGGATCCAAGAATAGAAATTATTAGTAAGACTGATCTCTGTCGAAGATTATTTCATGCTAATAAAGTTGTATTGAAAATTAATGCTGCCCCGTATTTTCAATGATGTATTTGAAGATAGAAAGCAAAAATAAGGCCACTGATACCCCAGGCATATTGTAAGAGGTGACTAATGTGAAGATATACTTGAGACTATCAACCTCATCAAGCAAAAACAGTCATGATTCTTCATCATTTTTTTCTTTTTGCTCCACATGGAGCACGGCGCCACAACTGTAGCTGGTCCCTGTGCAAAAAACTTTCACCAAGCATTGACATGTCCTTGCAGCAACCTGTTTTATATGATGAGATTGCTAACCCTATGCACAAGCTCATATTAACCGCCTTGTATGACATGCCTCAGGGAGAAGTAGTCGAATGTCTTCCTTGACTCATTAGAGATTCCCCCAGGAACTACACAGGGAACTACACAGGGAACTATACAATTTATATTTATTAAACATTCATGCTGCCCTGCATTGCTCATGAAGTATTTAAAGACAAAAAAACATGAATTGGCATGTCATGAAAAGTGACTGATGTGAGGATGTGCAGGGGGTGCCAGAAACCTCAACATGTAAAACAGAGCTCGGCAACCCAGGAGCTGTGGGGATCTACTTTACAAACACTAAGCTATCTAAAGATCTACCTTGGTAAAATTATGTCTGTATTCAGGTTTCAGAGTATTTAGAATTTGACAAAAGTGCAGCCATATTGTAACTTTTATCTCAGCCAGATGATCTGCCTCCTGAAATTTTATCGACAGAGCAAAAGAAAATGATAACTAAATAATATTTTACAGAATGTTAACTTCACATCAAACACTTCCTATAGGCCTATTCCTTACACGCGTACATGAGTCATGGATAATTAGTCAGACAAGCAAGAAAATCCATGGAGGCCATAGAGATGTGGTTGTACAGAAGAATGGACAGCTAAGAAGAGAAATGAGGACATCCTTAAAGAAACCAGTGCGCAAATGAAGCATGTAACTCACATTAGAAGGAAGCAATCAACTTTTTTTAACATGTTATCAGGAGAGGAAAGCCATCATTTATTGCAACAATAGGAAAAATTTAAGGAAAAAAGAGACAGTGGATGACAAAAAGAGTTTGTTACTTGACAGATTGACATCGATGCATGAAAAGAAGTCATCAATATAATTAATAACAGAACTGAGAAAAGGACGTTGTGGACATTTCACAGTACAAATAAACAGTGACAGGTCCGAACTATATGAACAAAGTGTTGGCAAAATGGAATTCCCCAAGGATCAGTACTGTCCCCTTCAATTTTTACAATAATGATCAATGATTTGAGTGTAGAATTTAAAGACATCAAAAATCATTTGTCACAGTTTGCAGATGATGATCTAGGGGAAAACAAATTTTTTTTCTAAATTTAAAATCTAACAAAATATATAATAATCTACAAAAACAAATAAATAAAATATAAAAATGGATGAAATGGCGATTCCTAAACTTAAATGCGAATAAGACAGTGGGAATAATCTTCAGTAAAGGTAGTATTGTTAAAAATAAGACATTTGACATAAACATACAAGAGCAAAAAATTTGTACAGTCCAAACAATCAGATACCTAGAAATGGGACCCAAAGATGCAGCAATAGAGAATGCAGTCAACGACCCATAGCTTGACTGCTTGCGTCAGGGTCAGCGAACCAGAGCTGACCAAGACCCTACTCCACCTCCAAGTAGTGGTCCTGGAAACAGACTGCCTCACTGCAGTCTGGCTGAGAGATTAGGGATCGAAGAGGGAAGGCAGACCCGGTCCCAAAAAATGCCGTGCTGAAGTCGGATGTGTCGGCCGAAAGGCGCAGATATCGCAGCTCCGGTGTAAACAGACACAACGCAACCAACGTCCTTTTCAGGACGAACGAGGAAGAAGAAGAAGATACCTAGAAATAACACTAAACCAACAGCTAATCTAGAACAAACACATAGGCTGTTAGAGTCTTGAAGAGAACTAGCTAACATACTAAGATATCTGAAAGATAGAAGTACGTAGACAATGAACATGTTCTATAAATCTTTCATTAGAAGCAAAATGGATTATGGAAGCATATTACATGACACCGTAGCACATAGTCACAAGATTAAAATAGATAAAATTCAGCACCAATTTTTTTTTTTTAAAATATTAATGAAGAAAAATATTCCGTTCAACCTCTGATGGGTTATAATTAGGATATATATTGTTTTCAATTCCAAATAATATGAAAAACTGCCGATATGAGAAAGTGGCATCACATTTGTCAAATCATTGTAAATAGGGAAATCACAATTGTGCTTATACGTTAAATAAAAAAAAATCAAGAAGAAACTCTGAACAAGAATAATATTAAAGTGAAGGGGTGTAAAGACCTGGCGGTTCCAGTTATATAACTGACTTTAACAGATAATTAATTGACTTTCATCTGTTAAAAGTCATAAGCATTGTAATAACAGCATCAGACCTTCACATTCCCAGCCACTATATATTAACATTTGTTCGTGTTAAATATTGTTTGACTATATTATGCAGTTCCCTGGGTCTGTCTACTCTTAACACCTCTTCTATATTTATAGGTAAGTTTGATGCTCGCAAATAATCTAATATTGGTATTCTCATTTGTTCATACCTTACATTTTAACAAGAAATGTTCTATATTATTGTCTTGAAGACATACTGCACAGTAAGGTTCTTCTATTCTGAAATAGCCTTTTCCCAGCTGTAGTCTGAGAAGTTTCTTATTACTGGGAATTTTCAATTCCCTAGATATCTGACATTTTCTTGTTGGAGCCTTATTATGTACAATAACAGACTGAATCAAGTCAAAGCTGACAGGTGCTTTGGAGGTGGTTTTAGGAGTTTTACCTGTGGAACTTCGGAGAAAGGAATTAATACTAAATTATATGACAAAGCTGTGTTGGACAAGACTCATCCAGCTTGTCCAGCATTTGTCAGGAATTAATTTACACTAAGAACATGTTCATGAGTATCAGTAAATACCCGACAGGTTGGAAATTCATGGAGGAACTAATACACTTGGGTGCTCTAACTACATCAATTAATAACAGTAGTATATTCAAGCCGGTGGTACCACCAAAAGAGCTCAGGAAGCCAGATGCAGACTACCACCTGGCAGTCATAATTAATACAAAATACTGATATTGAAACTATAAAAAACAAAACCAGGAAATAAATGCAACAAATATCAATGTGACGTTGTTACAGTGTACAAGATGGATCTGGAGGAGAAAATAACAAATTGGGGATGTGGCAAATGGTAAAAGGAAATTGTATCATAGATAGTAAATCTATTTTCACAGCAGAGATGGTTGCAATTCTGAAAGCTCTAGAAATCTTCTCTAACAATCCAACTCATAAATTGACAATTTTAACAGACTCACTTTCAGTAATTTAAGCTATAAGAAACTTAAGAGAATGAAATAGACCAGATACAGCAGAAGTGATATTTCTGGTAAATACTTTACTATACTCTAGAGCAGGGGCCTGCAACCGGTCGATCTTGGTCAACCAATAGATCCCAATGCATAATTTGGTAGGAATCTACGTGAACAGAGCAGGGAAAAAAAATAATTTTTTAACGTAGGTAAATTTTAGACTAGTCATCCCCCACCTGCGCCGCCATCCGCCATAACCGCATTCCCAGAGAAAAGCCGCAAGTTAGCTTATTAATATTCACTTTTTGCGTGAACTGTATAAGAAAGAAAGCTATCTGTTCGTTGAAGTTAACATTCGGTAAAATATACTACTCGTCAAAAGTCAAGGGCCACTTAGAAAAACCTTGGTTTAAACCATAAAACAAATCTGATATAGACTAAACGTAATTGGTATCAGTAAAAACGGCATTTATTGAATACCAAATTGACATGTCACGTAAAGAAATGGAAACACACATTCAAACGCAATGAAGCTGTGAAGTGTGTCACCCACCTTTTCAAAAGTCACACAATAGATATTGGACAAATAGACATTTCAAAATCGGGTATGACCACCGTTTGCAGCAAGGCATTCAAGACAGCGTAGACGCATCGAGTCCACAAGGGTCCGAAGAGTATCCTGAGGAACAGCTTGCCATTCCTGAAGCAGAAATGCAGTCAGCTGTGCAACATCCATTGACAGGGGGTGATTTGTTGACAATCTTCGACCAAGGACATCCCAGAGGTGCTCAATCGGAGAAAGGTCAGGTGAATGAGCTAGCCACGCCATCCTGATGATCCCATGTTGCTGAATAAACTCATTCACCACACGACCTCGATGGGGTCGAGCGTTATCATCTTGGAGGATGGCATTACCACCTATGGCCTCCAGAGCAGGCTGAACAATTGGTCTCAAGATTTCGTTCTGGTATCTTGGGCCGGTCAAGTTGCCTTGGATGATGTAGAGTGGGATCCTGCCGTGTCTGTAGAAACCTCCCTAGACCATGACAGAACCCCTACCATAACGATCCACCTCTCGAATTGTGTCATCAGTAAATCGCTCTCCTGGTCGTCTCCAAACTCGAATTCTGCCATCATTGAATGACACAGTGAAGCGAGATTCATCAGTGAAGAGAACTTGACTCCATTGTTGCCTTGTCCATCGGATGTGCTCGCGACACCAAGCAACACGGGCTCTGCGATGAGCAGGAGTAAGAGGCATTCTGACTGCAGGACGCCGAGCAGCCAGTCCAAATTCATGTAAACGTCTGCGAATGGTGCTTTGACTGACATTAACGTTTACAGTTTGTCTCGGCTGACATCTTAGAGTGGAACAAGTCACTGTTCGATGGCGCAGGGCTGACAACAAGAGGTACCGGTCATCATGTCTATTGGTGCATCTAGGGCGATCTGGCCGGTGGCGATCCTCCACACTTCCTGTGGCCTGAAATCTCTCCAAAATTCTTTGGATAGTAGAGTGTGACACTGCAAGCCGTCTAGCCTCACGGACAGATAAACCACTTTCAACCCACGCTATAGCCCTCATTCTTTGTAAGGTGTCAAGACTTCTTCTCGGTGGCATGATTTTTGCAAGTGATGAAACTACCCTAAGTCTGCTGATTGTAAAACAAATTAAGAGTGAACTCTGTTCACGAAAAGTCGCCATTGCACGTGGAATGTCAATCAGCACGATTACTTCACCTGTTTGGTTGTACGGAAGTTTGAAAAAACAGATTAAAAATGTGAATTTATGGTCAGCAAACCAAATTGCACGTGATCACCATGGTTGTCGGTGAGTTGTTTTTATGCTTAACTTGCATAGAGGACTGTCAGAGGAAGATATTGCCCCCATTTTTACTAAAAACTTCCTTCATTTAATCATTTTATACGCTTATATAAAAGTGTATTGAAAATAATAGGGTGGCCCTTGACTTTTGACGAGTAGTATATTTATTGTTACTTTTCCACAGTTCCGCTAGTGGCATTGCAGAAAGCGTATCGTGCTGCAGAGATAATAGTTACATATAGGCTGGACATTCCAAATTCCAGATTTTATGAAACCTGAAAACAAATTTGATTTTATCAATATTGATCTATAAAGAGCTCAGTGTTCCTAAAGTAGATCCCGACAGCTCCTTGGTTGCCTATCCTTGCCCTGGAGGATGTTTTGTTCTAATAGCGTGGGTACCTTCACATGTTGGCATAGAAAGAAATTAAAGAGCGGATAAAGAAACCAAGAAAAGTAGATCTACTAGAAACCAAATAAATGTGAGGATGGGAATAGCTCAGGTCAGAAGCTTAATTAAAAGAATAATAACTAACAAATTCACGGAAGCATTTGATGGAAGCCTGAAGGACAGACTTTCATATAAGTATCTAAAGAACTAAAAATTCCTAACAATAAGAAACTACTGGTACTTAGACTACAACTGGGAATGGGCTATTTTAGAAAAGAATAACCGTATTGTCGGTCACCATATCTGTTCATACTCCTCAAGGATGATGTCATCAGAACATGTAAGGAGAGGACAAGAAAATATTCAGTGGGGTACTGTTTGTATTTCAGAGCTGGATTTGCCGATGATGTTGCCCTGATAGCTAAATCAGCGGCACATCTTCAATCCAGCCTGCAAGTCTGGACGGAGGAGCTGGAGAAGAGAGGGATGGTCATCAGCAGCTCCCAAACAAAAGCCATGGTGATATCACGAGAGGAAAGAAGGCATCAGATTAAGCTAGGAGAACAGGTACTGGAGCAGCTCAGCCGCTTTAAATACCTCGGAGATGTCATAGACTGGAAGGGAGGCATTAAAAAATTTGGCTACAGGAATAGCAGCAGCTGGGAGACTTTATCAGGCCATAAATCGAGGATTCCTCAGCAAAAGAGGTTTGCAAGAAAACGATTTGGCTGTATACTGCTCCACCTATGTCCCAGTCTTGACGTATGGATGCGAGTCATGGGCAATGACTACGACCTACAAAAGTCAGATCCAAACCTCAGAAACGAGTATCTGAGAAAGGTGGTTGAAGTAACAAGAAGAGACATGGTCAGCAACAAGACGATACGTCAAGGCCTAAAAACCCAACTCCTGCAGACCCAAGTAGAACAGTCCCAACTTAGATGGTTTGGCCATATCTACAGAATGGGAGAAGATCGGCGGCCACGGCAGGTATGGGGGGCGGGGGGGGGGGCTAAGAGCCAGAGATCCAGACCTCCAGGACGGCCCAGAGTCCGCTGGGAGGACAACATTAGACAATCTCGGAAAGTCCGAGGACTAGAATGAAACCATACCACATCAATCCTTCTAATCTACGCAGACATCTATTTATGAAAGTCTGAAGCTTTTTGGTTGTTGTTTTTGTTGTTCTCCATGTTTTAGAGCCATATAGTAGGACGGACTTGATATTTGTATTGAAAATTATGATTTTTGTGTTGGACTTGTTTTCTTTTTTCTTGATTCAAGCATGAATCTCCATATATTACCCAGTGCACCGAAAGCTCCTCGAAGCTTTTGTATTCTTAATTTTATATCATTGTCTGTCCCTCCAACTGTGTTTATATTGCTGCCAAGGTATATGCATGATTCTAATCTTGTAATGATGTTTCTTCCAGTACAATCTTGTTATCGTTTCCTGCATTTCTACTCATTACCTTAATTTTTTCTCTGTGTATTTTCTATGATCTCTCATTAAGTATCATAATTTTGTCTTGCATCTTCTTCTCCTTCTTCGAGAACTTTCAGAAGTCAACTTGAATAAGTTTATCCCATTGAGGCGGATTTTTAGACTGCAAATGGCTCCAGGGTACACCCAGCCTCACGAAGTGGGTCCCAGCGCAACTCTGGGGCGGCCGGCGTGATGCTGAACCATGGACCACCGAGCTAGGAAGCCAGTGCACTAACTATTGCGTTACTGCGGCTCCCATCTTCTACATAGACTGTAGCTATATAGAAGAAGAAGATTATTAAACAGCTTTACTGCAATTGTTACCTTCATTTCTGTGAAACTTTGAAAAACCTACATCTTCTACATATAGAGAAGCAGATTATTAAACAGCTTTATTGCTATTCTGTGTAACTTCAGCAATGTTAAATCTTCGACATAAATTGTAGCACCATAGAAGAAGATTATTAAACAGCTTTATTGCAATTCTGTGTAACTTCAGCAATGTTAAATCTTCGACATAAATTGTAGCACCATAGAAGAAGATTATTAAACAGCTTTATTGCAATTCTGTGTAACTTCAGCAATGTTAAATCTTCGACATAAATTGTAGCACCATAGAAGAAGATTATTAAACAGCTGTACTAAACTTGCTATCTTCATTTCTGTGTAAATTTGGAAATGTTACATCTTCTACATAAATTGTAGCATCATAGAAGAAGATTATTACACATCTTTACTACAACTGATATCTTCATTTCTGTGTAACTTTGGACATGTTACATCTTCTACATAAATTGTAGCGCTATAACTGAAAACACGAGTAAATAAAGTGAAGTTACTTCTCTGAGATAGTCAACGACATTCTTGTGAATGTTGAGTACTAGGGACTATTGTTACGATGTTACTGTTACATGCTTCAACAACTCCATGAAGATCATCTCTGCCTTAAACATTCTGACATCCTGCTATAATAGGCGTGACTGAAAGTACTTTTATACTTGTACATTCTCAATGAAATAATCAACGGACTATGTGTCCTTGGGTCAAAAAGGGGCTGAACTGTTTTCACAAATGATCCCTAAGAATTTTTGCATTTACTTTTTAGATTTTGAGTCATAAATGAACCTAAGTTGTTCGAAGCAGTTGTCACTTTCGCCCAGTAAAACACGTCTTTGAATAAAATATACTTTGATAAATTTAAACACGTTATGCAAAGCAAACAAGAAAGGTAGCCATAAATAGAGCTGTGTTTAAAAAAAAAAAAAGACTTTTGAAGAAACTCACTGATTTTGTCGGCATATCATCATTCACCATCCAACGCACGGTCCTTAAATGCGAAACACAGTTTATATTCGCAGTGCCTTATTTCCCTTACTTTAAAATCTTTATTTTATCTTAGACATTCTTTTAGTTAGTATATTAAATCGACAGGGCCAATGCCCGACCAAACTTGACAGATTAAAAGAAAAATAGTTGCAATCACCGTTTCAACTCTCTACGACGAGTGGACCGTAGAAATTTTGAGCGTCAAAGAATTGAAACGCAACAAGTATGCAAAACGAGTTTGATCTTAAATAAAAGCGATTAAAAGGACTGATTATCTCTAATTTCCCCATACCTTGCTATGAAGATCATCTCTGCCTTAAACATTCTGACATCCTGCTATAATAGGCTTGACTGAAAGTACTTTTATACTTGTACATTCTCAATAGCAGTACTTTTCATGACTAGTCCTTTTCAGCGCTTCATCGTGCATAGCGAATAAACACTAGCAATCCTTGTCATGACTAGAGTACATGCACATTAGACACACACACACACACACATATATATATATATATATATATATATATATATATATATATATATATATATATATATATATATATATAATTTTACTGACCATTCCGCCCTTTATATAATCAAAACATTTTGTCTATGGCTGAAAGAAGCGTGCCTCACCACACAAAGAACATCTAAAGCAGAGACAAAAACCAGAAAAAAAAGCTACAAACAGAAACATTGCCATACTATGGTCTCATTACAAGGTTCGAGTATCATTGGAGTGTCATTTGTCCAAACAACAGTGGCCGCAGATAACATTTTATTAATTATTATTGATCTTATTAGTTTGTTTTTTTTTATTTAATCTGTCTCGTGCATTGTCTGAGAATGTTTCTGGGTTACATTGTTATCTTAAAAAGTGTCAACGAAAGAGGTATTTTGATTTTCTTATCAGTATAACACAGTTCTTTCAACATCAAAGCTCGGGTCTGCACTACTTCCGCTCGTGGTGATTCATGAGCTGAGTGCACTGCGCGTGTCGCTTGGAACTCGGCTAAATGTGAAATAGAGAAAATATGAAATATTTGATAACGGTTGATGGAAAGTTACGAAGTATGAAAGATATACAATTATAAGGTTTGTTTTATGAAAAAGGGTTGAGGTAGAGCGAAAGTGTCGAAAAAATGATGATGCTGATGATGATGACAAGAAAGATGATGCTGACGAATATGATGATGATAACACAATGCGACGGAAATAATGATGATAGTCTAAGAGAAAGATGGCGAGAAAAGAGACTGAATTGTGTTTTTTTTTAAGCGATGATAATAATAGATTGATAGAGTAGTTAGAGAGCTGATCTCTCGCGGTTCGATTCACGGTATCAACATGTACCAGTCTACCCAGCTGTAAATGGGTGCTTCACTTTTCTCTTGAGTTAGGGAAGGAAAAGGCAGTGAGGAAGGGAAATGGTCACCCCCACCTCTGGATGCTGGACCTAGTATAATCAAGTCTCTAACACTTCACTCCCCTACGGCAGTAACTGCTATGAGACTACCTTTACCTTTTTAATAATAGATGATAATAATAGATGATAATAATAGATGATAATAATAGATGATAATAATAGATGATAATAATAGATGATAATAATAGATGATAATAATAGATGTAACAAAATAATAGGAACACACAACAAGATGAAAGTAATAAGGAAATAAAATACAAAGTTTATGGAAGTAATAATGTTGTAAGAAAATGAGATGATAGGGCCGAAACACTTGTGCGACGGGGGGACTTCTTCTGATGATCAGATTGCCTCCTGTTGTATCGCTCTGTATAGAGTTTCCTATCATGTATATATATATATATATATATATATATATATATATATATATATATATATATATATATATATATATATATATATATATATATATATATATATATATATATATATATATATATATATATATATATATATGTATATATATATATATATATATATATATACAATGGAGAAGAAAACAATTAACATCATTTTGTGCTTACAATTAGGGTTAGTGTTTAAAAATGAGTTAGGGTAGGGATAGTGATAATATTAGGGGTAATGTTAGGGATAATTTAAGGGATAATATTAGGAACAAAGTTAGAGAAAGGGTTTGGGTTAGGAATAGGGTTATTTTAAGGATAGCGTTAAGGACAGGATTAGGGCTAGAGAAAGGGTAGGTGTTAGGAATAGTGTTTGCGTAAGAGAAAGGATTAAGAATAGGACTTGGATTATGGGTAATGTTTGGGCTGGGTTTGTGTTAAGGTTATATTGATAGAGGTAATTCTCTTGTTGATGGTTACGGATAGAATTTGGACTAGTGTTAGTATTTGGGTTGGGTTTAGGTTCACGGTACAGGTTGGGTGGACAGATGTATTGTCTCTTGGTGATATTACATACAAATGTGTGGATGATGTACAGCAACTGTTTGTAATAGTAGTGAAACCTTTTGATCGTGATGGAAACTACAAACTCGTAGCTCAACAGACCTTAACAGACCTCAACAGACATCAACAAGTTCATCTCTGAACATGACACTTCAAGTAGAAACGACTTCTCAGTCTTATATCATTTAGAAAAAGATTCAATACCATAATTCCGGGCTTAAGTACTTCGGTCGGTCGGTCACTCACATTTTGCACACCGTCATTTGCGTACTTTTTTCTATTTTCGAAAGAGAGTACATTAACTTTTAACCACAGCTAAGGGGGTGCATCTGTGGTTGAAAGTTAGACGATAATTGTATTGTTTCCCCTTATATGTACTCTCCCGAAAATAGAAACAGTATGCAAATGAAGGTGTGTGCAGTAAGTCGACCAGGGCAAGATTTTAAAAGATGCACGACGAGACATGTTGTCATAAAAGAAATGTTAGTTATTTAGTCAATTTACGGTCCATGAGATCATTATCACTGCTCCACATGTCATTTAGGAAGGTTACTCCATGTCTTCATATTTAATACATTCATATAATTGTCACTACAAATATCTAATGATGGTCGCCTGCAAGGAAATGACCACAGTAATACATGTAACAGAAACAACCCACTATAACTGATAACCAGTCAATGTTGACGGGTTATTGCTAGTTATTAATAATAATCATCATTTTCCTTTTTGCTCCTTATGGGCATGAAGCCATCAATACAGCTAATCTCCCTGCACTAATCAATCACGTGATCTTGTAGCGCTGGTTTCTCTAACAATTTGTTTGACAGGATGAGGTTGCCAGCCTTATGCACAACCTCATATTATTTGCCATGTATGAAATGCCTGATATATATAGTCCTATTCTTTCTATGTCTCATCAGAGCCCCGGGAACTAAAAGGACCAAACTATGATCAACACTGGTTTATTTCCGATGAATCAGATGAAAAGGATGAAAAAAGTGATGATTTTCAGATGAAAAGACAGTGGTTTCCAAATGAAAATCATGAAAAGATTGTGCTTTCCAATGTGTTGCGGGCAAATTTAATAGTATTATAAGGTTTAAAGAATGGCTCCTCTTCTTACGGCTGGTTCTCTTTTCCAGTCCGAAGATTATTTAAATGTCCGTTCCTAGGACTCCTGAGTGCCGCAGGGATACCCTTCTTGATTCTACTGTATGAATACACATGTAGATAAACTGGCCATTCTCACAATTCTCCCTGGCCCGCACACTGGCACTCAGTCAAAATAAGGCGTACTGCATTGCACGATTTACAACATTTATTGTGTGCTGCTCATCTTGTTGCATATATGACATGAAGTCTCTCTAAGCTGTCTCGCTACTGTCCTGTAGCTGATAAAGCACACCTTTTATTAAATACGTCAACTTACGTACATCCTGAATACTCTCTCACTCTGCTGATTCGACAACTGAGATACACACAGAGATATATGTGCAGGTGAGTCATAACAGGCAGCATGCCTGAACACAAGCTGGTATAAAGTCCAGACGGACACAACATTTACTCCCCCCTGCACTAAAATGAATGAAAAGGAACTTTTCATTATTTCCATGGCACAATCTACAAAATCACTGGAGTAACCAGATGACAATATCCATATTCCCAAATGTACCAATTTATACAGCACCTAGAGGCGTGCTCCACAATCGACAGTTAAACACACAAGGTGTGGAATCCAGTAATAAAATTACTAAACCCATTGTCTATTTCGGAGACATCTCTTTTGACACAAACGTGAGGTAACTATATTAATAATAAGGCAGTGTGGAAAGACGTCCATATGTCAGTAAAGCATTCATACAGCTCACCATGTCAACAAACACCTTATGTCATGTCAGTCATGTAAGTCTCCCTATCTATCAATGAAATGCATGATTAGCAATCAAAGAGACAATAGATCATAAGAGGCAGACAAATCAATTCATAATGAGTGACTTCGACATTATGTCAAAATAGTTATTAATATTTGTATGTATGTAATCTCATGTGATGACTGACCATGTTAATAAATTGTATTGTGAAGATATGTTAAGTAATATCTGAACACAATAAACTAATCAATCTCCTTATGTCTGAAACACTCTTGTGGTTTCTCTTAATTAATTATTTATCAATCAATTAATGTTATTCATTATTTATTGTCACTGCTGATAGATCACACTTGTTGACACAAAGTCATTTTCCTTGACGTAGTTTAGAAAAAATTCCTTTAGATCCTCAGTTCTCAAGCATGCACAGATTATTCATGTTGATGCAACGTTATTGTCATAAATGTGATGAACAAGTTCATTGAAATATGTAGTATCCATGTAATTCGAATGTTAATGTTTCTCTTCCATGCAATAGGAATAAACTTGAAAGGTACTGTTATTCATTCTGTACTTTCCATTTTTAAAGTCCAGGTTGAGACGAAATTTATTTGTTATGTCCCCTTTGATTCATCAGAATAAGCGTTTCTGGGTTAATTCCCTTTTTATGTTATTAGCAGTCACTTTAATTGGGAAAAGTACTGAATAATTCAAGAAATCTGTCTTGAATAAATCGAATTGATATCACATCTTGTCAAAAGTTATTAAATAAAGTGCATGTAGTATGAAAGTATTGTTCTTGAAGAACCGCATTAGAAACACTATGTTGACTGATTTCATATATAAGTTGCCCTCTGTTGGGTAGAAAAACATCATCATCATGTTGCTCGGCATAGTGTCTGTAGTTTAGCAACTTATTTCTGTACATGAAAATGCACTGTGGTAGTACTATCAGACTCATGCGATACACTTATCAACATAAGTTTATAGAAAGTTATAGTTGTGGCCTTGTTCTTGACTTGTTAAAGGCATCACGTATGTTTGACAATTACATATGAGTTGAACGAGAAGTTGAGGCGTCAACTGGAGCCAGTGGATGTTTCATGCAGCGGGACAAGACATCCACCATCACATTCACGCTTCCCTTGATAAGTTTTATAATATATTGGTAGGGCTGAAGAGCCAGTGATGCACGGGCAGCTCTTTCATTCTTGAATCGCGCTGTCTTAAGGTATGAGTGGGCTCTCTGATCCGTTTCCAGTGTAAAACTCGCCCCAAGTAAATACCTTTGAAGTTTGGCGAAGCAGAAGACAACTGCCAATAACTCCCTCTCGATGATAGGATACCGCTGCTCCGTAGGCGTCAGCTTTCTGCTAACGTAAAGTGTGGGATGCAGACAGCCATTCCATTCTTGTAACAACGAGCCACCAATCGAAGATTTTGAGGCGTCGACTCTGAGGGTGAAATATTTGGAAGGATCAGGCAATCTCAATATAGGCATTTTTGAGAACAATTTTTTAAGATAATTTAGAGCCACACGACATTCTTGGCTGCAGATAAATCTATTGGGAGAATCCTTCTTTACAAGGGACGATAATACAGATGTAATCTCAGCAAAATTAGGAATAAATGTAACTTAGAAGTTTAATAGATCCAAACGACTGTAAAAATAATAATTAGTACAGGAAGTCTCTGTTCTTGTTCTGAAGAAAATACCTAAAAGAAACTGAAATAATGGCAAGAATGCATTAACATTTGTATGACGCTGAATGATGCATTAATTGCACATCCAGACAATAGTCTTGAAAGTAAGATCCGTTATCACGCTCAACAATTATGCGTGCATCCCTATTGGAGTAAAAATACACAAGTGCTTCCACATTATTGAACCTGTCACTGGGCAAAAGACGTACAAACTTTACGTCGGCTGTGAATTGAAAAAATTCACCCAGTGCCTGCCATGAAGTGCCTGGTGGCAGATTTCTCACTAGAATTGTGCGTGAGTATGCATTTATTCACATGATAATTAAGGAATTCATTTGTTTTCCTTGATGGACTATCCTTCTTGTAGGGTACATCATGCTGGTTGAACTGAGCATGAGACCTATTCCTATTCATGCCAGTAGGTTTATATCCTGTCTGATAAGACAGCTTCATTGGCACTTTGAAAAAAATTTTCACACTTGCATAGGTATTGGTTGGCATAGGACATATCTTTTTATACTCTCCCTTGTTAGAGGGACGTGTCACCTTATGACTTTCATTAGTAACTTTAGTGTCCTTTTTTACGACATTATCACTACTCTTAAGAGTAGGTAAACTGTCACCATGCAGTTGACAAAACCTTTTACAGTGGTCCATATCAAAGTAAATGGAACCAATCTGAACATCATCAGTCAAGTTAGTAATTTCCTGGATAGCCTGGTCTGTCCTTTTACGAACTAGGTTCTGACCTTGTGAGATATTTTTAGCACTGCTACTAGCTTCTCAGGCCCAGATACAACCTCATTATGTTGCCCAAGGAATACTGTTTTACCTGTGGACAAAAGATGAATAGATAAATCATTTGTCATACTGTTTATACCACTGTTGGCATGTCGCCAAGAGTCACTCTCAGAAGAGGCAGTATTATTCTGACCAGAAATACTGGTATCAGACTGATGTCGAGGGAAGTTGTACCTGCCTCGACATGATCTCTTCATTCTATCAGGCTGTGGTAACCTCTTTATACCACACTTAGTACTGATGGCCTGTTGTACCAGATGTTTTTCATATTTCATGGTTGACAATATATCTTTGTTTAACACCACATCTATCAACCCCTCAACTCTTTTTCTTGCCTTAGCGATTTCCAAGTCTTTTAGTGACATTTCATCACTTTGCCTTTTATTCATCTCCTCAAAGTTTTTATTTTTACTCCTTTCTTCCATGAGTAATTTTTCAAAATTAGCCAACTTTTCTTGAGTCACTTTTTCTTGTTGACTTAGCAGGCATCTGAGTTCTTGATTTGCCAGTTCCAGTTCTGCTACTTTTCTATCTAAACCTTTGATGTTCTGGCTTATCCTGTCCTGCATATTAATCTTTTCTCTCAAAAGAGTAACCTCAGATGTCAAGCTCTGAATCTGAACCCCATGTGTATTGCAATCCATCTGCAAAGTCGTATCATTAGCAACATGTTTATTTTCATCGACACTCTCTTCTTTGAAAAATAAGTTCATTAAAGAGCTCACCTCATTCTCCAATCCCATTTTCTCCATCTCAAGTTTATCCTGTATTAATTTTTTTTCATTAGTCATTCGAGATAATTCTTCTGCTATTCTTTTTTCTTCTTTCAAATGTAATTCATCAGCTCTTTTCTTAGCTGATTCTTCTTTCCTCATCATCTCCACACATTGTGGCTGATACCTAGTCGCTTCCTTCATAGGTGGCTATAATTGGGCAACTTGCACCTCAAGACCCTTAATTTGAGCAACGTGCGCTCGAATTTTGGCTTCCAAAGCCTCTTTCGCTTCATAAAATGTATCTGTCATAGAAGTAAGTTTATCAGTGCAGTCATCACTGATTTTAGAGATCTTGCTTTGACAAGCTGCAATGTTGTCTTGCAGTGACAAAATCTCAGAGTTCAGAACTTTGTTCTCCCTTAAGGCAGTATCTAGTGACTCCTTATACTTTGAACACTCTTTTTGTAATGATCCATTTACATTTGATTGAGATTTTAATACTTTTATCTCATTTTGAAATTCATCAATAAATCTCTCCCTAACATCAATGATACCCAAGAGTTCATTTTCTCTATCACACCAATCTCCTTCCAACATCTTGAGTTGCTCATCTACATAGATTTCTGAGGCATCACTCTGCAAACCAAAACTTTGGCCAACCCTTTGCAAATCCCGTAAGGTCACCATGATATACAACTATTGTGCTTTACCAATATGAACACAATATATCTACTTTTATATACATGAATATGTCAGCAAAATATTCAATACTCAATCCACCAATCTCAAATCAATTTATAAATGCAATAATATAGATGTAGTCAAATAGACAACATGGAGCAGCAAGAAAAAAAAATAGTGACTACGACAAGTAATGACAAGAAGACAGGGTTAGAGCAACTAAAGCAAATTCAAATAGTTAAACCAAGGAATAAATATTAATTAAACTGATGCTCTATGACACTATGACAAGACAAGACGCATTTTACAACAATGATGACATCTATAAACTAAATGATAGGCAGGGTAGCGTGGACAATGTTCCCAACAATAATGCACAGAAATAAATAAAATTTGACAATGACAGGACTTATGACAACAAACAATATTTAAACATGACTTTACAACTAGACATAAATGGATCTGCTAAATTCAAATGAGGCAGTATTTTTTATATAACCAGCAAAATATACTGGCTCCTCAATATGAATTACACAGATACTAAACTATAGAACGCTCGATTTTCCTATTAGACCTAGCCGAAGCGGTAAAAAAAATAAGAAAATCGAGTCCCACCAGCCTCCCGCTAGTTACAAACAAGTACACTTGATGAAAACACACATTTGTAAAACCAGAATTCAGGCCAACAGATGTTATCTACAGTCAAGCTGTATGTAACAATAAATCAACTTATCTGTTGCCTCAAAAAACAATTCTCCTTGAGACCTCTCCAAGCAAGGAATACAGTGATGTTTCGTAACTTAGGCTCTGGTTAGGCCTAGAACTGGTTCATGCTGACAATCTAAGGACACCGCCTCTGGTCCACATTCCACGACGGAACACTTGAAATTTCATATAATACAGTCAACTCCTTTGACGTATACGTAGTAATAAGACACTTTTATGTATTAGTGACACTTTGAGGCACATTTAAATAGCATTATAGATGAAAATCCTTTCCATCCTTGCAATAATTGGGCAGACAATATGTGTCGCCATCTTGAAAAAAAGTTCCACTTTCTCGTGCTTTTCTTTTTTTCTTGATTATATCAAAATCTGGTTCTGGCCTCCTTAGCTTGGCCCCCAAAGCTGTTGCGGGCAAATTTAATAGTATTATAAGGTTTAGAGAATGGCTCCTCTTCTTACGGCTGGTTCTCTTTTCCAGTCCGAAGATTATTTAAATGTCCGTTCCTAGGACTCCTGAGTGCCGCAGGGATGCCCTTCTTGATTCTACTGTATGAATACTCATGTAGATAAACTGGCCAATCTCACAATTCTCCCTGGCTCGCACACTGGCACTCAGTCAAAATAAGGCGTACTGCATTGCACGATTTACAACATTTATTGTGTGCTGCTCATCTTGTTGCATATATGACATGAAGTCTCTCTAAGCTGTCTCGCTACTGTCTTGTAGCGGATAAAGCACACCTTTTATTAAATACGTCAACTTACGTACATCCTGAATACTCTCTCACTCTGCTGATTCGACAACTGGTCTTACAGAGATATATGTGCAGGTGAGTCATAACAGGTAGCATGCCTGAACACAAGCTGATATGTTGTTCGTCCATCACGGGTGATGAAGACCACTCTGTTCATCCAATTATTTAGGAATATGTTAGGTTAGTCTATGGGTACGGAGGTGACTGATGAGCCCGATGCGGGCCTGGAAAGATCTCGGACAGTGTGGGCAGGGAATGTTTGCTTCATGTGAAGGTTTTATTTCACGGTCATTTCTAGCTTGTCTCCGCTGTTCCGCTGCTGCTCTTCTGGATGATTCGCATGCCGCTGCACCTTTACGAAGAGATGTGCGCCAAGCAGTTCGGTCTTGCGCAGCAGTTTCCCATGTGTCTGGGTTTATGTCAAAGGTTTTCAATGACGTCTTTAACGTGTCTTTGAAGCGCTTCTTTTGGCCACCATGGGAGCGTTTACCCTTCTGCATCTCACCATAAAAGAGTATCTTTGGCAGTCGATGGTCTGGCATGCGGACTACATGACCTGCCCAGCGATTTGTGACTGCATCAGAATAGTATCAATACTAGGGATACCAGCTCTGTCAAGAACGGCGGTATCCGGGATCTTGTCTTGCCATTTGATGTTCATTATCTTCCTGAGACAGACTGTATGGAAGTGGTTTAGCTTCTTTACGTGGCGCCTGTATACAGTCCATGTTTCACATGCATATAGCAGCACTGGAAGCACCGCAGCTCTGTACACCTTCAGCTTTGTCTGTAGACTAATGCCACTTCGATGCCAGACGTTGGTGTATAGTCTGCCAAATGTGCTGCTGGCTTTGGAGATCCTGGTGTTCACCTCATCATCAATGACAATGTTCTGGGATAGTGTGCTACCAAGGTATGTGAATCTGTTCACAACATTCAGTTTCTCACCATTAACCTTGATGACTGGCTCAGTATAAACTGTGCCAGGAGCTGGTTGGTACATGATTTCTGTTTTCTTCGTGTTGATGGTAAGCCCAAAGTTGGCGCAGGCTTCGGATAATCTATCCACACTATGCTGCAGATCAGCCTCTGAGCCAGCATTGAGGGCACAATCATCAGCAAACAGAAGATCTCTGATGGTGTGTGATTTAACCTTGGTTTTTGCTTGAAGCCTCCTAAGGTTAAACAATTTTTCATCAATACGATAACTAATGTCGATTCCTGTGTCCCCGTCTCTAAAAGCATCAGTCAGCATAGCAGAAAACATGATACTGAACAGAGTCGGTGCAAGTACGCACCCTTGTTTAACTCCATTTGAGACAGGGAAAGGCTCTGATAGCTCACCGTTTTCCTGAACTCTAGCCTGCATTCCATCATGCATTTGCTGCACTATTGTGATAAATTTCTTTGGGCAGCCGTATTTTGCCATGATCTTCCATAGACCCTCTCTACTGACCGTGTCGAACGCCTTTGTCAAGTCGATGAAAGCTGTGTACAGGTCACAGTGCTGTTCTTGGCATTTTTCTTGTAGCTGTCTTGCAGCGAACACCATATCTGTGGTTCCACGTTCTTTCCGGAATCCACACTGACTTTCAGGTAAAAGACCTTTGTCAAGATGAGCCGTAAGGCGATTCAAAAGGATTCTGGCGAATATCTTCCCAGCGATTGATAAAAGAGAGATGCCTCGATGATTGTTACAGTCTTGGCGATTACCTTTACGTTTATATAGATGTATAATTGACGCATCTTTGAGATCGTGTGGGATGGTTTCACTCTGCCACATTTGCTGGAAGATCATATGAAGTTTCTCTATCAGAACTGCACCGCCATCTTTATAAACCTCAACAGGAATTGAATCGGAGCCAGGGGCCTTTCCACTAGACAGTTGACGAATCGCTTTTTTAGTTTCCTCCAGAGTTGGTACATCATCTAGTGCTTCATTTATAGGAATTTGCAGCAGGCGGATGATGGCTTCGTCGTTAATAGATGATGACTGGTTCAAAAGATTATTAAAATGTTCAGCCCAGCGTTGGAGCATTTTTTCCTTGTCTGTAATTAGTGTTTTTCCATCTGCATTAAGGAGGGGAAATGATCCTGATGATGTTGGACCATAGACCGCTTTGAGTGCAAGGTAAAAATTTTTCAAGTCATGGCTGTCAGCAAAGCCTTGGAGCTCATCTGCTTTATTACTCAGCCATGAATCCCGCATCTGGCGTAGTTTATGTTGGACGATTCTACGCATGTTGTTGAAAGCGTCTTTCTTGGATGTAGATTTTGGATCATTTAAATATACTTTATGGAGATGGTGTTTCTCAGCCAACATCTGCTTTATATCATCTGAGTTCTCATCAAACCAGTCATTTTGTTTCTTGATGGAAGGACCCAGGACCTCTGTAGCAGTGTTGTAGATCTGCTCACTTAGGGCTGCCCAATTTGTTTCCACACTTTGGCCGTCTAGCGAGATAGATTTGAGACGGTCTTCTAAGGTGTCAGTAAATGACTGTTTGATTTTTGTCTTCTTTAGTTTGGTGACATCCAGCCTCTTTTGAGTTTTCTTCCCCTGAGGGCGCCTGGCTGGTTGGATACGAATTTTAAGTTTAGATACAATGAGGCGATGATCAGTCCAGCATTCGGCACCACACATGGACTTGGTCACCCGGACATCTTGCCTGTCCTTCTTCCTAACAATTACATAGTCAATTAGGTGCCAATGCTTTGAGCGAGGGTGCATCCAGGAGGTCCTGTTGCGGGTAGGAAGTCGAAAAATGGTGTTGGTCACAAGGAGGTCATGTTCTGCGCAAGTCTGGAGGAGAAGAAGTCCATTACTGTTACAGCGACTCACGCCGTACCTTCCAATAGTGCCATTCCAGGAGATGTTATCTGAGCCTACTCTTGCATTAAAGTCACCAAGAATGATGAGCTTATCTGCTTTAGGAACTGATGCAATGACTGCATGTAGTTCTTCGTAAAACTTATCCTTGACGTCATCCTGGTTTGTCATAGTTGGTGCATACGCGCTAATGATGGTGGCATGTTTTCTTCCATAAAACAGAGGGATCTTGACCGTCATGAGTCGGTCATTTATTCCCTTTGGGGGCCCCACTAACTTGCTGACAATTGCTGTTTTGATTGCAAATCCAACCCCTGCTTCTCGTCTTTCTTCAGTTCCTCTTCCGCTCCAAAAGAATGTATAACCTGCACCCTTTTCGCAAAGTTGGCCCTCGCCTGCAAGTCGAGTTTCACTCAGTGCTGCTATGTCAATGTTGTACCTGGCCAGTTCTCTCCGAATCAGGGCAGTTCGTCTCTCAGGTCTGTTTGCGTTAAAGTCCTTGTCAAGGAGAGTGCGCACATTCCATGCGCCTAGAATGAAGGGGAAAAATCTGTCCCTTCTTTTTCTTATATGTCGACCGCCGAAGTAGGGTACCCACCAACCGCGGTAAACTGGTTAGGTAATTGTGAAGCAGGCAATGTTTAGGGCACCTTTTCTAGCCCCTTCCTCATGCCATGGAGGTGAGCAGTGCTTTCCTAAAGAGGGCTGCTCAGACACTCAGGGGGCTGCCGAATCCCACTGCTGCTCCGATCAGTGGAAGACGACCATATTGCCTGAGCCGCCTGTGTGTAGGTCTGCGACTACGACTGCCAGCGTACCCACGCCTGCCGCTTCGCCGCTCGCCCATCGCCACAGGACTTGTTGTGAGTGGATGGATGAATGATGAAAGAGTGACTTGCGCGGTGATTTGGATTAAAGTGAGGAAGAGTTGCGCAATTCGTCGACCTCACTCTCTCGCCTGGATCCATCTCAATCCAGTGGCAAGACAAGTCAAGACGACTGGAGATGAAGTCAGGTGCAGTGGATGACCAGGGCTTTCTACGTGCCTCGCCGTGCTCCTTACGCTCCACAGCGCGTTGCTGGTAATCGCCGTCATGCCCGTTGAACCAACAGGTGGTTTCTTCCGCGCAGTCTATCGAATCCAGTCTTCGCATGCATGGGTAGGCAGACCCTAACTCACCGAAGGTTTATAACCATTCGGCTACCCTCACCTAGTTTAGCCGGCCTGTCAAAGCCGTTATCCGGGGGGTGGCCGCTGTCGCATGCTGACAGCTACGAGGAGCCACAGGTGAGAGCTGGATGCCAGGTTTGGACCAAAGGTGGCTGAGCTGCCCTAAAAAGGGCATGACAGCTCCTTCACCAGAGGTACTACCAATACCTGACTTCCCAACACCCCCCACAAGCTGATATAAAGTCCAGACGGACACACGCCATCTTCACAGGTCCAAAGACACAAGCAGAATCCCGGCTAGAGACGCGTTCTTGTCCCAGATTAACAAGCTACCGTCTGCTACCAATTTAAGCAGAAGTCAAGACGTCACTTCCTGCAACCAAGGACTACCGTATATAAACAATAAACCAGGAAGTGATCGTATAACCAATGTTATGATATTTAAACACAACACAATGAAAATTACGAAATGATGATGCTTTTCACATGAACATTATGAGCAAACGACATGCGTTTTCTCTCATAGGTGTCTTGTCGACATTTCAAACGAAGAACTATTTAATTTCTCAATCAAATTTGTTTATAAGTTTTCTTAGCTCGTGGCTTTGTAACTTTTTTGTTTTTGTTTCATGGACCCCTTTGATTGTCTGGTGACGGCTACGGGCCCCTTCTTAAAAAAAATATACATAAACGTATAATGAACAATTGTCGATGTTTAATTTTAGGTTATGTACACGGATCCCCTGAAATCTATTCGCGGATCCCCAAGTGCTCGGAGGATCACTGGTTGAGAAACCCTTTCTTAACTGATATCACACGATCAGTCAAAGCCCACAAGCCCCAAGTCCAGTTGGAAACACTAACGTACTGAGTTGTACTAACATAATGTACACAGTGTTTATATTGAAACTCTTTACAAGGTAGAGGCCCGAACAGACGAAATCTTTATTACATCAGGGTAAAGAAACAGGCATTATAGCTTTTTGCATTTCTGCCCTGAAATAACTCAATTTTGAAGTGTTTTCAATTTAAAAAAAAAAAAATTAGCCTCGTTTTGGCGAGGCTCGCTCTGTTCAACCTAGACATGGTACACCGGTTATATTAGGGCGCATTTCTGAATATAAAAGTCCTTTTGGTCTGATTTTCATAAAATTGAAGTAAATGTTTATTTTGCATTCACTGAAGTAACACATGTCACAGTTACGTTAGATGGGTTGAGATCGCGAACCAACGTTTTATTTATTGGTGCCACAGGTTCTTTATGTATATTTATTCGAGCCGTGCGAGGAATGATTTTTTTTTGTTATCTAAAATCATCGATAATGTTCGTGATGTAAAGGGTAGTACTTCTTCTGTGACCTCTCAGATGATTATTTATTTGTTATGAACCTGATCGTTAATGTTCTTCATTCTTCAGTATTTTCATTTAGTTGTTACTGTTCTCAACAACAAAAATCAAGTGAGCCAATACGTAGAACATAAGACGTGAACTTGAACGATGACAATTCGTTAGTTCAATTGTACAAAAGTCTATGGATCTGATTTCGACTGTCACTTTATTCATTTCTTCATTTCCAGACCTTCTTTCTTCTTGTCGTTATATTATTGTTTCATTCATTATCTATAAACGATGTACTTGGGAAAACAAGTTCATACATTTAAAAAATCGTGGATAAAGCCGGCAACTTAAAACTATGCTGAGAATCATTCTTGATGCGGGAACATTACCAGGTAGGTATTAATATCCTACAATACTGATTTGTGTTATTGTTCCTTTCTTTCCCTCTCCTGGGAAATTTCATGGGCTTATGATTATGGGACGAAGCAAGATATGGGGGGGGGGGGGCCGCGGCGTGGGTTCCCCGGGATAGTTACGCTTTGCTTATCATAATTTTCTTGAGGGAATCCATAGGATATTTATTTCGACGTGGGACTAACTCATCACAATTAAGCCATGATTACTAACCTTTTATCTTGGCACAAAGGTACTCAACTGTGAGTGATACAATTCATGTCAGAACGGCGTCTTTGCTTGACTGACCTTTTCTTGTAACCAAACTTCTATAGTGGAAGTAAATAAATATTAGACAAATATAAAGGTATGTTTTCAGGCACTCGTAAGAAATAAAGAAGTAGAAAACTAGACAACAGAAAAACAACAGACGTGAGTGGCTTACCCAGGACTCGAACCCAAGACCTTCAGTGCGACAACCCCGCCTCGGTAGTTCCAATTCGAAATTTCCTTCGCAAATCAGTTATCACTGAGATGTTCTACAATTTGAACATGAATTTACAACGAAAATCCCATGTAAATTAATTCAGCCCAGGTTGTTGGGGTTCTTATCATTACTATCACCATCTTGTTTCTAGATTCTCTTGTTGCCTAGTCTGTTATCTTTTACGTCACTCTTTTCCTTGTGATTACTAATTAGCAACCATCTCCTGCATGCAGCTCTGAGAGTATCTCTAACTTTTATTCTTTTGACAGCCTCAAATAACCCCTTTTTACATCATAAAAATAATATGGCACTATCCCTGTGACACATGCACATACACACACACAGCAAAGAGATAGATAGATAGATAGATAGATAGATAGATAGATAGATAGATAGATAGATAGATAGATAGATAGATAGATAGATAGATAGATAGATAGATAGATAGATAGATAGATAGATAGATAGATAGATAGATAGATAGATAGATAGATAGATAGATAGATAGATAGATAGATAGATAGATAGATAGATAGATAGATAGATAGATAGATAGATAGATAGATAGATAGATAGATAGATAGATAGATAGATAGATAGATAGATAGATAGATAGATAGATAGATAGATAGATAGATAGATAGATAGATAGATAGATAGATAGATAGATAGATAGATAGATAGATAGATAGATAGATAGATAGATAGATAGATAGATAGATAGATAGATAGATAGATAGATAGATAGATAGATAGATAGATAGATAGATATGTGATAGAGGGGGGGCGAGAAATGATGATGATGTTGTGATATGTGATCACTTTCTTGCACACTCGCACCGACCCGAACAACAATAAAACTCTTGATTCTAAGGCAGGGGCTGCATTTATTCATACAACCCTGTCAGTGACCCAAACCCACAAAGCAAACTAATGAACAAACCATTAAACAAGTAAGCAAACAAACCAAACAAAACACCCAGCCAGTGCTCAATTGCTAATCTGAAACGCAAACAAAGCACTGACTAGTTAAAATCATAATAGTTAAATAATGATAAAAACCATGCTCTCACCTGGCAAACTGTCCTTCTTCCACGACAACTGAAACATTCAACTATCATGCACACACACTCATTCTATGCATGTCGTCTAGCGAGACTAGTATGGTGTTTTGCATGAGGCTGGCAATCTCACCATGTAACACAGATTGCTACCGAAACCACTATTGCAAGAACAACTGAATGCTTTGTGCGATCTCCATAAGGAGGCCAGTCACATTGGTAGCCCTATGCTCCATAAAGAGGGAGAGGAAACATAATTTGTTCCCAAGTGGACCCACGTGCTCTCATAAATTATCCGACACATAACAATAATTAAATAATACTAAAATGAGCATAAAACAGTATTAAACGCTATGTACAACGAATACTCTCCTTGACGAGACTAAACTACCACCTCGCAACTGATCCATATCAATATTCGTTCCTGCACTCTGAAGCAATTCGTATATGCCGACTGATGAGATTGGGAATCTCATCATATGAAACCCATTGTTACAGAAACAAACCACTGCCACAGCATATAAATGCTTCGCACAGGCTTCTGTTGGACCCAGTCGCACTAGTGTCTCCATGCTACGCAAGGGGCAAACAGAGAAACGCTTATGTCTCCTAGTGCCTTACGCACAAAGGGGTGGCATTACGCGCATAAGAAATCTTAATACCTAAAGCTAGATTCATCTTCTCAAAGGGCATTTAGCACCACAAAACTGTGTACCCAACAGATGTAATTAAACTAATCTCAAAGTAACACCATAAAATTATTCGTTAACTTACTTCGAGTTCCACTATAATAAACTATCTTGGCATGAATGGAGAAAATTATACTAATAGTGTACTACTAAAATAGCATCTCTTATAATAAACTAATTTTCATCCAATACCAAATAATAAACAGTTCTAACCCCCTAAAAATATACAGTAGAATTATGAACAATTATCGTGAAATACACTAACTAAATTACCTTCGCAGTAAAGAATAAAATAACATAACTCTTTACTAACAAAGCTAACAAACGCTATAACAAGCCCACTGCGCTCTCAAATAATAAATAGCTTAACATCTAATGATGCCTATAGCACGTAGTAACTAAGAGTGTTAATGCAGACTCCCTGGCGCCATCTTTATGCACATTTAACACGTGTGCTGCCGGCTGCCATCTTGGCACAAAGTTAAAATGTACTAACTCAATTTCAGTCATAGAACGCTTTCCTGTCCGGTTTCATGAATGAAATGGTTCCTACTATATTCTCGCAGCCGTGATCTGGACTTAACACTAGTAAAATCTATCCACACATTATTTTCACTCATCTATAACTTTAAAACTAGTTATAATGTCCTAAAAGAAATCTCCTTAGGAAACACAGATATCTATTTTCTCCAACATTAGAACAGACTCACGCTGAATATAATTCTAAAGCTACAGAGAAATAATGGTAATTTCACTAGGAAATAATCTAATCTACCTTAAAATCAAACGTGTTCTCATACCCTTAGCAAACTTCTGCTTACTCTGGGTGTCTCACATCTTGCCTCTACTGCGAATCTCACCAAACTGACCGCTTCTCCTGCGTCAGACTTTTCACACGCGCCAGCGATGAGGGTTCGCGCAGTCACGTGGGCTGGGGCTTTATTGTGGCCCTCACGCAGTCACGTGGGCTGGCGTACTCGTTGGAGCGCGCACATCGAAAAAATATGGGCGTTAAACACATAAATATGACATGAACTTGATGGGGCCTCTGGGGTGTTTTTATGGCCCCATCACAGATAGATAGATAGATAGATAGATAGATAGATAGATAGATAGATAGATAGATAGATAGATAGATAGATAGATAGATAGATAGATAGATAGATAGATAGATAGATAGATAGATAGATAGATAGATAGAGAGAGAGAGAGAGAGAGAGAGAGAGAGAGAGAGAGAGAGAGAGAGAGAGAGAGAGAGAGAGAGAGACCAATGAATTAATTAAATATTTAAAATTAAATTTAAAACTGTAACATTCAATAATAAATACTCATGTAAACACTGTATGAACTAAACCAGAGATTTATTATTTAGGCGCATTTTTATAACATTCACAACTTTGACATGTAGATGTTCATTTTTTATATTTTGTTTTAAAATATGATGTTGTCTTTAGTTCTGACAGATCTGTGAAAGCATTCCACGATAAAGCACCTGCACGACGAAAGCAACTATGAAAGACGTCAGTTCTAGGCAGCGCCGGATTATTCATTAGGCCTAGAACCTCAGGCTTACATGGGCCGCCGGGAAAAAAGCATCGGAGAGATATTTTTTCGAGATAATGTCCAGGCCCCTAAACAATTTTTTAAAATGCAATGCATTTTATTTTTTTTCCATTCTAAAATAAATGATTTAAGTTCGGTGATAATCAAGGTGTCAGACAAGGTTGTGTGCTGTCCCCCTGCCTATTTAATCTATACACCGAAAAAAAAATTCAAACATATACAGGAAATGCCAGGACTGAATATCAATGGAAGGTTAATAAACAACCTTAGATATGCAGATGATACCGTGTTGTTAGCTAAAAGTGAACAGGATTTACAAGAACTAGTGAAGCAAGTGAACAGTGTAAGTCATGAATACTCATGAATATGGATTGAACATTAATTTTTAGAAAACAAAAACTATGATAATTAGCAAAACAGACGATAAGCCCACATTAAAGATAAGCGTAAATGGGAAAATACTGGAACAAGTCAAGAGCTTCTCATATCTTGGTCATATAATAACAGAAGATGGCAGATGTGAAACAGAAATCAAGAAGAGAATAAGAATGGCCAAAGCTACATTCAACAACATGAAACAGATACTAACATCTAAACAGTTAACTCACAAATTAAAATTGAGTATCATAAAATGTTATATATCTTCTGCTCTACTGTATTTTGTAGAAACATGGACAATGAATAAGCAATTGGAAGAACGAATTGAGACTCTTGAGATGTGGATATATAGAAAAATGGGGCGCATATCATGGAAAGAGAAGAAAACAAATAAAAAGGTCCTAAAAAATCTAGGTATGAAAAGAGAACTAATGAAGGAGATCAAAGTTCAGCAGCTAAAATACTTTGGCCACATAAAAGGGCATAACACCTTGCAGAAGACCATAAAAGAAGGGAGAGTTGAAGGCAAACGTGCAAGGGAAAGACAGCGTTATAAGTGGGAAGATATCATCAAGAGATGGACGGGAAAGAGTCTATCAGAGTGCACCACCAAGACAAGAGACAGAAGACGTTGGAGATCCATTACAGCCAACCTTCGTTGTGGATATGGCACCTGATGATGAATAATCAAATAGTTTTTTAAAAGCAATTAGTGTAAATATGTGTGCATTTTAGTGGTTTTTTTTTTTTTTTTTTTTTTTTTTACACACCTAGTGCTATTCAAAACGTTTCTGTTGACAACATTGTTCCAAATATTAGCTGTTGACGGTTCTGATAATCCCAAAGTGTGCATTTGTGCAAATTATTTTGTCCTTTAAAATAACGTGATTGATTAGAATTTTTAATTTGCATTCTTTAATTACACAACAAATCCATATTTTTATTTTATCTTTGTTACAGTTTGCAGTTTGATTCTGTTAAATGTAAATTTTTGGTTGATGGGTAGTGAATGTGTTGAAAACGCCATATTGAATAATTATTTTGGTTGAAATGTACTCTGCGACCCCCAGGTTCGAATATAGAAAAAAAAAATCAAAAGATTTTTCAATTTTAAAAAAAAATCAAGAAAACGGTTAATGTATTTTTTAACATATTATTATATATTAATAAAAACATTTATCTGAAATCCATTAGTTTATTTTTCAAGATTTACCTTTCATAAGATTGAAGAGGGGCCCCAAAGTACCTTAATAGCCTAGTACCTCCGGAGTTCTTAATCTGGCCCTGGTTCGAGAGTTTTCAAGGTCCAAAATTAGGTCACCACATATAAAATATGAGCAGTAATTATAATGAAACAATGTTTGCAAGTATAATGGTGTCCTATCACGCAAAATTGTATGTATAAGCAGGAGATCATGAAAGAGAAAGAATAATTTGAAAGGAGGAATATTAAACAGCAAAAAAAATAGCTGAATGCTGAGAATGTTGTCTTTCAAGTAAACAAGACTTTTACACTTACTTAGATGGGTTTTTTTTTAAACTTCCCGAGATCACTTTTAGAAAGTAAAGCCTATTGGCCATGCCTCTTCATTGTGGATATCTTCCTTGTAAGCATATCACAGTATTTATGATCTGCAGGCTTTCCGCCAAACTCCTTATTATTGTCCATGAGTTGGATTTTGCTCACTTACTTTCTCTTCTATTCTATTTAAAACGGGCGAACTTCTTTCTTCTATTTGGTTTATCTCTAGTTTACTGTGCATTTTTTTTTTAAACCAGGGTTTAGAGTTCGAACAATATTTGCTTATGCACTATTAGCTGTGAAGTGCACTTATCATAACTAACTGGTGGATTTGCTTATGCACTATTAACTTTGTAGTGCAGTTATGATAAATAACTGATGGATATGTGGTTATGCACTATTAGATGTGTAGTGCCCTTATGATTAAGAAGTGACTTGTGATATTATTATACATTTGATAATACAAGTTCTTTGTCAAAGACTTGTTTCCCACAGAGATTGGGGTAAACATTGTGATTATACAAGTACTTTATTTAAGTCTTGTTACTATTAAGGTTGAAATAAGATAGTTAATTATTTCAGGTTTTGGACTCATAATATTAGACATCATGTCTACACTTGAGTACTTTATTGAGCAAGGGAAAGCCCTTGGTAAGACTGGGGATAAATTAGAAGAGTATGCAAATACTCAATGGACTAAAGCACTAAAGTCTGAGGAGAAAAGACAAAAAGAGGAAAATAAAAGATTAGACAGAGAAGCTGAGCAAAAGAAGATAGATGCTGAGAATCTGAGACTGCAGATGCAGGCAGATGAAAGAAAATTCCAGATGGAAATGGAAAAATAGAAAAGAGAAGCAGAGGCTGAAGAAAGAAAGTTACAAAGAGAGGCTGAAGCTGAGGAGAGAAAAGCAAAAATGGAGCATGAAGAAAAACTCTTAGCTTTGGAGTTAGAGAAGTTAAAGTTGATGAACATGGGTAATGCTAATGATCCAAATAAGGGGTCATCTTCTGATAAAGCTAGTACTTTTAAGATTAAGCTACCAGCATTCAATGCTTCCAGTGACGATATAACGTTTTATCTGGATAGATTTGAACGTTCATGTAAAACACATAACATAGATAAATCACTGTATGTTTATCAGTTGTCCAATATACTTAGAGGTGATGCTTTGAGTATGTTAAGCATGGTAGATGAGCCTGACAAGAACAATTATGAGGTTGTCAGGGCGGTCTTGTTAAAGAAATACCAACTTAACGAAGACGGCTATCGTCTTCAATTTAAAAATATGTTGCCAGAAACTGGAGTAGAATTCTCTGAATTCATTTCAAAGATACGTCTTACTTTTACACGTTGGGTTGAGCTGTCTAAGACAGAACATACATTTGAAGCACTTATGGACTTACTACTTAGAGACAAGGTTATGTCTTCTGTCAATGAGTCTTTTCTTGCTTTTCTTCATGTGCGTAAGCCTAAAAACATAAAAGAAATGGAAGAATACTGTTGCCAGTATGTCACTGCGCACCCTCACGTAACCATTAGCAACTCTAGAGTAAAAGAAGGTCTGCCGGTTGCTTCGGCAGCACCATATGGCCCAAACTTCATGCGTAAATTTCAAGGTACTCAACAAAATTTTAATAGAAAGAGTAACCATAATTATGCTCAGAATCATGGCAATCAATCACATGGTGATTCTTCTTCGAAGAACTGGAGACAAGCTGATAGTCCTCGGTATACTACACCCAATAATTTTAGACATTTCCGCAGAGGTAGTCAATATAGAGGCAATCAAAACTATTTTTCGCGGAGACCTCATCAATATAGAAATGATAATGACAGTTATGGAAACTGGGATTCAAACCAGGATAACAATTACAGTAGAGAGTATAATAATAATTTCAGAGGCAATAATGGTCGCGGTAGATCTCAACATAAAAGAGTCGCTTTCCATTGTCATTGAGAGTATCTTCTCCATATCTTCCGATAACTCCACCCCATCTAGCATGGTCATTTTAATCTCTGGCATTAAAATCTCCGAGCATGATAACTTCATCTAGGCAGTCATCCACTGTCCTTTGAAGCAGCTCGAAGAATTCCTCCTTGACCTCTGCTCTCTCAGCCTCATTTGGCCCATACACTATGACCAGGTTGACTATGGTTTCTCCTTCTTTTAGTTTTAAAACCATAATGCGCTCCAGGACAAAGTTCCATCCCTTGATACTATCTTTCTGGTTTTTGGCTACAATGCAACCCACGCCCCCTTTAGCTCTTTCAGATGTGGGTACACCACTGTATAACAGCGTGTTGCCATCGAGATCCATGACTCCTTGTCCCTTTTTCTTTGTTTCGGTAATAGCCAGGATTTCTAATTTTGCTTTCCTCATCTCTTCCATCAGCTCCTCTTCTTTCCCATTTATACTTCTTGTGTTCCAAGTTCCATAAGTCGTAGTCCGTAGTCCGTTCCAGTTCATCGCCTTTAGAATCAGTCCGGTTTTCTCTCTTATATTGCTCGTAATCATAGTTTAAAGCAAACAGGTGATTGGCCTGTTGTGCCTTTGCATGGTGGAGGGGCTGCCTCCTTACGGCCTCCATGCAGGCCGCCCTCCTCCTTTTTCATCCGGGCTTGGGACCGGCATAGGCGGAGTTTCGTTCGGACACCCTGTATTAATATATAAATAGAGGTATACTGTCTGACAAACAAAGTTCTGT
Organism: Oreohelix idahoensis; assembly: GCA_024509875.1. Taxonomy (NCBI): domain Eukaryota; kingdom Metazoa; phylum Mollusca; class Gastropoda; order Stylommatophora; family Oreohelicidae; genus Oreohelix; species Oreohelix idahoensis. Next base: position 105,553 of record JAMPIV010012685.1, read on the forward strand.
TGTAGATATAGGCTGGATTATAGAGGATCTTCTCAAAATCAGGGACAGACTCTACCTTCTTCACCATTTTTCACTCGTGAAATCTATTCCTTTACCTTATCTCTCACTGAGTTACCACCTGTTCTAGTTCTATTCAGACGGGACCACAGTATATCTTAAATACCTATCAAAAATCTACGACACTGATGTGGAACTACCTTTACCTTACCTGGCTCATGCCTAGTCTTCTATCATATCCCTTTTCTAGTTAGGGTTCAGACATTATATCTAATTACCAAAGTGCATCTGGTTCACCTATGGGAGTGATTTTGTTTTCTTGTCAAGGTTTACAAACCGACTAGTAATCAAACTATCTCATTCACAGCGATTTGCCAACGCTCTTTTAGTTACCCGTGTTGAATCCAGCTACCGTTCGGGTCACACGGTCAAATTCTTACCTGCGTTCTTGAATTCCAGTCCCAGTGCTCTAGACATTCGACATGGGATAATTAAACTATCGCTGCAAATTTATTGTTGGAAACTCCAGTTTTTAAGTAGCGTTTAGTCATAGTTTGTATGTTACTACTAGTTGCTGTTTGTGACGAAATGGCTGTCCCTGTCCTTTTGTTTGATCTCTCACACCTTCAGCCCTCCGGCAGTAAACTTCTTTTCTTCATATTTCTTCATTATTCGCTTGTTATCTAGCATTTCATTTTGCCCTTTCATTCATTTTACTCTTTATACTGGACATAGCATGGTGATGTCTCTAACACCCCACTCTCCTATGGCAGTATTTACTACGGGAGTAATTCGTATCTAATTGTTTCACACTTCACTCCTAGACTGTTGTTACGCTCCGCCAAGTTTGGTGACCCGGCAGGCGATAATATTTTATCGCATAATCTGTCTGACCATCTTTTCAAGCGACGGTGCTGGTTTATTCAAGCTGTGTTGAGCAAGGGTGCTGAATAGAACCAGATTTGTTAATCTGGCAAAACACAGGATAACCCGTGCACGAGGCGGAACGTGACATAAGCGCTTCTGTGTCATTCTTGATACACCAACATTACTGTCCGTGTGACACATGTGGGCATGTTGTCATGTGTGTCTACCAATCTGTCTGTAAGTGTGTACACGAGAGCATCGGACAACATATTACCATATATGGGAGACGTGACCTTTGCAAAATTTTTCCATGTCGGAAATATTTTGAAAGTACCACACATGACCTGTTTGAATATGATTGGATCTTTCTGATTAGATTCATAACAACAATGCTTGGGAAGATATAGTCTGATCATTTCGCAGTTTTATTTCACTGTGAATTTCACGCTCCCAAGACAACATCAGACCTCGCCAAACTGAAGACTAGATTCATAATTCCTATGTTAACCGGACCTTTTATTGGAGAACCAAGTAAGACTTATAAAGCACAGGAAATCTCTACATTTTAATAAGGAAACTGAAAAGGACTAGGAAACTGAAGAAAGACACGGAGTCAGAGGGAATAGTAGTTAAAATTATCGACCCCACAGTACACGTGAAAGAAGGCAATTGCTAGTGCTTTTTTTCTTAAGTCCTCTGAGCAAAACGTCTGTAGCCAGGATTGGCTTATTGGTGGTACCAGCAGAAAGTACTATCTCTGGAACCAAGTAAAGGTAGAAGTGGACTGACGTTGTGCGAGACGCCATCATAAGAGGGTTTTATAGACAGACGCAGAACCAGCTTAGCCGTTACTCCTTGACGTTCTGGGAACGTGCGGTGCCTGAACTTTGACCAGAGACGAGCGCGAGCAGAGTGAACAGAACCAACCCATAAGGAGGATTAGAATCATCATTGGCAGCTAAGTTACCCTATATGCTGCCACTTGAACTTCTTAGCAAAAACCATTCAAGTGATGAAAACTTTTTCATAAATATTCAAATTATTTTCCAACTGTTAAAACCTAAAGTGATTATTAGATTTCGTTATTTGTAATGTTACAAATTTAACTTCGATTTAATCATTTTAGATGTACTACATGTTTGTCTCAGTCAAATTACTACACACACTCTAAACAGAGCTATATATATAAAAATTCCACTGATTAACTCGGCGGTGGGGGCTTAGCTAGCTAGAATAAACCATTGCTAAATTCTTCATAAAAGGTGTCGGCAGATTACAGAATTAATGTGCTCAGCAACAGCCAACATTGTTTTCGCTTATCTGAATATCTTGTGAAGACTCCCATGTGATAGGCGCGTTACTTCTCTTCTATATACATTTCTGCCAAGAGTAATCTTGTGTAAAGATAAACTCCATTGAAGCCTATAATACGAGCGTAGATACTCTTTTGGCCACTGTAGGACCACTACTGCAAAGCAGGGGAGGCAATACCGTCACACTGTTTAAAAAAGAACATTGTACTGTAATTACAACAGAAGATATGAGAGCCTGAAAAAGTGCAAAAAGTAATTTTTTTGAAGTTTTAATGTGTCATCATTGTTATGCAATGACATTAACAGTGTTCAAAAACTGTCCTCAATTCATACATTAATATAAAATAGACTTGTTATAGAAAATGGACATAGCTGAAAATTTGTTGCAGCATTCTTCAAATAGGAGTTATCAAAATATTGCCTCTCTTGAGAGAATTATTGAAACTTCTCTCCTCCCCCCCTTCCTCTTTATACACACACTATTGCACGCGCGTGCACAGACATACGACTGAATAATGAAATCTGCCTCCTGTGCTCTGCACTCGTTTATCGCAAACTGATAATGTCATTAGCGGATCAATTACCTTTGACTTAAATTTTAAAATAACCAAAAAATAACACCAAGAAGAACAACAAATAAAAAATATTTAAAAAAATATTTTAAACACAGGATATTTTAGGGCACTAAAAAATCACAAATAATTTTTCAAGGAGTTTATAGCTTGCAGTAAAAAATTGTAACATCACATTAACAAAAGGCTTGGGGCGCTGATTCTACATGAAATTAACTTCTGCTTTATACTTCATTACACACTTATGGATAAAATATATGACAAGCGCTTAAGCGTCCCACGCTTTCTGTCAATTTAATGTTACATTTTTTGACTGCAAGCTATAAACTCCTTGAAAAATTATTTGTGGCTTTTTAGTGCATAGTTGTTGTTGTTGTTGTCGATATCCCATAACTGCTGAGCATGTCTACTCTTGGCAGCCCAATGCCATTCTTAAAAAAGTGCAGGTTTTCTGCAGTTGTTTTAATGTTCCATATAGTGAGTTGGTGACTGTCAGAGGTGTCTGTAAAAGTTTTTTCCTGGCATTTGTAAGTGATGGACACTCCATGAGGAGGTGAATGGTTGTTTCATAGGGATGAGAGCAGTGTCTACACATGGGTAGGTGCAGAGGGTTGATACGGGTTAGATGGCTATTGACTCTGGCGTGTCCTGTTCGGAACTGAAAGATAAGACTTTGATTTCTTCTGCTGAGTCTGTTTATGTTGTCGTTGTCTTTTGGGCAGGTCATTTCATTAAAGACATTTCGGCCAGTCGGCCCGTTTGCCCATCTGTTCAGCCAGATTTCCCTTGTGTTGTTTCTGAGAATCTGTTTGACTGTTCTCATGCTGCAGGGTCTGTCCTTTTGTTGTTTAGAGGCTCCTGTTTTTGCAAGTCTATCAGCTGTCTCATTTCCAGTTAGATCACTGTGTCCAGGGATACACTGTAAGGTTACACTGATGGAGTAGGCTGTGATCAAGTTGTGAACCGCTCTTCTTTAGTGCATTAAAAGCCTGTGTTTCAAATATATTTTTTAAATACTTTTACATAATGGGGGGAACCTGAGCCTTGTGAATAGTAAATAAATAAGTAACTAAATAAATAAAGGTTATAATTAGGTACTCTTTGGACATAAAGGATGACACTAGACAATAGAAAAGAAAATATAAGTGATAGGCTTACCGGGAATCGAACTTAGGACCAACCAAACGGCGCCATCGCCCTGCTGTTAATTTTTTTAACAGAACTAGTGTTGGTGTGTATATCTTGCAAATTTTCAAAGATCTTGCGTCTGTTTTATCGGCTTCCTGTTCTATACGTCTGTTTTAAAACAATGCTTTTTAAAATATGAAGTTAATGAGGAACCATATATTCAATTTCAATATCTAACATTGTTTTATGTAAAGAGTTGAGGTAATGTGCCACTTGTTTTTTTTTAATTCCTTTTCCAAATTTCATAAATCTCTTGTAATCTCCTCTCATCAACATGGCCAGATTTCTTTGTTTGAAAGTTTTCTGTTGGACTGATATATCTTAATAATCTTATTTGGCTGAACTCCGGACAAACCATACATTGTTATCAAACAGTCATAATCCCCTGTGACCGGTAGCTTAGGACTTTAAGAATGAAAAGAGTACAGACAAATGGTTTAATAAAGTTAAATAGAGTTGTTAAGAGACTATATGTCTTTGTTAAGGGGAAGTGAAATGAGCAGAAGAGTGTTTTGAGGGAAGGGAGGTAACTCCGTAGGTCTCCTTTTGGGAGATGTAGCTTGGTGTTTTGGTTTAACATTTCATGTGAGTTCTAAATTATGGTGTAACTGATTTGCATAGTAATGTTTTAGTAATAAGATTAAAGAATATTGTATGGGTTTTGAGTTTAATCAGCAAAGGGAGATGACTTTAAATTACGTCCTTGAAATGTTTTGGTGAGCGATCAAAAATAAACACGCACGACAAAGGGTTGCGAGGGTGAACACATTTTAGCAGAGAACGGGGAAATGTTAAATCGGGAATAAGATTAAGGCGTGAATCTGATTTTGGAACGCGCTTAGCGTAGGATAGCTAATTTGCTATGTATAAAAGTTGTGTACTGGCGAGCGATATTGGATGATTCATTCTGGCGAACAAGCCACTGAAGGTGGTTGGTTGCTGTGGTCACAGCATTGTATCAAATTATTTTGCCGAACCAACAAGACGCTCAAACGCCACCTTTAATAGATGATAGATAAAGACAAGAAAGACAATGTCGCCAGTTCAAGATTGTGTTAACAAATTGTCAAGACTACAAGACGAACAGGTATGTTGTGTTAGATGCAGAAACAATAGACAGTAGCTAGGGGCAGCGTGGAACAAGTGACTATTGATACAAATAAACAGCCTTGGTGGTTAGACCAGTCTTATATAGAAAAATACATCAACTAGTTCCACCAATCCTACGGACCTTTTCTAGGGTTAGGAAATCAGTAGAACAGAACAGTAGATGAGCTAGTAAAATCTTAGAGACAGCGTCAGACTATATAAGAAAAAATGATGGAGCGAGAGAAGATTTATTTCAAAAGTTGCCTATGAACATTGTTATTATGGGATATGACCCGCCTCAGATGAAAGGTTGGGCATGAATTATGATTTCAGCGGAGTCGATGACTAGCTGTAAATAAACATCATCTTTGTTGTTCACCGCTGTTTGAGTGCAGTACTTTTCGCCAGATGTTCTCCATCCCATCATCTGTCTGTCGTGTGATGTTATATCGTCAAGATTTGTTTTAACATAGCATCATCAACACCTAGCTGCCCACTGCGGGGCAGTAAGACGAGTCCCACTATACGACAAGTACCATCAACACTAACATCATCCGCTGTACGGCCACACCACGAACACAAAATTAATCCTTTGTTTACCTTCCCACTCTTTTAATCACTTTACCTGAGCTTTCATACTATTCATAAATATTTTTAAATTATTATATGTCTGACTCTAGCTATTGCTAATTGGATGGTATTGGTTTAAGAATACGATTTCTCCAAATTCCCTACCGGCATTGTAACTTTCAAATTTCCTTTTCCATGATCAACCCCAATTTTAAGCCATACTTCATCTTCTGGTATTATGCCATGTTAATAAGCTCTCCTTCTTGTAGTCGCTGAGGAGCCCACGAATAAAACCACCTTAATCGTTAAAACTTGCCAATGGTGTCTCTAGCCATTGCCCGTCATCTCCCACAAACTCTTTCATTTCCATATGCACCCATTCATGCCTAATCTCTCTTGTCCATTTTCTTTCTGCCCCTTCATGCTTTGTAATCTCTGGTCTATGAAACTGCCACCCTACATTAACGCGGCGCGGTGCTGAGATGAATTTAGGTGGAGAAAATCTTTCATTTCTCCTCAACATTTTTTTTATAATTTAGAACTATCTATATCGTATAGATTTTAAGATATTTAATTAGTAAATGCGTCACCCTCAGTAATATTTTCCTAAAATGATGATGATGTTTTGTAACGGCTGTTACAAAGCAAAATAATATTTAACAAAACAATGAAAATCCACATAGAGATAGTATTTTGCATGAACTTATTTTCTAGCAAATCATTTTAGTCCTGCGTTTAACAGGAATGCGCTTAAACTTGTTTAAATTCCATGATTTTTCAAGCCAAAGTCAGCTGACATTTCCCGTCAAAGTAGACGATACCGTGTTCGCATAGTTAACAAGATTTATTGCCTTCGGGTCCTGAGAAAGGGCGCAAAACTACAGTAGCGACTTTTTAAAAGGCACAAACAGCCGTGCATTGTCTCTGGCTCCCTTCTAGTCCATTGTAATATATTTGTTATCTATCAGCGTTCAGTCTCACGGTCTACCGAACTATCATAGTGTACTAATTACCTTGCCCTGTGTAAGATCTAGGGGGCCTGTGGGAGACAATGAAAAAATATGCCTACAGCTCCACCAAGCATGTCGTAAGGAGCGATTGAAATGTGGTTGGTATGGTAACCTCATTATGTACAACAAATTGCTGTAGAAATCACCGCTGCAGAGCACATGAGTGCTTTTATGCAGGTCTCCTGTAAGGGGACCATCTCAAGTGGTGGCCCTATTCTCCGTAAGAAGAGAAAAGTTAGATGATGATGATAATGATGATGATTAATTGCACTGAATTGTTACACACAGTGGTTACACAGATGACTTCGTACAGACTCACTACAGTGTATTACAGTCTTGCTTACGCCATGTATTCTCTTCATTTCTTAAAAAATATCGTCATTAGTGATCGTCTTGTTCTCATCGTCAGGGTCTCTCATAAGTTCCAAATAATCAGAGTTCTCTTCTAAAATATCTGACCATCTCTCTACTAGGCTATCAAACGATGGTCTCTCGTCTGGCTTCTTATTCCAGCATGACTTAATAATAGCGAAGATCTCTTCATCACAGTTGGGTGGGCGGGGTAGGTGATGGCCCGCAGCCACTTTGGCAGCTGTGGTAGAAGTCTGTAAATCACCGTGAGGAACAGTCCCTAATGTAATAACTTCCCAACAAAACACTCCATACGACCACACATCTGACTGCATAGAAAATTCCCCTTTATTGAATGCTTCCGGGGACATCCAGCTAAGAGGCTGAATTCCCGTGACATTTCTTTTATACAAGGTTTCCCCTTCCGGAAGACGGTAAGCCAGACCAAAGTCGCAAATCTTTACCACCAGAGGATACGTGTGTAACTGAACTATGACATTACGCGCTGCTAAATCACAGTGAATGATATTCAAAGACGAGAGGTGAGCCATGGCACGAGCTACTTGTCGACATATTGAGGAAGTCTTCATCACCAAGTTCTGGCTGGCAGTTTTAATGTTGAAGCCGTATGAGCAATGTGGGACATACAAATCGTCACGATCGTCCGAGTTTTCTCCAATATGTGAGACATTTTCTTCAAACGTTATAGTCCAAGTTCTCTGACTCAGATCTGACGCATCGCTCAGACCACCATCAAAACGATTAGAATATCTCCTGTCGTTAACCTTAACCCCACTTTGGACATCTCTAGAAGCGACATAAGATTTATTTTGGAAATTACTCGGCATCGCCTCCGACAGGCAATCTTTGTTCGGCATAAAACAGTCCTCAGAATCATTTATGTTTGTAAATTTAGCGCCAAAAGAGTTACAATTTAATGAGATATAGGTTGTATCCGTGATATCTGACCTACAGTCTGATCTGACACGAGATCTGGTCTTCAGAACAAAGCCGGGCACCAGAGTTCTTTGTTCACGGAGATACTCTAGAAGGCCGACTCCTTTTACAAGCTCCTTCACCATAAGAATCGACTCTGAACTGATGCTAAATCCAAAATACCTTACTATATTCATGTGTGGCAGGATCACTCGTAAAACTTGAATCTCATGGTTAATTTTGTTGAGGTAGTTATGCTTGCCACATTTGCCAACAGGCCACTTAAGTTCTTTAATAGTGACCTCCAAGATATCTTCGCTGTTCACACCACTTTGAAGGTTGGCTTTATAAATTACACCAAACTTGCCAGAGGCCACAACTTCTAATCCAGAAATTCTTGATCGTTCAATATTTTCTCGTGGATGCACACAATCCATTCCGCTAAATATGTCGTCAGTACCTATTAGTGAATTTCTCGTCGGTAACCCTGAAGAGGTTGTGAGTTCGTTTTTACGCCGAAATTTTCGAATAATTTTTACACCAGAGCACTTTCTCTTGCAGACAAGCAAAAGCAGAAGTATGAGTGCGATTCCAGTAGCACTAATTACTACTTTCATGACAACTGCATTCTTGCTGGAATCTAAAACTTGATTATTTAAAATTACGTCTGACCAGGGAATCGGCTCATTTCGGCAGACGATAAACTGCCTTGACGTATAATAAGATTTATAAGTGTTTGGTTTAAAGGATATTGTCTTATTTTGGTACTCTTGTGTCCCTTTCAACAAGGAAACTGCATTCTGAAAACAAATATGACTATTTCTTACAGGACAATATTTCATATTTATGTTCTCTGGTTCTGGACACGTACCTTGATATCCTTCGTCTGCCGTGTTTGGTGTCAAGGTTCTAAAATTCTGCTCAACATTAATTTGTAATTTAATTTGAGACAGCGGAGAAAAACACATGACACATATTTGTTTATTTATTGTTAACTTAATGCTAGAACTGTGGTAGCTGGAGTATAAAGATACATTATCAGAACAGATCCCCTCAAAATAACTGACTTGAACATCGAGCGAACTTCTGGGCGGATCTTCCGAGCAATAGACTTGAAATGTTTCGTTTTTCACTGCCGTAAGGATGTTTTTTGTTTTCTTTATAACCGGCTCGTGTCGGAAGTAAATTTCTAAGTGCCTTGCTTCTGTACTTGAGTACGACTGAATTGTGAACTGGCACCTAAGGAGCATAGGTGAAGTCAGGTTGAGATTTTCAAATAATGGTTCTGGCAAAATCCAGTCACTTGTGTGCAGTTTTTTAACTTTCAAAGATTCGTTTCCGTATGTGCTTTCGTCCAAGTAAACAAAGTACACTTCTTTGGCAGAAAACTTGTTTACGTTCTGGTGGGGCGCAAAATAGCCCGAACAATATTTATCAATAAATGACTGAATGGTGTCATTTTGATAGATTGTCACACGTTGTGGGACAACATAAGAGTCTGTTGAAGACACAACTTTCAGAACTCTGATATCTTGGTAGGCTGAAAGAAAAACGTTATATTGTGAATCAACAGCTAAGCATATATAGAGACCGGATTCGGAAGGTTGCAAATTAATCATTTGTTTCACGTTCGTATCTCTTTGTTCTGAGTCAGCCATCAATTGATCAGTGTTTAAGCGCAACTTGTAATTTGTTACTGTGAATGCATCAATGTTAGACGATTTTGCAACAGCCTCACAGCTCAGAGAACAAGCGTCTGATGTTTCATTACTCCAATGGTGCCAGCCACTATAGATTAGTTCACTTGACATACCTTGGACTAAACAGTGTAATGTCTGAGAATTAACAAGATCCCTGATGGAGTCCACATATGCATCTCCAGTATCTTCCGCCACTTGAAGAAAAAACCAGGTGCGTATTTTGTTAAAGGCTGCGTCCTTTAGCGTGATTTTTTCACTCCCAATGATCGAACCATCCTCGTTCTTCCCCGGATAGAAAATGGTGAAGTTTTCAGACTGTAACATCATTCTCAACGTGGGGGTTAAAGAAGCGCGAGCTTTGTTATTACTTTGTTTTAGATATTCAGAATGTGGTGCCACCTTTTTATGAAATTCCTTATCAGATTTATTTTGTCTTTTAGATGCATGTGACAAAGTGGCAACGTCGAACTGCAGCTTTTGTGTTGCGATGGAGGTTTTGTCACTAATGTTACCGCTCTCAGATCTTACCGGTGGAAGTTTGGTTGTGTTGATTGTTATAGAAGATAAAGTAGTTACAACGTTAGAGCGTTTCGTGACTGTGAAATATGAAATGGTCTTCCTGTTTACATTATCTTGACCTTGAGACGAAGATGTTGACGTCGAAGCTACATTGACATTGAATGCCTCTGTGGAGACGCCGTTATTTTCAGTGCTGCTTGTAGGCGCTGGAGGTGGAACAGGCAATATGGCACTATGTTGGGAGCTATATTTTGTCCCATGTTTTATACCATGTTGTCTGCTGTTTGCTTTGGTGCCCATAGAATTGTTGTCACTGGTCGCCACAAGTGTATACCATCTCATCATATGTGGGTCAGGAAGATTATTTTTAGAAGATGTCAACGAATCACGTGAATATATGTTTTCGTTCGCACGATGCGCTGATAAGTTTATCAGCGGTGTAAATGAGGTATATTTCAAAGTCAGACTTGTGGACATTGAAGCTAGTGGGTCAAGAGAGTGTGTTATCCGCGAAGACGTGCTCCGCTCGCGATAATTTCCCGTAATTTTAACTGGGCTGTTATAAACACTGTTACTATCCCCAGTCTGCATCAGTGGCAATCCTCGAATAAGTGCTTGTTGAAAAATGTTAACTCCAAGCTGCAGTATAAACACTACCCTAACCCAGTTTCTCACAATGCTCATGTTTCTATAATGACGTTTTTAAACACTGCTGTTCACATTTTACCGCCGTACTTTCGCACTCTGCAGCGTGAGCTAGTATCATATCCGTCTGAAATGTCTGGTTTGTCCATTTCAACTGGAACAAGAAAATATAAAGGTCTTCAATGTACCATTCAGTATATTTGTAAATGCTCACTACATGATTTATTTTAAAGTGGATCTTGGAAAATAATAACCACATCGAGTTCACCAGCGTACGATTTGTATACGGGTCCAACAAACGCGTCCGTACACGTTTCAAAGTATGCTATTTAGCCGTACGCCGCATTATGAATAACGACAATATCACTTCTGCAAAGTGTACTAAAACCCAACTCAGTTATTCATCCCGTTCGCTCTAGCGTGGCTTGGTGCCGCACGTTTTGTGATAAGGTTATTTTAAGACACTTAAAGAAAACAAAACATTTAAAGAAAATTAAACTACAGTTGCATCATGGATCCCATTAATAATTATCAAGCACGTGAAACAAGCGCTCGCCTTTAGTGATACGGTGTGATATTTGTTATCAGGGAATGGCTTCCAGTTATCGAGGTTAAAAGAACGCGTCTATTAAAAATACAATTGAGAAAATTAATTACTATAATCAGCCATGATTTGTCGAATTCATTACTATAATCAGTAGAGTTCATTACTGTCATTACTAATGATCTGTCGAAGTCATTACTATTATCAACCATGACTTGTTGAATTTATTACTATCATCAGCCATGATTTTCTAATCCATTACTTTTATCATCCATGACGTGTTCGCTTCATTACTGTTATCAGCCATAACATTTCCAAATCATTACTAATATCAGCCATGACTTGTCTGGTGGATTATTCCTCAGTCGAGTTCATGACTATCGACCATGATCTTTCGAATTCGCTACTATAATCAGCCATGATTTGTTGAATTAATTACTATAATCAGTCTATTTCTTTACTATCATTAGCCATCAGCCACGACTTGTCAAATCCATTGCTATTATGAGTCATGACTAGTCCAATTCATTACTATTATGAGTCATGACTAGTCCAATTCATTACTATAATCAGTCGACTTCATGACTACAATCAAGCATGATCTGTCGAATTATTTACTATCATCAGCCATGCTCTGTCGATGTTATTGCTGTCATTAATAACACAGCCCTACAACAACAAAAATTTTTTGTTGGTGCCAAACATTTTACTCTTGATTGTACATAAATTAGGCCTGCTCAATCCAAATATCACATTTACTTGTCTGAAGCAGCTCTAGTTTTTGAGATACAGACATTTTTTTGTTGGGGTCACCCTGTATTATTACAATATTTTCTATATAAGGCTATGTAAAAAAAACTATTGCTGTCTAGTCCTTTACAAAAGAAAATGCTTGTTTACTCTCAGTTTCAGTTTTCCAAGAATCTTCCCAGAATTGCCTTTCTTAGATTTTAAGCCACTGCATGCATGTTAGTATGCTACTTATTTTATTACATTTCTAACAGAGAATGGCATCATCTTCCAGAAGAGCATGTTTTCTTTCACCGCATTAATTTTGTTATATTAGTGGAGAGTACACTTTCAAAGAAGAACATAGGAAGCATATTACTGTTTTTGTGAAAAAGGCATACTTTGCTTACTTTAAAGTAAAACTAGGTGACCAGGACAAGTCTTGGGCTCCTCATATTGTTTGCAAAACAAGTGTTGAACACCTGCGACAGTGGACTTGTGGGAAAAGAAAATGTTTAAAATTTGGAATTCCAATGGTTTGGAGAGAGCCCAAGAACCACTATGATGATTGTTATTTCTGTGTTATGAATATTAAGGGAATTAATGGAAAAAATCACAAAAAGTGGAAGTATCCAGATTTAGATTCTGCTAGGCGACCTGTTCCACACGGAGATGACATACCAATTCCAACTTTCAGTCAGATTTCGGATTCCCTGCTAGAAGATGAGACAGCAGTTGCATGTGGAACGACAAGTGACAGTGATAGTGATTTCGAAGATGATTTTTCAGATGCTCAACGCTTCGACCAGCTTGAACTAAATGATCTAATCCGAGATCTATATCTCTCCAAGGAATCTTCAGAACTTTTGGCTTCAAGATTGAAAGAAAAAAAAATACTGACTGCTGAATCATTTTATCGCAGCAGAGAGCAAGGTTTTATTCCATTCTTTTGTAAAGAAAACAACCTTGTGTTTTGTACTAATGTAGGAGGTCTTGTTAACAAAATGGGTGTAAGTTATACACCAGATGAGTGGCGACTTTTCATTGACAGCTCTAAAAGAAGTTTGAAGGGTGTTCTCTTACACAATGGTAACAAATATGGCTCAATTCCAATTGCTCATTCTACTACAATGAAGGAGGAGTATGCTACAATAAGCACAGTTCTGGAAAAATTGAAGTATTTAGAACATAACTGGATGGTTTGTGTAGATCTTAAAATGATGAACTTCTTGCTTGGGCAGCAAATGGGATTCACCAAATATCATGCTTTATATGTTTGTGGGATAGCAGGGCAAAAGATATGCACTGGACAAAGAAACAGTGGCCGTTGAGGGATGAATTTAAAGTTGGAGAAAAAAATATTGTCAATAAGCCTCTCATTGATCGAAAAAGAGTTCTACTGCCACCATTACATATAAAGCTTGGCTTGATGAAGCAATTTGTTAAGGCACTGAACAAACATGGTACCTGTTTTAATTATTTATGCAGAAAGTTTCCAGAATTGAGCATAGACAAACTTAAAGCTGGAATTTTTGATGGACCTCAAATTAGAAAGTTAATAAACGATCCAAATTTTATTGATTCCATGAACAAAACAGAGTCCACAGCCTGGTCATCATTTGTTTTAGTTGTGCAAAACTTTCTGGGTAACTTTAAAGCAGACAATTATTCTGAATTAGTTGGAAACATGCTGTCGAGTTTTTGTGAACTTGGATGCAACATGAGCATAAAATTGCACTACCTCCATAACCATTTACATTTATTTCCGGAGAATCTTGGCGACTTTAGTGAGGAGTAAGATGAAAGATTTCACCAAGATATAAAAACAATGGAAGAGAGATACCAGGGACTTTGAGATGCCCACATGATGGCAGATTACTGTTGGACCCTTAAGCGTGACTGTCCGGGCATATCACATTCCAGGAAGTCCTCGAAAAGATCCTTTTTGCGTGTTGACTAAACAAGTGCTAGTGATAACGTTTTATTACATTTTTGGTAATATATGCACAGTAATTACATATAATATGAATGCAGACTAAAGTCAAAATGCCACTGATAGCACCTAACTCTAGGATTGTACATAACAATTGCCCTACTAATATGGTCATTCTTAGTTATCTCAAAAACTAGAGCTGATAGAAAAAATCTGATTACATTTTTGGAATCAGCAACCCAAAATTACCCAAGAACAGCTATAAAATTTAAGGCACCAAAATGTGTGTATACCAGTGTAATCATTTAACGTAAAAAAATATGCTTATGTTCAGTGTCATTCATTCAGTACACTAAAACCCCCAATGGAGCACGTGGCTACAATAGCTTCCCACGAAGACTTCGTGTCCAGTTCAAGATCGTTCCCTGGACTTTCTATCCCCTTGATTGTTCATAATCAAGAACAGGAATGGGCCCATAGGATCATTACTCTGCAAACATTCCTTTATTACCCTTGTCTCTCATTCGGGCCCCTCCACATAATCTCAGATCCAATTAGTCTGACCTGTTTTTTGATGCTGCATAATAGCATGCCCCATTTCTGTCTCTAACGGCCTTCTCCCTGTGTTTGTCAGTCTCCTTCTATTCCTCTTACCCTTGTGGGTGGAACTGGCTCAGAAGTATGGCGTCAGCCTCTAATTCTAAAGGTACCGGGTTCGCTCCTAGCACATGGAATATATTTGATGGAATTTTTTTCAGAACCAGTGGTTCTTAATGATGCTATACTCTATATCTCTCTCCCCCCCCCCTCCATCTCCTGGTAAGTGAGATCGGATGCCAAGCTTGCTCAGATAAGGGAGAAAAATAGAGGGTCATGTGTGCAAACTGCGCATGTTTAAAATCCCTCGGCATTTGGAAATCATAAAGAGTAGGCCATACAAAGCAAAGGGGAGGCAAATCCCGTGACACTGTTCTGAGATCATCCTTGTGTCATCTAAGAGGAAGATCGGAGCACTGATGGAGTTGTCGGTGTGCAACGAAGATGGTCCTACAAAGCAAACTCTTACCCTGGCGAGTCCAGAACAAGGAATACCATGAAATACTTTCAGCTGCTTTATTCCTCAGCGAGTGTCCTATCCAACGCCAGAATATCTTTCTCATCTGTTGTTCCATTGGTTTACTGTGGGTGACTTGTTAATGTTGTCGAAGAGTTGTTGGCTTAAACTTTCTACAGGATGGGAACGCCGGACCCATGCGCAACCCCTCCTTAGTCGCCTTCTACGACATGCTGTGTTTAGTGTAACTATTGCAAATTTCTGTTATAAAAACGTTTCGCCACACAGTGTACGTACACTATTTAACTGTATAACCGGTCCATTTTAACCCTTGTTGGACGTGTCATAATAGAACAAGAGTCTTGTTATTAGCTATTTCATTTTGGAATCCTAACCTGAATAGCGTACTCTAGTGACATGCGCATGAAGGCAATGATCTATTTAGCTCTCTTTCTCTCTCTCTCTCTCTCTCTCTCTCTCTCTCTCTCTCTCTCTCTCTCTCTCTCTTAACTCACTCTCTCTTATCTCTCTCTCACCCTCTCTCTCTTATCTCGCTCTCTCTTATCTCTCTCTCACCCTATCTCTCTCTTATCTCTCTCTCGCTCTCTCTCTCTCAGCAAATCCACCCAGTTATAACCTCATTTGCCCCAAGTTGTTTCCAGGATACTCTGAGAAGGCAAAGAAACCGTAGGATTACAGCTACCCCATGCATGTCGTAACAGACCAATAATCTGAGATTGTGCAGTAGAATGGCAATATCATCATGTAAAACACAATGCCACTGAAACAGGAGAGCTTAAGATTAAGTACCGGTAACTGAAAAGTAACGTGATTTAGTTTTAGTCTTGCTTGCTGTGTGTTTTTTTTCTTCTCCTTTCTCGCCCTCTTTTTTACCATGTTACCTTATCACACACTTCTTCAGTTCGATGTATTATCATGTGAGCAACAATGCTGACAATATCCTTTTTTGTCTGATAGAAGAAGAATTTGTGACTTTAACATTGATCACGTGCTGGATAAGATTGGCAGTTTAAAAGTTAGATTACTTCGATATCTGCATAGTTAATCATCTTTTGCCTACGTTTCCGACTTTTGTACCCAAGGCATTCTTTCATAATATGTCAATATTTATTAAACCAATTATTTACGCACTGTAACAGGATTGTCGTAATCAACAGTTTACATGTTCCGTACAGTTCAGCTCACCTTTGATCACATAACTTGTAAAAATGCATTTCCAACCTTCCTGCCCTTTGCCATCCATCTTTCCATTTCTTCTTTGTCCCTTTCATGCCTGCCTCAAGTTCCCGTCTCCGTGTGTGTGTGTGTGTCTTTGTTGTGTCCTTCTATTTTTCTTGCCCTGGGAATTTCAGAACGAGGACTGCTTTGTAATGATATCAACAGGTTTCCACATTGGTTACTTTATTCATGGTCAGAGTGTTGTTCTCATCTTTTCCACAGGCACATGTCCAGTTCTTGTCATCAGTTCTACACTGGTAATCTTTTGAGATCATTTCAATCCTTCTATTCTACGCAAGCATCCATTTATGAAAGTCTGTAGCTTCCTGGTTGTCGTTCTTTTTTTCTTTTTTTTTTTAATCAGTTCTACTAAGTTGCTATGCTTGAGACTTCCTCTTTCCAGATAACTTATTCTGCTATCCAGGACAAAGAGTAATGTGTTAGCCTTCTGAATTTTTCAGCTTTTTGCTGGGCTCTGTTTTAGCGTTCTGAATTTTTCAGCTTTTTGCTGGGCTCTGAAGTTTCTTTTGTCCTCCGCCAATTGTAAGTATGTTTTTCTTTAAATTCCTATGAGGCTCTCTAGAACTGAAGCACCATAATTCAATTCACATCTCTGCCAAGAGTAATCTTGAGCGAAAGTGACACCTTTGAAGACCTTCAGTAGATAAGTTTTTTTTTATGATTTGTTCCACGGGTGAGGGCGACATAGAGCTGGCCGTGTACGAAAATAGGTTCAGGAAGGAAAACTCCTACGTGATCAAAAGATTGTCCTTGCGCCTTATTGATCGTAATTGGTAATGCTAAAATCACCGGGAATTGACGACGTCGCATCCTAAATGGCAAACTGCGCTCGCTCGGTTCTAAGTCAATGCGAGGAATTATGACTCGTTCTCCCGTATTACTGCCAGTGATCATTTCTGCATCAATGAAATTCGATGCAAGACTTTTATGACCAAACGCGTGCCATTCAATAGTCCGTTTTTTACGTTCAGATTTCGCAATAGCATGATACATGCTTCTTCTTCTTCTTTGATCCTTAGCCGCCGACCGTCAAAGCAGTCAGTGGCCATTACGCCTAGTGGCGTCTTGTAGGGCAACAACAAATTGATTCCACTTTGCTCGGTCGGCGGCCATCCTTCGTACAGTGAGAGGTTATTGATGTTACTACACTAAGGGTAAACAAAGTGAGGTCCAGCTGTGTACGTTCCCTGAGTCTAATTGATGATGATGATGTTCTCAGGGTCCCTATCCGCTACCTCTCTAAGATCTCACTCTGTGTAAAATAATCTCTGTGATGTTGTGTGGCAAGTGTCTAGGGTAATGTATCTATTGTGATGTATGAACAATGTCAATCCTAACTTTAACTCAATAAAAGTGAAGTAAGTAAGACTGTTGGTAAAGTTATATTAATATATTACAATTTTTTATTTTCCTGTACCTCAATTCTTTTGGGACAGGAATGTTTTCAAATCAAGAAAATTTTATTTACAACATATAAATAAATAAAGAGGACCTTTTGTCCATAACTGGTATATTAAAGTGTCACTGTATGTGTATCCCACAGTCTGATTTAATACTTTCTATAACCAAGAGTCAATTATGTGAGGGTCTGTTGGTATCATCACGCCCACAGGAATTTCTGTTCTGGTTGTGGAAATTGTTAAGATGAGATCTCATATGCCCATTTAAAGGGACTTGACCTGACAGCCTGTCTGAGGTGGATGACTGTAGACTATGCAAGGTCAACACAAAGAGTTGTCTTCTGACCACAGATGCAGCATGCAACTTTACTGAAGCTTCAATGTACACAAATTCTGCCTGCACCAGGTTTCCTGCCACCACTAAGTAATAGGCAATATAACCCTGAAAAAGAAGGATATTCCCTCCCTTTTATATGCTGGCTATAACAATTCCACAACTAATCAATACTAAGATTACCTGGGGTCAGTCACGTGCGTGAACCATTTGCACCAGACCCTATTTTCTTTGACTTCACTCCGTCCTGTGTTTACATTCTTCTTCCCATATGGCTGCAACGCCCCTGTCACCTTAAGCATTGATTGTCCTCCCTAAAATCAGCTGGGGTATACAATTTTCTTCTTGTGACCTGTTAAATCTTTTGTTCAAACATCCTAGGTATGTTTTCATGTGTCATTAGAACACTGTGGCACTGCAGAAGATTGCTAGTGGCCTCTGGACTTACAGTCGTAAGATGTTATGGCAATATTCAAACACAAATTAGTTTCACTTCCCTCTAAGTCTGCTTAGGCACTTCCTACTTAGGTTGTCGTAACCTCTTCCAACTGGCAATGTCGAACAACAAAATATGGCGCACAATCTGTGGCCAGTTACATGCTAATGAAATACTAGTACTTATTTATCTTACCGCAAGTAAAGAATAATCACACAATCACAGGATTGACTAGCAGTAAATGGCTCAATTCCAGACTGCTGTGTCGTCCAGACGGTAAAGGCATTTGTCACCAACGCTTTGCATCTGCTCTCAACCTGTCTGTGCTTAAGTTTTTCTCAAATGGCGGACTTATTCAAGCAGGGTTAAAAGTTATCAATTCCAACCAGCCAATAAAAAGACGCGTCAAAAAATTAACTAATTTTGGACCATAAACATTGAGCGTTGTTCAGTGTGTTCGCTCGTCTGATTTTATTTATATATTATATATCTCAGTTTTTTAAAGACCGATTTTTAATATCAAAATTGATTATTAAACGGCCAGCTGTCCTCTATCTACCCCTATAGGTTTCCTTCATTTATTTCTCCCCGTTTTAATCTGTGTAATTTTTAAGTAATTAATTGTGCTTTTTCCCGAACTGAAAATATTAATAAAATAAATGTTTCTACGTCAAGATAGTTTTATTAATGGGAAATCTTTATGGTATTAGGTTAATCAATATCAACTCTACAATTCCAGATATCTCTTTGCTTTTAATTCTCTTTAGTTTTTGAGGAATAAATTATTTAAGTTTTGTTAAAAACACATATTAGACATTTTTCTCACTCCAACCAAACATTTTATCGTCACTATAAAACGAGGTAACAATCCGATTGGTTGTTAATGTTTACGCCGTTCGTTAATAAATATTAAGGGAAGGGGGTGTGTTTGGGGGTAGTAACCTTTTTAACTTGGTGTAGTAGAAAAATTCAAATTCTTTAGTCAAATTGTTGGCGGTTGATTTTACGGCGGCCTTGAGACAAATTTCAAATGCGGTAGTTATTTATAGACTGTAAAAATGCGTTAACTAGGTTATGAAGCGGGGAAATTATTTGAGCGTGGGGTACACAGATCCATTTCATCACATATCTCCCCCGTTAAAAAGCGTGAACCACTAGTGCAGCTTTATTATCTGTGTTACAATCTCGATCAAATTATATCAAATTCATTCTACTCTGCTTTAGTATGATCCTGGATTACTGCAGGTGGGTCATTCAAAGTAGGCACTACTCAAGAAATCTGCCTCAGACCTCTGCAATCCCAGAATCTATCGCAGGTTATGTTAATAAACAGCTGCAAGTGCTACTGCCTGTCCCATGCTGATTATCAATCAATAGTCACCATTAATCTTCTCTGAGTCTGTCCCACGACATGTCCAGAGGTTTTTAGATGTTCCTCAAGGTTGCAATATTTATGAGGAGAAAATCTATAAAATTGGTGACAGCAGAGTTATGTAGGGGATCCAGTAATTTCCTCATCAGCCTGGATAAAACACTCGGAGTATTTCTAATCCAAAAGCAACATATAAGTTCCATGTGCCCCTCCGAAATGTTCCCAGCCAACAATTGGTCTGAGCTCAAGCTTGATTGGAATTTGGGGAAAACCCTCTACTAATATTTATATATGACTCTTTAATCTGCCATTCAGATAAAGGCCCTATTCACCAGCTGTTTTCTCAGCCCAACGAAAATTGGTGATATAATATATAATATGGGGAAATGAGTTTTTCTGCACCAGAAATCAATTCTCCCTTTTTAGCATTTGCTATAATATGTGTGGTGTCAATTGTTGTCATAGCCAGGAGTGGAATAGAGGACGAGCTCTCAATATCTAACCAAATGCTCCTAAGGCGTGCGTAACACAAAGCTTCTGACAACAAAAGTCCAACTCCTGGACTTCTCGTGGCGGCACCGTTTAAAAACTAACAGGAGAAGGGGCGAAGGGCGAGTGGCTGGCGCCTTAAAACCAGATTGCTCCGGGTACATTTTTGTATGTACCTGCAGGGATACTTGGAGAGGTGATGGGCACCGCCAAGCAAACCTCTTGCCCACTGAAATGCTATGATGGAAAGTAAACTCAGTAATAATATGCCGGATCGGCCGAGGCCCGGATTAACAACGACCGCGCTCTCAGTAGGGGATGTTGGACTTAGGTCGCATTCTGGAGGCGCGCTGGAGGCGCGCCTGGAGGCGCGTGACTTTTATATAGCAAAAACGCCTGGAGGCGCGTGACTTTTATATAGCAAAAACGCCTGGAGGCGCGTGACTTTTATATAAGCGCATTCCGGAGGCGCGCAGGCGAGGCAAGATGGCGGACTTGAGATAACAAGAAGACGATATATTTAGACAATAGTTAGACGATATATTTAGACAAGAAGACGATAACAAGAAGAGGTTATATTTAGACGATAATAGGAAGACGATAATAGGAAGACGATATATTTAGATAACAAGAAGACTTTGAGACAACAAGAAGAGGATATATTTAGACAATAGGCAGAGGTTAATAGTTAGAGTTGAGATAACAAGAAGATGATATTTAGACTTTGAGACTTGAGATAATAGGAAGACTTTGAGATAACAAGAAGGGGGTGTATTTAGATAACAGTTAGACGATAGTTAGACGATATATACATATAATAGGGAGATATATTTAGACAATAGGAAGACGATAGTTATACGATATATATTTTACAACAGTTATACGAACAGTTATACGAACAATTAGACATACAACAGACGATATAGGTAACAAAAGAAGAATTTTAGTTAATATATTTTTATTTTGTCAAATACTGTTTTGTAGTAACAAAATATATACAAGCATTTTTTTATCAAATGATATTGTATAATTGGTAAATAACACATAGTGACAATGTACAATATATCTTACATTGGAAAGACAGTTTGTATATGGTAACATTATCAAACATTGATATTTTACAATTATCAAATAATACATATGAATATACAATTGGTAAATAATACATATAGGGGTATTATATTGGAAAGCTAGTGTTTTCAAAATATTTCACAGATGTTTTATACAATATAAACAATAAAAATATCACAGCTGCAGGCCAGACCTTGAGGGATGGGGGTTGTCACATTGTCGTCACGTCGTAAGAAATAGAGAGTTTATGTATATACCTGTGGGTATCTGTGGGTGTCTGTGTATTGGATTTGGTATCTGAAAGAGACAGACAGTTTAAATGTAGAGGGGTGATGTGGTGACGTTGTCGGGATGTACCTGTCGTTTGATGTAGAAGTAAGATAGGGCGTTGCGGTGTTGTTCGTAGGTGTAGATGGAGGATTTGTGTGCACGGAACCCGATATTTTTCCCACCCTGTGCTTGTTGTGTGTTGAGGACGTCTAAGAAAGTGTGTTTGTCTACTTTGTTGTGGTGTTTGTTGAGTCCTTTGGTGGTTGTTTTGTCATAGTCGCCAAAACAGTGATACGTCTTGCTACAGAGGGAAACCATCCCGCTGCCTTCGTACTCTAATTTAAAAAGTCCCGGTGTCCGTTTGTCGAATAATATTTGTTCGCGGCATTTCTGACAAAGGGCGCGCGTTTTACCCTCGGTAGCTACATAGTCGGGCCTATGGTCGGGGCATAATTCGGCGGGGAACCACTGGTGGTAGGTACTATAAAATTCTCGTCGCATAGCGGGCTTAACAACGTCCGCTAAGTTATTCGCGCTAAGGGCCAAGTAAAGACTGTCTGTGTCCGTCTCGCACAACTGAAAATCTGACCTATCTACAAATTTATCTAGACAGTCGTAGTAAAATTCTAACATGCGTAATTTAGCGTATTGGTAAACGAAAAAACCTATCTGGACGGGGAGGTCCCAACTAATTGTCTGTTTAAGTTTTTCTACTTCGAATATGTCGTCCGTCACTAACGTCATTTTCCTAAAGCGGGGGCAGTTTATTAGGTCAGAGGTACCCTCTCCCGTCGTGTACGAGACATCCACATGCTTCGCCTTATTGGTCAACGTTTTACCATAAGCCGCGTTACCCAACAGTTTCATAGTTTCGCTGGTAATGGCATAGGCAGGATCAGTATCACCCTGTCGACGCGCATTCGAAACAGTGTCCCCAAACTGCTTGAAACACGTCACGGGTGTATACTCAATCACCTGGTAGATACAGGTGACTTCTAAGCCTTTGGTCAGGTACCACCGAAGTAGAGGCGTCGCCAACAGAATTTTCTTGCCCACATAACTCCCGATCAATGTCCGTCTGGGGGTAGTCAGGAGTTTATGTTTGTCGGCGTATTTCCGCATGAAAGGCCCAATATCTTCCCTCGTGACGTCAACATTCTTAAAAATGGGCGTCATTTCAGAGAAATGTTCTTTTAAAGAGTCGGGGACATGTATGTCACACTCGACTAGGCCAAACAAGGTCTCGTCTAGCACCGAGGCGAGAATATTTTCTTTTGTCAGCGGGTACCGACATTTGGTGTAAGACGGTTTCTGGGTAGGGAAGGTGGCGTTCAGAAAACGACGGATTGATGGGTCGGTTTTCTTCAATGCCTGCCACTCGCATTCCCACATTTCGACAATGGTAACGTTACATTCCTTCCTCAAATAAGAACTTATTGTCAGTGTCGCTGTGTACAACACAGGCAATGGTATGTTGTTGACTGGGTTAACGTCACGACCGGCGGTTAGTGGGCAGTTAGGGTGGCCGTGGAATAGACAACCGTGGAACTGGTAGGCGGTACGAGAGTCTTTATCCCAACCGTCTACCCTAATGTGCTTATCACTCAACGACATCTCACGGCAGTTAAACTGGGTTTTTAAGGTCACGTTATTTTGGTGGGAGACCCAAGCCAAATAATCGCGGCACTGCACGGTATATTTGTGAAGTTTGTGGTGCTTGAAACCATCCTCCCTGTACCGTCTAACGGGAAAGTCAGTGGGCATTTTCTGCATTATCGCCCACAAATAAAGGGCGTTGGCATCAAAACCTTTAATGGATTGAACCGTTTTGCCACCTCTAATGCGGGTTTTGCCTTGCTCGTGGAACCTGTGAAAAATAATTGAGGGTCCCCCGACTATGTTTTGGCGCAAGGTGTTATGCAAATCTGCCTCCCGCTTCGAACATAAAGAAAACAAGACGTTGGACGGGAGTGTTTTGAATAGGTACTTTAACGTGACACCGGGCACGGAGATCGCATCTTTAAACATATATACGACTTGGTCCGCGTAAAAACAAACTTGTCGGTCTAACGCTGCTAGGAAGGGGACCACGTCTTTATTATTGTACCACGTCAGAAAATCGCGCAACGTGGTCATGTGGTTCTCGGCCCACACCTTCTGACATTCGGCGTACTCGTCGACGGAAATATTAGTATTTTTAAGGTTGGGAAAAAATGCCGAGTGGGGGGGTAACGCCGTTTCGTCTAACTTTGCTAAATCGGTAATATATTCATAATAGAAAAAGCCTTTGGTTTCTTTAACGTTGTACGCGGCCAGATATTTGCTATAGCTAAATCCGGGGGCTAGGTAGTTGACTATATCTAAAAACTTTAACTCGCTAGTGGCAATACACATAAAATTATTGTTTCTCTTGACTAAAAAGTTGAAGTCTTCCCCCATGAAATATTTGATTAGAACGGGTTTGATTACGTTAACGTCGTACTTGCCCGAATTGAAACCTAATACGGGTAGCTGCCCCAAATAACCCTCTAATCTACCAAGGAGCTCCCCTGAATTAGCGAGTTGGGTGCAAACATCGTCAAAATTCGCACGCAGAATCTCATAAGAGGCCGCGGCAATTTTGATCAGATAACGAGCCATCCTATTGACCAATTTTTGTGGATCACCCTTTGTGATAAAACACACGGGGGTTTCAAAACCGGGGACGTTAGAAGCCACCGAACACGACAGGGGCACGTGTTTGGCCGTGTAGGTAGTGGCATTACCACTTGACTCTAGACTGTTCTAAAAATAACATTCAAAGTCAAATGTGGCTCGAAACGGGAAGACGAATTTTGTGTCGACATCTATGCCCTGCTCCTTGATTAATTCCCAAACCGTATCTAGTGAGGAATAGACACCACCTTTAAATATTTCTCTTCTTTTAGAGCCGGTACAAGTCTTTTCATGGCGCTCCATAAGCCAATACTCCTCCCACAACTTACCGCACTCGGGACACGAAAAAGAGTTACTGGCCCTATCGATATCTGCAATGTACATAAAATGGTTCTTAAACATTAACAGACGCAATGTATCTTGAAAAGTATCGCTACCTCTAAGTTTGGGGGTCAGGGTCTGCGCCGTCAAACTCGAAAACGTCAATACTTATATTAAACTATTACCATATACAAATTGTCTTTCCAATATGAGATATATTGTACCTTGTCACTATGTGTTATTTACCAATTATACAATATCATTTGATAAAAAAATGCTTGTATATATTTTGTTACTACAAAACAGTATTTGACAAAATAAAAATATATTAACTAAAATTCTTCTTTTGTTACCTATATCGTCTGTTGTATGTCTAATTGTTCGTATAACTGTTCGTATAACTGTTGTAAAATATATATCGTATAACTATCGTCTTCCTATTGTCTA
Organism: Oreohelix idahoensis; assembly: GCA_024509875.1. Lineage (NCBI taxonomy): Eukaryota > Metazoa > Mollusca > Gastropoda > Stylommatophora > Oreohelicidae > Oreohelix > Oreohelix idahoensis. The sequence continues at coordinate 130,625 of JAMPIV010012685.1, forward strand.
AATATATCTCCCTATTATATGTATATATCGTCTAACTATCGTCTAATAATAATAATAATAAATTCTTTAAGCGCCAAACACGGCGCATAAGGCAGAAACCAGTGCTCTCCAGGTTGTTCGTTGTGACGCCACTCCTCTTAGCTCTTGCACATTATTTAGGCCCAACGTTCTTCCTTCTCTTATTATTGTTCTTCTGAGTGTTTCTTTTGGTCTTCCTTTTTTCCGCTTACCCTCAGGAACCCAAGTGAGCGCTTGTAGTGGTATTCTGTTGTTTTGCATTCGTAGGACATGACCGATATATGACCATCGTCTTTTCCTTATATAGTCGGAGACATATTTCTGCCTAGAGTCTTCTCTTATTTGTCGATTAGTCTTGAATTCTTTCCAACTGATGTTCATGAGTTTTCTAAGACATTTGTTCTCGAATGTATTCAGCTTGTTCTCCAATGATTTTGTTATTTTCCAACTCTCACAGCCGTATGTTAACACTGAGATGACATTTGAATTAAACAGACGAAGCTTGAAACTTTCAACTTTCTGTAGTTTTTCCCCGTTCAAGATGATATCAAAGGTCTCGTTAGAAAAGTTCATAGCTTTAGTTTTAGAGGCATTTATTTGGAGACCAATTTTAACCGAGAGATGACACAAATTATTTATTGCTTCTTGGGATTGTCTTGGTGTTGAACTTAAGAATGCTACATCATCTGCGAAATCCAGGTCCCCCAGGAATTTTTTATTTGTCCATTTTATACCCAATTGTTCATTGTGGGTATAGTTTCTCATAACCCAATCAATAGCTATTCCAAAAAGTAGTGGTGACATAATACAGCCTTGTTTCACCCCTGTTTCTACTGTAAACCATTCTGTATTCCCTTTATTTGTTCTAACACAACATCTTGCATTGTCATATAGCGCTTTGATTATATTCACATATTTTGTTGGAAAACCATAGATTGTAAGTATCTTCCACAATGATGGGCGGTGTAGACTATCAAAGGCTTTTTGAAAATCGACGAAGGTGATAATAAGTGGCGATTGCCTTTCCACTGATTCTTCTATAATTGTTCTTAGTGTGAATATTTGATCAATACATGATCGTTTCGGCCTGAAACCCGCTTGTTCTTCTCTGATCTTTTCGTCAGCATGCAATTTAAGTCTTTCTAACATCATGCAACATAATAATTTTCCAGGTACTGATAATAGAGATATACCACGCCAGTTATTACAGTCTGATAGATCACCTTTCTTCGGTAACTTTACAATAATACTGTCTTTCCATTGTTGTGGTGGTTGTTCTTCTCTCCATACTTCATTTATAATATCTAAAATTCTCAAGAGGTTGTTGTCATTAACTGCTTTAATCATTTCCCCTGAAATTTCGTCAACTCCAGCAGCTTTAAAATTTTTTAATCTTTTAATGGCTTGTTTGATCTCGTCCAGCGTGAATTCATCGCAAGTTATTGGCAAGGTGGTTGTGGATTGTTCATTATTAAAATCAGGTGTTACTGTTGGTGGTGGTCTGTTTAGCACCTCCATGAAGTGCTCAGCCCATCTCTTCATTTGTTCTTTTTCTGTTGGTATTGAATTCCCTAATTTACCTTTAACAGGTGTTTCCATAGCAGTAGGCTGGTGACATAGTTGTTTTGTAATTTGATAAAGGCACCTACTATTACCAGTTCTTGCAGCATTTTCAGCTTCTACGGCCAGTTCATTGATGAAATGTCTTTTATCTCTTCGAGTTTTTGTCTTCACTTCTTTATTTAACAAGTTATAAGTTAGTTTGCAAGATTCAACTGCATTATGTGTACTTGCCGCTAGTAGTTTAAGTTTTGCTGTTTTCCTTTCTTGTATTTTATCCCAAGTATCTTCTCTCATCCATTTTTTCTTTTTATGTACTAGGTATCCGGTGGTCGCTACAGCTGCTTCTGTCATTGCTGTTCTCAGTTGTTCCCATTTAGTATCGATTGTCTTGGTGGTGATATCGTTGTCAATTTTGCCTAAAGCATCGAAATAGTTGTTCATTTTGACATTATATTCCTTCTTTATATCATTTGATTGCAGTCTGTGTACATCTATTCTTCTATTTTTATTCGGTTGGTATAACTTCTTCAGTTTAATTCTCATTTAGCTATGCAGAGGTTATGATCGCTTCCGATCTCTGCACCTCTGTATGCTCTTACGTCTTGCTTGTGACGCACTCCTCTTTATCTTGCACATTTTTTAATACCAGGACGCTTTTCTCTTCTGATTTTATTGTTATAGATAATGGTGTTTTTTTGATATTCTCTCTGTTTCCTCTTTACCCTAGGACCATAAGTTGAGCGCAGATGCTGTGTCTAGGATCTGTTGACAAAGCTTTGGGTGGGGGACATGACCGAGTATATGTCGGTCGTGGTTTTCGCTTATATAGCGGAGACATATTTCTGGTACTAGAGTCTTCTAGGGGGGGCATTTGTCGATGTGAGGACGTGAATTCTTTCCAACTGATGGATTCATGGGGAGGTTTGGGTGAAGACATTTGTTTCTCGATGTATTGCTTGTTCTCCAATGACTTTGGGGGGTTATTTTCAATTTCAAACCGTATGTTAACTTGATTATTTTGTTAAGTCACACTTGGAGTGTGTAGAAGAAACTGTGTACTTTTAACTTTAACCGATGAGAGTGATCACCTGCCAGATTGTATCAATTGAACATTCGGTTAGTTGGTAAATATATTGGCCAAATTCGCGAGCTTGAAAAATGCGTGTCTATAGAAATACTAGTATTAATACGTTGGGAGCTGCTGTTCAGAGTCAGTGCATACTGTCAGATTACTAGTCTATGAGTGAGATCGCTGAGTTCAGGTTTATGCACCGCGCAGTATGAGCCACTCTAGAAAATGGGCGTTACTCCCAGTGAAAGTGTGTGAGATATTTTAACCCCAAAAAGTAGTTATGTTACTAATTAAATAAAAGGTCTCGGTGGAGTATGAAGATAAAAAAGTGAATCTTCTTTCATTAAGACATCAAAAAACAATAAGCAACTGAGGCTATATGTTGTATGCAGTTATCTGTTTCAACTAATCGTCTTAGAAGAATGTCCGCATTTTCCAAACAGAATCCAATAGCATCATTATGCTTATCTCGCGACTGATTCTCGCCGTAGAACATTTAACACCTTTGGCATACTTAAAGGTGATGTTGTTATATAGCGCTACTGCTAATGATGTTTTTTAATTAATCTATTTTCTTATGTGCATATGCATGGTAAACTCTAGAATTTCTTTCCTTTCATACTGAATAGGGCTCACTTAATGTATGCTATGATGTATGTCACAAATGTATTCTATTATTTTACCTTGATAATGTTGTACGTTAAATAATGCTCAAAAATGCATGTGCGATTGAAAGGATACAGTAGGCAAGATGGCAGAGAGAGAGAGAGAGAAGAGGATTTTGATAAGTGCAGTCAAGTTTTACATGTCGAGGCTGCTTGCCAATGTTTCGGAGCGACAATAAGCTTTTGATACGGAATAAAGTGAATTGTTTGTTCACTGGCCTGATTTACCAAAAAGGGCCAAAGGGGGTATGGTAACCAACAAGCGTGCAGGAGTCTTCTGATATGAGTCTTTTTTGTGAATATTTTTTTAAACATCTCAGTGTCTTTTCGAGGTTTCTCTTCGATAAAATAAATTTTTTTTTTCAGGGGTGAGCATTCATAGTACGCATGGAATCTATTACGGGACAGCGATTGAAATTATTTCTTAATGGCACATAAATGTACTTGTGCCTGTTACAATTGTAGGTGTATAAGTTAGGTGAGTTAAAGTTGCAAAGTCGCGAATCCGTTTGCATCTATGAGATGTCTGATGTATTAAAATTTCATGAATCGTAAAACATGAGGTCTTAGTGATTAGTACATTTTGCGTACAGATAAACTATGCTGAATGTCGAGGATATTAGTGGAATCCATTGGCTCAGTAAGAGTTTTGTAGTACTTGTGATCGTTAGGGACAGTTTACGGGTTTTATGTTTTTTATTAGTAGTCGATTATGAACACGGTGCACAATCTGTAGTGAACGATTTAGCACATAGTAGAGGAGTGAGTGAGAATTCGAGGGACGAGCTCTTCAATACTCTGACCAGGAATTGCTGATAAGTACTGCCGTGGGAGTATGATTGAAGCTGTACGTGCGTAACCAGCTAAAGTCGTCTTGTTATCAACGTAACAAGTCCAACTCACTTTGGCCTACTACGTGCTGCACCGTTTACTATACTAAGGAAAGTCTTGCGAAAGGCGCGTGTCTGGCGCCTTAAGATATCGTCTAACTATTTGCTCCTAGGTCATACGTTTTGTATGTTACCTGCAAGGCCGCCATCTTGCCCCGCCTGAGCGGACTCCGCATGCGCATATATATAAGGCTTTGCCGCCAGGCGTGAAATGCTATGATGTGAAGTCAATCAGCCCTATAATATGGCGGATCGGCTTAGGCCGGATTATACAACGAACCTACGACTCTCATTTGCCCCTTGAGAGTGATAAGTCAATGAATGGGGTAAAAACCACCGCTGTTGCTGAAACTTCCTATGAGAGAAGTTTTGTTGTTGGTACAACTTGGAATGTACGCAACGCTAATATGCGTGTGGAATAATAGTCAGAGAACTTAACACATGAACTTGTTAGATACTCTAGTGGACATCCTGGCCTAGCTGAAGTCAATGGACAGGATTAGGTGAATCAATAACGGATGATGGTCCCATATAAATTGGTTAGTGGAGATTGAGTCCCATACATCACATGGAGTAGTTTTATTGTACATAAAGATAGAATTGAACTCCTGTCATTAGCTGCACCCAAATAAATACAGGCTTATTACCATACGTATTGCAAGCACCCCCAAAGAATATCTCCATCATACAGGGATATGCCCCCACTAACTTTGACTATGAGGATGAGGGCAATTGATTACCCAATTTTATTATAGACTAAGTCTGGAACTGAATGCTAGATCAGAATAATATCCACGAAATACACTAATCCAACACGTAGCTGTGTGACGGAGCAATCCTTCGCTGCTATGGATGACTGGAGGCTACGGTGATTGTGGGGGGCGTGTACGCAGTCTACTATAATCACACGTTAGTAGCCCTGTATGTCATAACGGGAGTTTCATCGGCATCGCCACTACGGTGGTGCGGGACAACTATACGATCGAACACAATAGGCAAATACAATTTAATTCACCTAAGTGTTGAATTCTCTAAAGACAGCGTCTAGCTAAAGGCAGTATTGTTCTTGATGGCACTCAACAACGCATGAGGCTGAAACCGTGAATTGATAAATGTTGCCATACTAGAGTGATTTTAATGTTTACTACCACATATAGATTCTATTCAAGCTACACGGACTAATTAGTCGTGGCCCCCATGCCCCATTAAAAGATCTTGCTATTAGTCTCTACATTGGAGCCCAAAATTCGGAAGAGATTTCTCTACTTTGCAGTCACTGGGACGACTGGTCATGTGAGTGGACGAGCTATTGTTTAATTAAAGGAGCTTCTTGAGTTTGACGACTGAACTTCATTCGACAATCTAGCCTAAAATGAGGAGTAGAGCTACTAGTGCAAATGTTGTGCATACGTTGGTTCACTATGTGATAAGATGTTCATAATTCGGATCGACGAGGTGTCAGTACTGATTTCAGATACTAGTGATATTCACGGACGACAGAAGAACAACGTTGATTGCACGTCCAACTAGTTTGAGATCAATGCGCAGACTAACACTCGCAGATGATTGATATATCTTATCTGCAAACGATTCAGTACAGGTGCTAATGGAGACATGCGGGAAAGACTTCGCCAAGTGGGGGGAGGTCTCATTGCCTACTATCTGGCCGATGATATCAACTGATCACTAGGAGTTTATGCGCGTGTGCTCATAGTTCAGCAACAGAAATAGCAGTAAATAAATCTGGATAAGAACTATGGGTTCACAGAATGAGCATTTACTTGAGGGCGTAAGCTTATGTTGATACCCAACGGCATGCTTGGAAATGCATAAAACGTTGACTGGACAATCGGTTTCCTGAAAGTTTTGAGCAACTAAACTGCTATGTTGTGAAGTATCAAAAAATAGGCGGGCAGGAAGTCTTATTGCAACTGAGGCCAATAGAAAAATGCAGTAGACACTCAACTTTATCAATGGGGGAGTGATATCCCACTAATGCTTGGCGTAGGGCTAATTAGGAAAGTATGCACGTGCTCATTGGAAAACAGCTAAGGCATGCAGACTATTTCGACACGTTTGTTGAAAGCATGATAAATTATCAAAACAACCCAGCGCCCAGCTTAGGCTCTCAACATGTCATAGAAAGACGTGATACGCTACGTGTGGACTTCCCAACTGCATCAATGAAATAAAACATTGTATGTTGAATGAGAATCCCTGACCAGCAGCATGGGGGTGGGAATATTAACCAAGAAATCTTCATGAAAGGTCTCTAAAACTTTATTTGCACAATCGATATATTACGGGATCAAGGTGGATTGTAAACTTGAACAACGTTTACAGGCTGTGTCGCAAAAACAGTGACGATAGTCCCCAATGGAACTGATCAATGCTGAGTAAGTTATACTACGGCGGGAGATGGGACGTATCTCTGTGGAAAGGTAATAGTGAATGGGAGCTTTTATATGTTTAAGACAAACTATCGACAAAGCGATGGGAATCTTAGGGGTCAACCTAGGGGTCATAGACAGTACTAGTAATCATGATAATAAGCGAAAGATTCGTCTTATCTTTGAAAATTCTGTTATGACCAGATACGAAGGCTAGAAAATGTCATGACAACAATTTATTGCCAGAAACTCTTCGGCAGTACTGGCCTGATTATATAGTAATATATCTTAACAACATTGTAAGCTTGCTAATCTTTTCCTTTAGAAGGAAATCTATAAATAGTGATTATAGTACTAACTAATGTTTGGCCTCGGAATTTGGGGTACCATAGGGATCGTCTATGCACTAAGTAATATTGCTCTGGATTATACTAGATGTTAGCTGAAAAGTCCCCTAATGTCTCCAGAAGTTCAAATCATGGCGTGATTGTTTATTAGGGGGGATATCAGGGACTAGCAGAGCTATTATTTAAGACACATAAGACGGGTTTAGTACCTAGCTTTCATGAAGGTTTATGGCAAATAATGAGAAAATTCAATTTTGATACCATCATCATAGATATCATTGAAGCACTATACAAGGACGCAAGCAGTGCTGTTTTTGCAAGCAACGACATTGGAGAATTTTTCAAAACAACTGTAGGAGTTCGCCAGGGATGTATCCTGTCTCCAGTGCTATTTAATATATATCTAGAACATATTATGCAGGAGGCTCTCTACGATTATAAAACAACCATATCGATTGGAGGCCGACCTCTTTGCAATCTACGTTTTGCTGATGATATCGATCTGATAGCTGGAACAGAATCAGAACTTCAAGACCTTACCTCTAGACTGGAGAAAGTAACAAGAACGTATGGGATGGAAATTAATATAGAAAAAAGCAAGATATTGGTGAATAGCCATAAGAAACATGTTCCGACCAACATTATGTTAAATGGGCAAACGTTAGAAGAAGTTAACACCTTTAAATATCTCGGGTCCACTATATGTAGTGATGGAAGATCAAGTAAAGAAATCAAGACAAGACTTGAGATAGCCTCAGCTGCCATGACAAGGCTGAATGTGATCTGGAAAAGTAACATCAGTTTTCCTGTGAAGATCAAATTATACAAATCACTCGTATTATCTATTCTCTTGTATGGGTGTGAGGGCTGGACACTCACTGCAGATATGGAGCGAAGGATTCAGGCTTTCGAGCATAAATGTTATAGAAGAATTTTGCGCATTTGCTATAAAGAGCACAAAACAAATGTCTATGTTAGAGAGAAGATAAACACCTATGCAGGCCACCAAGAACCACTTTTGTCAACAGTGAAACGTCGAAAGCTTGCCTGGTTTGGGCATGTAACTCGTCATGACTCCCTTTCGAAAATGATCCTCCAGGGAACAGTCGAAGGTAAACGGATAAGAGGAAGGCAAAGAAAATCCTGGGCTGATAACATCAAAGAATGGGCAGGACACGGTTTTTCCACACTTGTACGCATTGCTGAAGATAGAGAGCAGTGGAGGACCCTGTCTGCTGATGCTTCCACCATGGCACCCCTACGACCCATGACGGGTTACGGGTTGAGATGATGATAATATGTGTGATCTCAATCCAATGTCCGTACAATACTTCCAATGGACTGTATAGGGTCGGTCACTACCACTGTCACCGGTGCCCTTCATAATGCTAAATTAATAGCCGTATGTTGAAGTGAGCTTATATTAGGCAAACTGCCCAAACGCCCGCTCCCAACTCTACTGGGGTTAACATTTAGTTTCGGTTTCAATGTTGGCCGATTAACCTCATTTCTATTTTTAGACAGTTCCACGAATTCCGACGGGGGGTGTGTTGGAGTGGTCTGGACTGTGTTCATTTTTACTCTTTGTGCCATACGCAGAGTTGCTATTTTAAATATTTTATTGGAAGACTGTTTGTGGAAAAGTGTTTCCCTATCCACTATATCTACCTTATCATTTTTATTTCCCTTTTTGTTTTTAGGCCCATGTTCTCTACAATGCTTTGTTAGCATCTGATTATTATTTTCCTTCCAACGTGTGGAATGTACCTTGCTACACTGGTCACAGGCCTCCACAAATTTTGCAATGTCTGCAGCTACGCCTGGCCAGAAAAATTTCACAGATGTCCTTTGACGGGTGGTGCCAATTTTCTGATGCCCACCGTCTGGTACAACATGTATAACTCCATGGCAGTACTAACTGTCCATATCCTTTGGGTCCTGTTCCAGCTTTCCTGTAGAGCAGTCCCTCCTTCAAATAGAATTGTCCTTTTCTAGGGATGTTATGGCTGTTTGGCAATTTGCCAAAGCAAGGTTTCAATGATTTGTCTTTTGCCTGGGCCTTTCTCATCTCTTTCGGATGAATATTAAGTGGTGGTTCCTCCTCCTTACTAGGGGTCGACCTGACCTGGAGCGTGGCCATGATCACAGGTTTTATAGGGCTCCCTAGAAACACAAATCTTTTCCCTAACACCAGCGAGTAATTAGGATCCTTGCACACTGCTGCTCTAATCACTCCTTCCACGTACCTAGTCTTGACATTGATCTGGGCTACGGGAAGTGTCATGGTGGCTGTATCCTTCAATGCCCCTTGTATCTCCACTTTGTCTGTGGTATACTGGTCAGGGTGCACCAGGTTTGCACTCACAACTGAGTCATATTCCAATCCAGAATTGTAAAGGCACTTGACTTTCGCACCATTACATACCACTTCTTCACAGATGGGGGGATGATGGAGATTTATCTGACTATCTGTCAGTTTCTTCCTCCCCTTGTCCACTGTTATCATGCATGCAGCGTGATGTGCAGGAACTTTCCTACCACATTCAATTGTATTATGATTATGCATCCTGCATATTTTACACCATTTTCCTTCTGGTCTGTAGGGTTTACTATCATTTTCTTGCGGGTTTCTGTCTCTAGGATCAAATCTTGGCCTATCATAATTAGGTTTAAATTTATGAGCTTGATCCCTAGTATTATAATACTCATCTTGGTCTGGTGGGGTTCTATTACTTTCTGGTTGTTTCTTTTTAATACCAGCTACTTCTTTCTGTGCTGCCTGATATCTCAGCAACATTGAGAATCTCCCCCAACCTCTCTGCACCTTGTTCCGTGAGAAATTTTCTTAGGTCTGGAGTCATGGACTCTCTTAATTGCTCTGTCATAATCATTTCCTTTAGATCTTGGGTTTTCCCCAGAGTAGTCCATTTCTCCAAATAAGTCTCTAACCTGGCAGAGAATTGGTGGTAGGTCTCCCCAGAAAGTAGCTTAGTATTCCTAAATTTCTTCCTATAAAATTCGCTATTTTTTCGTATCTTACTAATAAGGCTTGTTTGAGAAGATCATAATCTTCTTGGTCTTCTCTGCTTAGCTTGGAGAAGATTTCATAAGATGTTCCCCTAAGTCCTTGGGATAGTTTTAAACTCCACTTCTCTTTCTCTAACCCATAATTTGTAGCTAGTCTCTCATACCTATTTAAAAATGACTCAATGTCATCCTCTTTCTCTCCAAAGGATCTAAGTGGAAATTCATGGCTGAATTAGAGGCCCCCTGACTTGGTAGATGGGCTGCTTCCATTTTCTGGAACATGTCCTTGAAGTTCCAGTTCTTTTAATCTTAATTCATGTTCTCTTTGTAATCTCTTTTCTTCTTTTTCAGCCTCCATCTGCAATCTCCTTTCTTCTTTTTCAGCCTCCATCTGCAATCTTTTAGCCTCTTCCTCTCTCTGAAATCTCTTTTCCTCCTTTTCAGCCTCCATCTGCAATCTTTTTTCCTCTAACTGTAACCTTTTAATCTCAGCCTCCCTATCAGCCTCTAATTTCCTAGCCTCTTTATCTGCCTCTAATTTTAATCTTTTATCTTCTTTATCTGCTTCTAATTGTAATCTTTTCTCTTCTTTATATGCTTCTAATTGTAATCTTTTCTCTTCTTTATCTGCTTCTAATTGTAACCTTTTCTCTTCAACTAACCTCCTCTCTTCAACTAACCTCCTCTCTTCCCTTTCAATAAATTTGTCACATTCAGTAGTAACATACTGAATCAGAATGTCCCCACTCATGCCAAGATCTTTTGCCGTCTGCACAGTAGCAGATCTGAATTTGGCCAAGTCAGCCATCTTTTCTCTCATACAAAATTTATTAATCTTACAGTATAAATAAACAAATATGACTAAAGTACTAAACTCATCCAATTTCCATAAATGATTAATTTTAATTATATTATAACAATGGGGATACCCTGGATCTATGGTGGTAAAATAATCCCGGACAGGACCCCAATATGTGGTATGTGAGAGGTTATTGATGTTACTACACTAAGGGTAAACAAAGTGAGGTCCAGCTGTGTAAGTTCCCTGAGTCTAATTGATGATGATGATGATGTTGTCAGGGTCTCTATCCGCTACCTTTCTAAGATCTCACTCTGTGTAAAATAATCTCTGTGATGTTGTGTGGCAAGTGTCTAGGGTAATGTATCTATTGTGATGTATGAACAATGTCAAACATAACTTTAACTCAATAAAAAGTGAAGTAAGTAAGACTGTTGGTAAAGTTATATTAATATATTAAAATTTTTTATTTTCCTGTACCTCAATTCTTTTGGGACAGGAATGTTTTCAAATCAAGAAAATTTTATTTACAACATATAAATAAATAAAGAGGACCTTTTGTCCATAACTGGTATATTAAAGTGTCACTGTATGTGTGTCCCACAGTCTGATTTAATACTTTCTATAACCAAGAGTCAATTATGTGAGGGTCTGTTGGTATCATCACGCCCACAGGAATTTCTGTTCTGGTTGTGGAAATTGTTAAGATGAGATCTCATATGCCCATTTAAAGGGACTTGACCTGACAGCCTGTCTGAGGTGGATGACTAGACTATGCAAGGTCAACATAAAGAGTTGTCTTCTGACCACAGATGCAGCATGCAGCTTTACTGAAGCTTCAATGTACACAAGTTCTGCCTGCACCAGGTTTCCTGCCACCACTAAGTAATAGGCAATATAACCCTGAAAAAGAAGGATATTCCCTCCCTTTTATATGCTGGCTATAACAATTCCACAACTAATCAATACTAAGATTACCTGGGGTCAGTCACATGTGCGAACCATTTGCACCAGACCCTATTTTCTTTGACTTCACTCCGTCCTGTGTTTACATTCTTCTTCCCATATGGCTGCAACGCTCCTGTCACCTTAAGCATTGAATGTCCTCCCTAAAATCAGCTGGGGTATACAATTTTCTTCTTGTGACCTGTTAAATCTTTTGTTCAAACATCCTAGGTATGTTTTCATGTGTCATTAGAACACTGTGGCACTGCAGAAGATTGCTAATGGCCTCTGGACTTACAGTCGTAAGATGTTATGGCAATATTCAAACACAAATTAGTTTCACTTCCCTCTAAGTCTGCTTAGGCACTTCCTACTTAGGTTGTCGTAACCTCTTCCAACTGGCAATGTCGAACAACAAAATATGGCGCACAATCTGTGGCCAGTTACATGCTAATGAAATACTAGTACTTATTTATCTTACCGCAAGTAAAGAATAATCACACAATCACAGGATTGACTAGCAGTAAATGGCTCAATTCCAGACTGCTGTGTCGTCCAGACGGCAAAGGCATTTGTCACCAACGCTTTGCATCTGCTCTCAACCTGTCTGTGCTTAAGTTTTTCTCAAATGGCGGACTTATTCAAGCAGGGTTAAAAGTTATCAATTCCAACCAGCCAATCAAAAGACGCGTCAAAAAAATTAACTAATTTTGGACCATAAACATTGAGCGTTGTTCAGTGTGTTCGCTCGTCTGATTTTATTTATATATTATATATCTCAGTTATTTATAGACCGATTTTTAATATCAAAATTGATTATTAAACGGCCAGCTGTCCTCTATCTGCCCCTATAGGTTTCCTTCATTTATTTCTCCCCGTTTTAATCTGTGTAATTTTTAAGTAATTAATTGTGCTTTTTCCCGAACTGAAAATATTAATAAAATAAATGTTTCTACGTCAAGATAGTTTCATTAATGGGAAATCTTTATGGTATTAGGTTAATCAATATCAACGCTACAATTCCAGATATCTCTTTGCTTTTAATTCTCTTTAGTTTTTGAGGAATAAATTATTTAAGTTTTGTTAAAAACACATATTAGACATTTTTCTCACTCCAACCAAACATTTTATCGTCACTATAAAACGAGGTAACAATCCGATTGGTTGTTAATTTTTACGCCGTTCGTTAATAAATATTAGGGGGGGGGGGGTGGTCGGCCCATGATACATGCAGCAACCTTTAATTTCAGCACATGCTGTGGCATTCCTAATGGGCACTGCTCGTTAAGGAGCTCGGTTGGGAAATCAACTGCGTCGTTGGGATAATCGGAAATCATGGTATCTATGCACCAATAAACCGTTTCATTTCCATCGGGTAGCTCCAACAATAAGTTTGCAATACTTTGAATTAAAATTTTGTCTTGAAGAAATAAGACTTACATTTTAAGGTTATTTTTAACAAAATGATGAGTTAAATCCGTTTCCGGAATGAAACTGGGTTCTACAATCAAAAACTTACATTTTATTCATATATCACTGTCACTCACTTTGGGTTGCACAATTCACCGACTTTTCTTCGTTGAGTGTTACTATTTTCGGGAGAGTACATATAAGGGAAACAATACAATTAATGTCTAACTTTCAACAGTTGCAACCCTTAGATGTGACCGACGTACAAACGGCGAGAATTATGGAGTTTGATATAACAGCAAGGACAACAGCATGACAGAAATCTTACATTGTTGACTACTGCTTATGACGGGAATTAAGTTCTTAACTATGCTTATGGCGGAAATCTTGAATTGTTATCTGTTACTTATGAAGGAAATCTTGAACTACTATGTTCTTATGGCGGGATCTTAAACTGTTAATTGCTGCTGATGGTGGAAATCTTAATTGCTGCTTATTACAGGAATGTTAAACTGTTAACTTCTGCTTATGACGGAAATCTTAAATTATTAACTATATAAACTGTGTATTTTTTTATTACTTGTTACAGAATGGGGCGACTCCTCTCGATCTCTCTTTCACTACGGCAGTATCAGTTACATTTTTGTACTGATTTTATCGCGATTTTTTTCCAAGTCGCACCCGTTTCTTTCTGTTTCCTATCTAGCAGAGAGTTTGTTTGTTCAAACATCTGACACCCCTTGTTGGTGATAATACATCGCGTTTGCCAGGGTGTGGCAAAGCTTTGCTAAGATTAGGCCAGGGAACGCGACAGATAAGAGATTAATCGTCTGTGCGACACATTCTGGACAGTCAAGCAAGACATAATCGTTTCCGGTACACCTTGCTACAAAGAGATTATTTTCTGATAAAGTAATAATTTGTTACATCTGAAACACAGTTTACAGATGTGTCTGTGAGTTCGTCTGCCAGTCAATCGGATGTTTACAGCCCATTTTCAGAAAAGTAATGTTTGAAATTTTGCACTAGATGAGTCATGCAAAATATTCAAATCCGATTGGCTGATCATTTGAGTTCTCCATTTGAGTTCTATAACAAACTGTCGTAGATTTTTGATAGGGAAATTAAGACTTGGGTTGGTCCCTTCTGAATAGGGTAGAATGAGTGATAGCCACAAGTGAGATGTGATATTAGAAATAGAGTTCCACGAGTGAGATGGTAGAAATTTATAGAGGCTGTCCCGGAAAATCGAGAATCTCTCTCTCTCTCTTTCCGCCTATCTTCTACAACAGATCCAAAGACTCTGCTTTATTCTAAGGGTAAATATTGTTAGCAATAACTTGTATAAAGGAATTCAGGCAGCAAAATGGGTGCCACATTACAACAATTAAGAAATCACTCAGTCCTGCATTCACTCTATTCATTCAGCAGTGATCACGCGCAGTTGCTCATACTCACAGCTTTGGTAGCCACTTCTGGGAAATACAATTTTTCAGGACATTTATCTACAGAATCGTCAATGGCAGCCTTGACCAAGAAATCCCCAGTTCCAAAAAGACGGGTTGAATTCTCTGCTTCAGTGAACGATTCTTTCGGGGGTGCTTATTTGTCGAATGTCTGTTTAAGTCACATAAAATTTTCCAGGTACGAACGTTAATAGCAGGCACAGTGTCACTAGCTTAGTTTCTAGAAATAAGGAATGTCAGGTCGGTGGGTTCTTTCAGGCTAGGACTATAATCGGTCACCACAACACTTGTCAAACTCCGTCGGAATGTTACTGACGTTAATAAGTTAATTGCCACACAGGCTAAAAATGTACTAGAGTTTTTCTCAGGAAGAATTTAATATGGCGCGATAGGCCTGTTTATTCATTTATCCTTTAAAGTACTCGTAAAGATTTGCACCAAGTCACTCTAAGGAAAATGGGTTAGTTCTTCACAGGTATTTACTCTGTACTAACGCTGGCAAAGATTGGGTCACCCCAGTATTCACTGAATAAAGAAAAAACACATATGAAATATGTTACATATTATGTATCCAATATAACTTACGTTTTAAAAATGCAAGCGTACAGCTTGACTTATCATTTAAAACTTCCCGTGCAATAAGTTATATATATATAAATCATCAATCCTCATGAATTAGGAATACAGTAGAACTCCATTTATCCGAACCCCATGGGACCGAGCATCGTTCGGATAATCAAATGTTCGGATAATTGGATTACATAATGTATCGAGTACATGTACACATATTTCTAAAAATAATTAACCATCACAAGGAAAATACACTATAAAACATATTTACTTGTACTGTAATAATAATACCCACACTGTATTAGATCACTGTATCACCAAAATCTTTCATTACACTGCAGTGCATGTACTACTTGTATTAATTATTTTTGTTAAGAAAGAGAAATGTTTTCAAAATAACATTACAAACAATTCAAAATCAGGCGCAACTTACGTATATATGTACTTGCACAGATGTAGCCCACTATTTAAAATAATGAGGAATCCTCTTTTGCACCAAACTGGATAGTCTCCTTTTGGCTGCTAAGTCCCGCATTCTCTTCAACAGCAGAAGCTGTGTAGGACAGCTGTCATCTTCTTGCTCGTACCAAGCCATCGCTGTTTCTAGTGCTATAAAGGCCTCTTCAGGACTTGGTCGACGTTTTGGTTTTTTTCTTCATAATCTACAAGTACATCATGTACTTCTGAGGAGTCTTCATCATCGGTCACTACATGTATTTGGTTTTCTTCTTGCACAAAAGACAAAATTTCTTCGTCATTCAAAAACTGAAAACCAGAACCATTATCATTCCACAACTTCATTTATACAATCATCATTTGTGTCCACTGCAGTAGTTTAATTTCCTCCTTTTTTCCCAAGCAATCTACTCCAAGCCTTGTTGAGATTATCTTGTTACAGGGTGGTCCAAGCATCAGCTAACATATAGCAGCAGTCTTTGAGATTAAGCTTTTTGGAAAACGCCACCACACTTTCTTCATCTTCAGCCAACAATAAACGACGCATGACTTCCTTCTTGTACATCTTTTTAAGCTTTGCTATAACACCCTGATCCATTGGTTGAATCAGTGCTGTTACATTGGGAGGCAGAAAAATTACTTTAAAATTTGCATCAACTGCATTCAATGTATCCGTCTCTGGATGAGATGGTGCATTGTCCAGTAGAAAAATTACTTTTCCAGTTTTCTTTTCTTGTTCTCTCAACCTCTTCACATTTGGGATGAACTGATTTGTATACCAATCAAGAAATATTTCACTATTCATCCAAGCACTCTTCTGTGCTTTGTAACACAATGGGAGACATGTCACATTCTTTAAACAACGTGGTTTTTTTGGCTTTGCCGATCATTAGCACCGGTAAACGATGACTTCCACTGGCATTCGCGGCTACCAAAATTGTTACTTTCTCTTTGCACTTTTTAAACCCAGGGGCAGCTGCTTCGCGCTGAGATGCAAGTGATTTTTGAGGCAATGATTTCCAGTATAAGCCAGTCTCATCGGCATTATACACATCATCGAGTGAATAACCTTCTTCTTCCAAAAAAGCCAAGAATGTTTCTTTAAAATTTTTAGCGGCAGTTGCATCGCTAGATAAAGATTCCCCTTGAATCTCCAATTCTCGTATGCCATGACGAGATTTAAAGTTTCTTAACCATCCCTGGCTAGCCTTAAAGTCAGGAGGACCGTCAAGTTGATTGTTGAACTGAAGTGCCTTTTCACACAACAGAGAACCAGAGATAGGTTCCCCTTTGCTTCTTCTTTGCACAAACCATATATACAAAGCCTCTTCCAATTTCACATCTTTCGCATTTCTCATGGTTTTACGTTTCTTCGACCCATTTTCACTATCAAATTTCGATGCAAAACTCATAATTTTATCCTTGTTACTGTTGAGGACTGTCTTGCGGCTTGCAGGCATGTGGATTGTGGCCACATTCCACATGCGTGCACCACTAGACACCTCAAATAAACTAAGACCAGAAATCGCGCAAATCAATGTATGACGCGTCTAGCCTAGTTACATTCTAGTCTATGTGTGGCCATTGAGCCTAACGGCAGTGTTGGAATGTGTGGTAAAACCACTTAAGGATCGTGTTTGAATATGCGGCACAGCCACTGATTATATATATATATGTGGAACGGTAGATCCACTGGAAAGTGTAAGATAGCGTAATGATCCGTATCGAAGTTGATTATAGGACCAGGTAGAGTCCGTATTAGAATCGCGAACCAAGCAGATTACGTTCACCTTGAACTTATATATATGGCAGTTAAAGCCTGGCGATGCAAGCCAAAGATGTTGATTAATGATACATAGACAGGATCTATAGATTTACAGATAATGTACTCACTAGTATTGTGAAGGAATAATAATTCTAAGGATCGGATTCGTTAAGAGTTGGTTGCACACTCTATTACGCTATAAACTTAACGGTTAACCCAGACGAGCTAAGTCTGTGAGAGGAACAATTGTGTAGAGCTTAAAACTATGATGAAGCCAATTTAAATGTGTGAAATGTTGTTGCACCATTGTGTAAAAGGATATATTAAATTGTTCAGTCGTCCATGGAACTTGTTGGTTGCCTGAATTATACAAGTTCTCACTCTATGCTGTGACTGTCATTAATCCTTGCAAGGTCAGTCCAGATTATCACAGGTATTTTCTAAGACTAACTATAAGCTAACCAACACTGTGGAAGAATTAATATAATAACGACACTGAATATAATAATAATTTAATCACACCAGAATGGCTTAAAAACTGCACTCGAACTAGAAATCTGGAATTAGAATAGATGAATTATAATATCTGAAATATTGACAAGCAACCCAATAAACTCACGTCCAACGGTGCTGAATCTTTTAATAACATCTAGCAAGAAAAGATACAGCGGGAGACCGTAACATACTGGTGTCAAGAAGTGTTCGGACAATTTTCAGAATTCATCTTTTCCTTTCCCAATTGAACGAACTAATGTTCATGAATCAGGCTTCAAGTTGGGAAAATTCTAGTGGAAACAACTTCAAGATCAATTCAGTTCGTCACAGACAAAGTAACAGTGGAAATTGAACAGTTCAAGAAAGTCTCATTCAAGACGCAAGTCCAAACTGGCAACTCAAATTTACACATCAAGTTACGAAGGTCAAGGTCGAGTCTTCACTCCGATTAACGGTCGCTGAGTCGCTGAATCAAATCGATCGAATGTCATTCAATTTTTGATCCTGAACGAGCACATAGAACCAGAAAGACAATCCATACACTTGTTAAACCTCCAGAGCAACCGGGGAAGTATTTTCAACAGAATTTCTTTCAATATCACGTTTGAAAATCTTCGTTCAACCGGTCAAGTCTGCTTCTCTGTGAAAACAAGTCTGAACAGCTGGGAGCATTTTGTTTATTTTGAGGATCACTATGGCATGACCACATGAAGATAAGTTCTTGTCTAAATTAGAGCTTTCGACTAGATTGTGTTGTCCAGTTGGCTAGCTTTGGTCTTCAATTCTTCCTCCACTGTCACTTGTCTGTCTTACTTTGCAGTCCTAGTTTTTATCATTACGTGTTTACTATCAATGTATTTTATGTAACTTCGCGGGAGGATGGATAGGGCTTATCATTGCTTCTATATTCCTTTGGAAGATTTAAGCAATTTTAACGACTTTTAGGGATAATTGCTTATATTTGCTTACTGAGGATCTAACTGATTATTAATTTTTCTTTTGAGTTAGGAAATAAATGTTTCTTCAGTAAGCCATATAACCACTTTGCTTGTGCTAGTTGTGACGTCACGTGCCTACGTCATTTAATTTAAATAAATTACTTTCCGTTTTGTGTCACTATTTTATTCGTTTGTGATCTAAAAATCTCTCTGTCTCAATGTTAGTTTAGGACGACTTGTATCGTAAATTATTGTAATGTTACTTTAAACATTTTATTTCTCTAATTATTAGGTCTAGTACTTACTTAGTTTCTTTTTATCTGTTTCATAGCGTCGTATAAGTGAATATATCATTTCATTTGCTTGTTCCATCCATTGTTTATCGTCACCTGTTCTTGTCGCTGGCTATAGTAAATATCATAGTTACTTTGAGTTAATGAAGCTCATATGTTTCATAATATAGTTACTGACAAATAATATACTACTATAAGGTATTGAGAAACTTAAAACCTTATAACCATGTCTGCCATTGAGTATTTTCTCAGGCAAGGAAAGAAGTCTGGTTTACAGGGACCATCTCTTCAGGACTTTATTATGAAAAATCTGAAGGAGGTAGAAATGGAAGAAGGAGGTGATCAGTCCTTAATTGAGGATGAATGGTATTGGAAGGAAAATAGATTATTGAGAATCATTGATGATAGGGAAAGATTGATTGATGAGTTATTTGATGAGGTGAAAGCATTAAAATCACAAGTAGATGTAGATGGATCTAATTTTCGATCATTAACAGTTGATTTTTCAAAATGTAAGGAGTCATTAGATACTGCCTTGAGGGAGAATAAAGCTTTGAACTCTGAGATTTTGGTACTGCAAGATAACACTGCAGCATGTCAGAATAAAAGTTCCAAAATCAGTGATGACTGTTCTGATAAGGTTACTGATATTAATGAGAAGTTTTGTAAAGCAAAAGAGGCTTTGGAGGCCAGAATTCAATCACAGGTTGCTCAAATTAAGGGTCTTGTTCGTGATATGTCAAAATTGAGACTCCAGTTGAGAGAGAAGAAGGATAAAGAACAATCTCTTACTCATGAGTTGGTTACTGTGAAAGCAGAATATGAGAATTTTAAACATAAGACCAATGAGACCAAGACTTATGTAGATTCAGAGTCTGATATATTATGTGTTCTAAGAAAAGAAAACTCTGAACTCAGAGATAATATTAAACGACTAAGTGAGAAAAACAGTAAGTTACAACTTAGTAAGTCAGAACTTAGTAAACCTACTCCTGATTTGGAAAGGGAAAATTTAAAACAGGAGATCAGGTATGACAATGATAAGGAAAAAACTCTTACCAGTGAACTGGAACAATTAAAGATAGATTATGAGAATTTCAAAGTTGAGGCCCAGAAACATGTAGATTCCAAGATGTTTCAGATTGTTGGTCTATTAGATGAGAATGAAGATCTATTACAACAACTTGAGGAGAAACAAATAGGATTGCCCGAGAAGGTTGCTGATCTTAAGGAAAGCCATTATAACTCTATTGAAGGACTACAACTTGAACTTCAACAAGAAAAGGCAAAGAATATGGAGATTGTCAGTAGACACTCTATGGAAATTGAACAACTGACTAATACTGCTGCTGCAGAACATAAAGTAAAAGATTTAGAGATTAGTAAATTACATCGAAGGGTGGATGTTTTATTAGATATCTTATCACAGGAACATGTATTGCCATCAGATGGCATTGATTTGGGTATGAAATTGGGTTACCGTGATATTTCACCACACCCAAACGATTTTGTGCAGAAGCATAGCATTTCAAATGCTAAACTTAGTGGTGATGATACAGATCGCTCTCATAAGAGTAATATTCGACTTCCAGCATTCAATGCTAAGATTCATTTACAACGACGGGATAGTCGATCATTCAGAGGAAAATATGGCTTTTCTCGTCAGGATTCTTATGTCAGGGTTTCCTGTCATAACCGTTCTGATTTTCATGATGGTAGATCTTGGCGTAAGGCCAATGCTAGGTATGTCACTATGGGAAAAAGTCCACCACATGGGAATAATAATGGTAAACAAAACACCCTTACGGGATGTGAACAGATGAAGTTCCATGAGACCAAACTTCATGATGATATTTGTTATTGTTATAGTCATGAGGATCATATTGTTGGTAAAACAGCTGTTGATAGGAAATATACGACATCTCAGGGTGACACTCCTCAGCTACCACATGAGACATCTACTAATGTGGAGGATGTCGTTCATACTGTTTCTATTTATTTTGATAGGAATCGCTATGAACAGCTTTGTCTTCAAAATACAGTCAATGCTGATGGTAGGGAGGCATCGACTGTACCTTCCGGTCGGTCCGTCATGTCATGCTCAGATACGACAGGTCGGATTGACAATCATCGGGCTACACCCGATGGTGATGAGCTGCAACATGTGAAATCTGCTCATTTGGAAGATGTTGATCATCATATTGGTTCCATTTATTTTGATGAGAATATATATACACAACTTTGTCTTCAAAAGACATTTAATACTGATGTTGTGGAGACATCGACTGAATCTTCCGAGCATCCTGTCATGACATGCTCAGACGTTACACATCGACAACATGGTTTGACTGTAAGACCTTCTAAGGTCCAGATAGGTTGTCAGGAGATTACTTTTCTTGGTCACCGCATAGGTAACCATAGATTACACCCTGATGACAATACAGTCAAGCGTATACTGGAGATTGCCACTCCATCATCGAAGAAACAAGTAAGAAGTTTACTTGGGCTTGTTAACTATTATCATAAATTTATACCACGCTTCGCACAGATTTCTGCTCCTTTGTCCGGATTGTTGGCCAAAGGTAGTCCAAAAAAAAAATTATGGACACCGCAGTGCGAAGATGCTCTGATTATGATAAGGAATTTATTTAAGAATCCTCCTATCCTGTTATTGCCAGGCATACATTTACCGTTCTTGATTCAAACAGATGAATCCAGCTCCGGAATTGCAGGTTGTTTGCTTCAATGTTATGAAGGGATACTCCATCCATGCTTGTTTGTCTCACGCAAGCTTACCCCGGCGGAACAGAAATACGCAACAGGAGAGCGCGAACTGCTCGCGGTGGTGTAGTGCTTGGAAAAACTATCTAAGTACTTGATAGGTAGAAAGTTTTTTATCTACACAGACCACAGTCCGCTCACGTTTATCACTTCGAGAACTATGAAAAACGCAAGGATTCACAGGTGGTTTCTTTTACTACAAGAATTCGCCTTTTCAATAATTCCGATTTCAGGAACTGATAATAACCTCGCGGACTTGTTATCAAGAAATTTCACGTCACAGGACTAAAATAACTTTCTTGTCTTGATGTTGACAATGGACATAATTTTATAATTGTTATTTCTAATTGGGAATATTAATTGCATTATTTCATTTTGACGTTAGATAACATTCATAGATTGTAGTCGGGCACATCTTCGCCACCACTCTCTCACGTGCCACGAGTGTCACGTTTGGGAGCGGGGGGGATGATGTTGAGGACTGTCTTGCGGCTTGCAGGCATGTGGATTGTGGCCACATTCCACATGCGTGCACCACTAGACACCTCAAATAAACTAAGACCAGAAATCGCGCAAATCAATGTATGACGCGTCTAGCCTAGTTACATTCTAGTCTATGTGTGGCCATTGAGCCAAACGGCAGTGTTGGAATGTGTGGTAAAACCACTTAAGGATCGTGTTTGAATATGTGGCACAGCCACTGATTATATATATATATGTGGAACGGTAGATCCACTGGAAAGTGTAAGATAGCGTAATGATCCGTATCGAAGTTGATTATAGGACCAGGTAGAGTCCGTATTAGAATCGCGAACCAAGCAGATTACGTTCACCTTGAACTTATATATATGGCAGTTAAAGCCTGGCGATGCAAGCCAAAGATGTTGATTAATGAATGATACATAGACAGGATCTATAGATTTACAGATAATGTACTCACTAGTATTGTGAAGGAATAATAATTCTAAGGATCGGATTCGTTAAGAGTTGGTTGCACACTCTATTACGCTATAAACTTAACGGTTAACCCAGACGAGCTAAGTCTGTGAGAGGAACAATTGTGTAGAGCTTAAAACTATGATGAAGCCAATTTAAATGTGTGAAATGTTGTTGCACCATTGTGTAAAAGGATATATTAAATTGTTCAGTCGTCCATGGAACTTGTTGGTTGCCTGAATTATACAAGTTCTCACTCTATGCTGTGACTGTCATTAATCCTTGCAAGGTCAGTCCAGATTATCACAGGTATTTTCTAAGACTAACTATAAGCTAACCAACACTGTGGAAGAATTAATATAATAACGACACTGAATATAATAATAATTTAATCACACCAGAATGGCTTAAAAACTGCACTCGAACTAGAAATCTGGAATTAGAATAGATGAATTATAATATCTGAAATATTGACAAGCAACCCAATAAACTCACGTCCAACGGTGCTGAATCTTTTAATAACATCTAGCAAGAAAAGATACAGCGGGAGACCGTAACAGTTACTTTTGATGTCAGAGACGGTAGCTTTCCCAAAATTGAAAATCCTCGCAAGTGAAGACACAGTTTCACCTTGTCCTAGTCTCTTGATAATTTCTGTTTTCGTTTCAATTGACAAAACATTGCGGTTCCTTTTATATGCTTTAGGCCTACTGGAAGATGCCATATCGCACAGAGAAATACTTGTACACCAAAATTATTCTGCTGTAGTAGCAGACACAATTATTTTAAGTTGAACTGTCTGTTTAGCCAGTGTTCTACCTAGAACGCACACGTACAATGGACTTTATGATCTAACTGACTTCCTGTACGTAAGCGGCCAACCATTAGCCATCCCATTCTCTACAAATTGTTCGCACACATTTGAAGTTTGCCGCATCAAAAGATTCAGAATTTTAGTCTAACGTGACTGTGGCATCTGATTTTTTTTTTTTTTCTGGAAAACGTGTTCGGATAATTGGATGTTCGGATAATTGGGGTTCGGATAAATGGAGTTCTACTGTACATACGTATTCCGTCAACACTCATGAGGCATCTAGCATTATAAGTTAGTTTAGAAAAATTGTTCCCGTCTGATTATTTAGCAGTTAAATTTAATTCGTTATAGCTACATTGTTGTTTAAGCTAGAAATTATAATTTATTCTGCTTTCCACTGAAACACGTCACTAGAAAATAATACAGACTATATAATTAAGCACTCTGCACCAAATCTAACTAGTGAAATATGAAATAAGCGATTATCACTTTAAACACTCACAAAATACTAGATATTATATATAATATTTACCTCCACACACAGAACTACAGACTAAACCATGAACTAGAATACTGCAATCTAATGGTAGTCTAGAACTCGGCAAAATGGCCAAGAAACTCAGACTTCGCCAAAACACAGATATTTGATCTAGCACAGCGATCTGTCTACTGCAACATTTTGGGAGTCAGAATGAAAAAAAGTTTAACATTCTGGTTATATCTATTACCAGATAAAGTGGTCCCAACTTTATTTCGCCAAACGATATAATCTCCCCTTTCCGTTTAAAACACCTTGAAAATGCAGACAAATTTGTCGCCTATAGGTCTGGCGAAAGCGAATATTCACAGTGTATTTCGTCTGGTGCAGGGAATGCTGTAGACATATGTCTGCTCCTATGTCTGGCCAGACGAATATATTCACAGTTTCGTCCACTGACACCTAATGCAATAGAATGCATTTAACGCGCTCTCTCTCTCTCTCTCTCTCTCTCTCTCTCTCTGACACGTTATGTCATAATTGCGTTTACCAGTATGAGAAAGAAAACGGTAAAGTTGAGAATGGGGAAGAAAATATTTTTCGCAAACGAATGGATGCGAAAAATACAGGAAAACGGTAAAGAGTGATAATAAAATAGAGGATACGGGTGAAAGAAAAAGAAGAGGATATAGGCAATTTATGATCAATAAACTCTCTGTGACACAAACAGAGCGGGGTAGGACAGTGAATATAACCTGACGCTTCAGTCAGTCTAGTTCACTGTGAGATTCACGCTGCCAAAGACACCAGACTTGCCAGTAGTTAGAATTCAGAATTTCCATTTATCAGAACGGACAACTTTTATTGGAGGATTCGTCAGGACTTGCAATTCAGCCCAGGAAATCTCTAACATTTTAAATAAGGAAAACTGGAATATCTGAGGAAACTGAAACACACGGAGTCAGAGAGATAATTATCTTATTAAAGAAACGACACCTAAGACGCGTGTAAAAGGCCGATCCAAGTCTCTTTTATTCATCTGAGCAAAAAAGTATGTGCGCCAGGATTGGCGTAAGTTGTCATTTTACATTTTATATTACTAACTTGTGAACTCGCATATATATATATATATATATATATATATATATATATATATATATATATATATATATATATATATATATATATATATATATGTATGTGTATGTGTATGTGTATGTGTATGTATGTATGTATGTATGTATGTATGTATGTATGTATGTATGTATATATATATGTGTATATATATATATATATATATATATATATATATATATATATATATATATATATATATATATATATATATATACATATATATATATATATATATATATATATATATATATATATATATATATATATATGCGAGTTCACAAGTTAGTAATATAAAATGTAAAATGACAACTTACGCCAATCCTGGCTCACATACTTTTTTATATATACGCATATACGTTATCTACCCTTTCAAGATGGAGGTGAAATTCTTTTCTCACCTTAGACGTCGAAAGAAAAACATCAGGAATGTGTATATTTCGATGGATATCATCATGTTATGTTAAATATAGAATAACAGATACATCAGAGTATCTAGTGGTGTAGATATTTTCCAAAAACCGACCTCGAAACCCTCGAATCGGTCGGTTGGATAGGAGGGTTGATCAGAGATTTAACAAGTCACTATCGTAAAACAAGCGATTGTTTTCTAAACAGAACCAGGCTCGACAGTGAACATGACTCATTCTAATATCTTAGGGGCTAAGGAGATTTCCAAAATTGAATACTGGAATGTAAGAACTATGTATCAAGACGGAAAAACGGAAGAAGTAATCAAAGAAATGGACAATATGTCACCACTACTTTTTGGAATAGCTATTGATTAGGTTATGAAAAACTATACCCACAACGAACAATTAGGTATAAAATGGACAGATGGAAAGTCCCTGGAAGACCTCGATTTTGCAGATGATTTAGCATTCTTAAGTCCAACACCCAGACAGACCCAAGAAGCAGTAAATAATCTGTGTCATTTCTCGGTTAAAATAGGTCTCCAAATAAATGCCTCTAAAACTAAAGTTATGAACTTTTCTAACGAGACCTTCGATATCATCCTGAACGGGGAAAAACTACAGAAAGTTGAAAGTTTCAATTATTTAGGCAGTAAAATGACTCAGGATGGTGACACAACAAGAGAAATTCATACTAGAATTGCTTTGGCAGCTAGCGCCTTCAATAGATTATCTAACATTTGGAAATTACGATCACTGAATATACATACCAAGCTTCGTCTGTTTAATTCAAATGTTATCTCAGTGTTAACATACGGCTGTGAAAGTTGGAAAATCACAAAATCATTGGAGAACAAGCTGAATACATTCGAGAACAAATGTCTTAGAAAACTCATGAACATCAGTTGGAAAGAATTCAAGACTAATCGACAAATAAGAGAAGACTCTAAGCAGAAATATGTCTCCGACTATATAAGGAAAAGACGATGGTCATATATCGGTCATGTCCTACGAATGCAAAACAACAGAATACCACTACAGGCGCTCACTTGGGTTCCTGAGGGTAAGAGGAAAACAGGAAGACCAAAAGAAACACTTAGAAGAACAATAACAAGAGAAGGAAGAACGTTGGGCCTAAATAATGTGCAAGAGTTAAGAGGAGTGGCGTCACAACGAACAACCTGGAGAGCAATGGTTTCTGCCTTATGCGCCGTGTTTGGTGCTTAAAGAATTTATTATTATTATTATTATATATACGCATGTGTGTGTGTGTGGGGGGGGGGGGGGCGGGGGGGGGGTGGTGGTTGTTACGGTATATGATATTAACGCCGTCTGCTAAAGGTTATCAGACGTGCAATTGTAAGAGGTTAAGGCATTTAATATATTGCGATAGAGGTTTCAATTTTGAACGCTCCATACACGATCGATTATGACGTGTATAGCGTTGTTTAGGACACAGTCGGTAACTAAGAAACGTGACCCTTTGTTACTTGACCGCCAAGCTGAATAGCTGCGTTGTTCTAACCTTCCAATGCAATGGCATGATATAGCCATTTATATGTGTATTTTTTGATGGACCAGGGTCAGTCCTAGAACTCTTTATGAGAGGGAAATTTATGGAGGTTAGTATTTTAACTAGAATTCTCAGAAGGAGAAGAATAATCGTCAAATTCGTATGAATATATTCAGACTCGCAGTCTCACTGTCGGCAGGTAGCCATGTCTAGCTGCGCGTGCATATAGCTGTGATGTTCTGACGACAATTACTGCTCTGTATCCTTAAACGGACATTGACACGTAAAACAGCAGTCTACGCCATTGATTAATTTATGCATGACTCATGTTCTGTCCCTATTTGAAATGTGTACATGTGAATTAAATGTACGGACTCAATGAAATGACTTATCAAATCAATCGTATTCCAAAGTTCAAGTATTGTTTGGAATCTTCCACCCCAGCATTCGCTTAATCTTCCATCAAAGGCACGATGCACTAAAACTAACATATCAAGGAAGAAAACAATGGCCAGAATTTTATAATTGTTTTATTCAGCAAACCACCACGCAAACAAATGTATTGCGTATGTTCGCAATGAATCCTGCAAAATCCTTTGGAGATTCTGGTAAAATTCCCTTAAATTTTAACCTACAGTGTTCCTCGTCCAGGTGAAACCTTCGTAAAAGCAAGGACTTAATAGCACCGTAGTTATTAGCTATTGATGGGTCAGCATTTTGAGAAGCTGTCAATGGTTCTCCAACCAAGAATTCATTTAATTTGAGTACCCATGACTCTTCAGGCAAATGGTTAGATTTGCAAGTCTGTTCAAAACGTGCCAGGAACGATGAAAGGTCGTCGACGTTCAAGTTGAGAGTGGGTAATTTAAAGTTGTAGAAATGTTTAGGTTGGCTGGCTGATGATCCATTTTGTGCGTTATTATTCTGGTTTGCATCAGCACTTTGTGCTTGTAATCTTGCTGTCTCCAATTTAATACGCGCCAATTCCATCTCTTGTTGTAAAATAATTTCCTCTCGTTTCAATTTATTCTCTTCTTCCTGTCTGGCGATTGTTCTTTGCTCTTCTCTTTCACGTTGAGCAATCTCTCTCAGTATATTTTCCTTGTCAATTTGCTTCATCTCACGTTCTGCTTCCTCTTTCTTTAATGCAGCTTTTTTCTCTTCTTCCTCTTTCTTTAATGCAGCTTTTTTCTCTTCTTCCTCTTTCTTTAATGCAGCTTTTTTCTCTTCTTCTTTTCTTTCATATTTTTCCAGTTCTGATTCAGCAAACTGACGAAGTTCTTGAGATTTATAACCATATTCACGACCAATCTTAACGAAATGGTCTATAGTAAGCATTTTGACTTTTATCTGTAAGTAATTATTGATAGTTACTGATTAAAATAGTCAATAGTAGCTTCAGAGTAATTATTATACTTACTCAACTTAGAAATATTCAATATAAGTAATCACAATAGTACTGAACTTAATGTCTAAGTTCAACTAATAGACAATATTTTGTAACAATATTGTATCTAAATAATACTATACCATAAATAGTTATGATATCTGTTAAATATAATGTAATTATATCACACAATTAATCTCAATATCCAATAATGTTGGGTATAATTCCTAGTAATTATATTTTTCAATGTACTAAGTCACTCTCTTAGTACCAGAAAAGTATATTAAATAATATACAATGGGTCTATTACCTCAAAGGTAGCTATAAGATTATTTTATTTTGTCAATATATATATTATATTATTATGCCCTAGGCATCTATGATAAATTGTAGTGCTACTTTCTTGGACTATCACTGCATAATTATGCAATGTCCTATATTAACCTTAATTATCAGAAAAAATTAATTAAATTAAATTACAAGTGTATTATTGCATATAATAGCATATTATTAATGTAATATTAATATATATCATGAGGACAAACAAAACAATAATGCAACTAAAGGGTACAAACAATGTCAAGACGCAAACAAGACATTTTCACAATTAAAATGAATTTATGAACTAAATAAAATAAGCGGAAATGTCACAGACCAAATGAAGGGCAAGGTCTGACCGGAGGTCAACTGAATATTCAAGGTACACACAAAAAAAAAATGACTGCGAAAAATGATGACGTCACAGGACTCATAACGGACGAAAATTTAACAATCATAAAATAAATGATAGTCAGAGGAGACTGGACGAATAGTAACGAACATGGTACAGAACTGAATAAAATTATTAACTGAGTACGAATAAAATACACCAATTATCTACGGGACAGTACAGCTAACGCAAAATCGTCAAACGACAGCAGATTTGGACAACAAGTCCAATGTCAAACCTCAATGGGGTTTCCAAAGGTGCGATCGTTTAACTGCCCTAAGAAACGACCGAAATTAATTCAGGCATCGTGAGAGCCGCAGAATTTAATTTCAGTTCATCCTCCCTACCTCCCACGAATTAACAACACATTAAGACAACAAAAATTACATTAAACATAGATAAAAACATGCCGATGTAGGCAGAGGACAATGGACTTAGTTAGCACTGTTTGCAATACCAACAGTTAAACACCTAGATTTATCTTTACCGTTGCTTCGATCAGTGCTAGCGGTCGTCAACAGCTAGGCTAAAGCCCCTGACTGTCTGCTCCTATAGTCCATATCATGTGTTGGCTTCAAATGGCTTATGTTTTCTTTGGTTAGACTTAGAAACGGCTGGTTTCTTCGACAGATCACCTACACGATTTTCAGTGACGTCACGTTGTTAGGTATTATAATGAGTACTGCGTCACGTCAGCCTCGTACTGGTCATGTGATCGAAACTTGATCGTAAACATTTCATTCGAAAGTCATGAAGAAATTTTTTTGTCGTCCCCACACTGGCCACCACTGTTGCGTGGTGGTTTGCTCTGAACAATGTTCCATGTGTTATGAATAAAACAATTATAAAATTCTGGCCATTGTTTTCTTCCTTGATATGTTAGTTTTAGTGCATCGTGCCTTTGATGGAAGATTAAGCGAATGCTGGGGTGGAAGATTCCAAACAATACTTGAACTTTGGAATACGATTGATTTGATAAGTCATTTCATTGAGTCCGTACATTTAATTCACATGTACACATTTCAAATAGGGACAGAACATGAGTCATGCATAAATTAATCAATGGCGTAGACTGCTGTTTATGTGTCAATGTCCGTTTAAGGATACAGAGCAGTAATTGTCGTCAGAACATCACAGCTATATGCACGCGCAGCTAGACATGGCTACCTGCCGACAGTGAGACTGCGAGTCTGAATATATTCATACGAATTTGACGATTATTCTTCTCCTTCTGAGAATTCTAGTTAAAATACTAACCTCCATAAATTTCCCTCTCATAAAGAGTTCTAGGACTGACCCTGGTCCATCAAAAAAATACACATATAAATGGCTATATCATGCCATTGCATTGGAAGGTTAGAACAACGCAGCTATTCAGCTTGGCGGTCAAGTAACAAAGGGTCACGTTTCTTAGTTACCGACTGTGTCCTAAACAACGCTATACACGTCATAATCGATCGTGTATGGAGCGTTCAAAATTGAAACCTCTATCGCAATATATTAAATGCCTTAACCTCTTACAATTGCACGTCTGATAACCTTTAGCAGACGGCGTTAATATCATATACCGTAACAGTGGTGTGTGTGTGTGTGTGCATAAGAAAGGTATTATTCAGGGGTGCCAATGGAGTGTCATTGTATTTGAACAAGGCATTGATAAATGGCTGCGGTGGATTGAGCAAGGTTATCAAATACATGACATACCGAATCCCATTCAAGGGTATGTGGATGACGTAAGTCTCTTCGCCACCAACATACACGACTTACAATCAATGGCACAGAAGACAACAGTATTTATGGAGACCAGCGGGATGGAGGTTAAGCCACAAAAGTGTGCAGTGTTCAGCGGTCAGCGAAGCGGAAACAATTGGGCCAACTCTCGTAAGGTGGACATTAATATCCAAGGTCATGAAATCCCCTCTTCTGATCGAGGGCGTTCCTACAGATACCTAGGACATGACATTACAATTGATAATACATCGGACCAGTTTCAAGCAAGCAGCCTTATATTAGAATTTAGATCAAATTTAACCAAATTAAGCTGTGCCCCACTACCAACATCAGCAAAGATCTCATTAATTAACCCGATGTGTTTCGATCCTCTCATGTTTTATTTTTCTAACATACACTTTACAGAAAAACAACTTACAGAAATTGAAGATGAAATTGTACACCACGTTAGAACATGGCTAGCGCTAAATGAATCATCCACAAGGAGCTATTTCTTTTGTCCCAGGTCGAAGGGTGGCCTTGGCATACCAAACCCCTTCATATTATACCACTCTCGACATATTTCATTCCTTGTCAGTATGCTCAATTGTGATGGTGACAATAAACGCTGCGGTTCAGGCCAATCTCACTACTCAATGTGGAAGGGAAGATATTCTTCTCAGTGATGGCGAAAAGACTCACTACATACCTCCTGGCAAATGGGTACATTGACACTACCATTCAGAAAGGAGGTATCCCAGGTACACCAGGATGTCTAGAGCATGCCACAATGATCTGGGAAGCAATCCAAAAGGCAAAGTCTGACAGAACAAACCTCCATGTAATCTGGTTGGATCTAGCGAATGCTTATGGATCCGTTCCACACCAGATGTTGTGGCAGGCCCTAGAAATGTATCATGTTCCACAAGAGATTGCAGCAATGCTGAAGCTGTATTTCGCAGGGTTTGCTGTCAGATTTTCAACCAGAGAGTACACAACGAAGTGGATTGGCCTTGAAGTTGGAATTGCAATGGGGTGTACCATCTCTCCGATACTATTCGTGATGGCTATGCAGGTAATCCTCAATGCGGCCGAAGGAATGGCTATAGGTCCAAAGCTTGGGGGAATGTGTCACATGCCACCGCTCAAAGCATTCATGGATGACACAACAATTCTGACATCAGATGAACATCAGGCCCGGAGGATGTTAGAACGCCTGGATGAACTAGTCAGCTGGTGCAGAATGAGCTTCAAACCCAAGAAGTCGAGAAGCCTATCAGTCAGGAAAGGGAAGATAGCAGAAGACATATTCGTGGTTTCCAACCAAAGAATCCCTACTGTCATTGAGGAACCTGTTAAAAGTCTTGGCAGGGTGTACGATGCCTCATTAAAAGACTCGAAGGCAGTGCAACAGACAATAGAAATGGCAGACAGAGGGCTACAGATCATAGACCAAAGCAGACTCTTGGGAAAGTTCAAACTGTGGTGCCTCCAGTTCATGTTGATACCGAAATTGCTGTGGCCACTGCTTATATATGAAATAAGCACAAGTACAGTCGAAGCTATAGAGCAAAAGGTCAACAAGTTCATGAGAAAGTGGCTAGGGGTACCACCAGGTCTGTCAGATGTAGCACTGTACTGCAAAAAGTCAAAACTTCTGCTTCCTTTCAAGTCAGTTGTTGAAGAGTACAAAGTTGGAAAGGCAAGGCTTGCAATGATGCTACGCGAGTCAGCTGATGACGTGGTTAAGTCCATTCAGCCTACACTGAAAACGGGAAGGAAGTGGAGAGTGGAAGAAGCTGTTGATGCTGCCCAAGAGTCACTCAAACTGAGGGAGGTAATCGGATACACACAGACGAATAGACGGGGATTTGGTCATGGAGACATCCGCTGGTGGTCCAAGGCATCAAGCAGGGAGCGCAGAGACATGGTTGTTCATGAGATACGAGAGGCTGAGAATGATAAGAGGTTGCAAAAAGCAGTGCAGCAGGTCCAACAAGGCCAATGGACTACATGGGAAGGAGCCCTGCAGAGGTCCTTGACATGGAATGATATATGGCATATGGCACCTCTTAGGCTCAGCTTCGTGGTTAGATCAATGTATGACCTGCTGCCGTCGGCCACCAACCTTGTGAAATGGGGAAAGTCGGATGATGAGCAGTGCCCCCTGTGCCAGGGGAGGCAGACACTCGAACACGTGCTCTCAGCGTGTAAGGTGTCATTAGGGCAAGGGCGATACACCTGGCGCCATAACAAAGTGCTAAATGAGCTTGCTGCGACAATAGATCTAGCAAGGATGAAGGCGAACAGCAAACCCAGGCCGAGCACCGCAAATACATACTTTCTGAGGGCAGGAAAGTCAGCACACCCCAAACCGAGTAAACCAGGTAGCAGTTTACCATCTCTTCTTGATTGTGCAAACGACTGGGAGATGGCGGTAGACCTACCTGGACGAGGGGCATATCCAGAGAGTATCAGGAAATCGCGGAGACGGCCGGATATAGTGCTTCATTCTTCTTCAACGCTTCAGGTCATACTGATTGAACTGACCGTGCCATTTGAATCCAGATTAGACGAGCAACATTCGTTCAAAGCGGCCAAATATAGTGATCTGGCCGCGGATCTGAGACACGAGGGGTTCACTACAAGGGTCATGGCTGTTGAAGTGGGCGCAAGAGGGCTTGTGGCTGCATCAATGTATGATCTATTGAAACTGTTGGGGTTGAAGGGACAGGCGAGAACAAGGGCACTGAAGAGGCTTAGTGAAACTGCCGAAAAGGCATCAGGCTGGCTGTGGAACAACCGCAATGGGCAATGGAAATCGTGACAATAAACGCTGCGGTACAGAAAACACCAGGAATTTTTCTAAGTCCACAAAACGCTGAGTTTTGTGGTGTACTAGTGAGCGGGCTGTGACTGAGGGGCAACAGGCGATGTATATTATAGGAGGTGTCAGTGTCAGAATTTCAGTGGCTAGGCTCGGCGGCTTCGCGATGGTGTCTCAGTGTGTGCGACGGAACGAACGGAATAATTTGTCTTCTCTTTGTTACTTTCACAATTGCCTCCACGGCTGGCGGAGTTGTGGATTAAAGTTGCTACCATAAGTGAAATGGGTTCATTTTCGATACAAGACAACAGGAGGCTGAGACGCTTGGGAGTCATGACCCAAGTGGGCCCGCCCCCCTTAGAGTGTAAAGGAGTATACTGGGCCGAAACACTTGTCTGATGGGGGGACTCTTCTGATGATCAGATTGCCTCCTGTTGTATCGCTCTGTAAAGAGTTTCCTATCATGATGATAGTCTTGTAAAAATGTATGCGATAAATGTTGTATAGTATGTAAAAACGTAAAATAGACCAAGTAGTATGTATGTATGTATGAATAACTTTGCAATGTACGAGTTAAATGAAACAAACCATCTAGCTAAAAGATCGTAAGGTGAATTGCCAAGATCATTTTGGGTATGAACTGAATGAAGAATGTATGCGTGAAGGAGTGAGTGTGAAAGTGGATGACAGTGGCCATTACACTGTACATTTAGGTAGGATGAAGTATGTGAGGTAAGGTACAGGTCAGCAAATGCTTTTTATTCTGGATTTAAATCACATAAACTTACCTAATTCTAAGTGAACTAAAAAGTAAATCATCACAAGGGAGAATAGTGCGCGAAATGAAATGTGTAAACCATTCATTGTCATCTAGTTTTCTATCTAATGTTAAATTAAGTGATAAAATACTTTCATTTGCTGTGAGATCGAGGTTACAGTTGCTGGAATGCGAAAGTCTTTTACATCTATACTACCCACAGACATACACGAAAATGTGCAAAATATGTAACCACCCATACGAAACAGTGTCACATTTATTGAATGGATGTACCAAATTTCAAACATTATACCAACAAAGGCACAATAGAGCTGTAGACATTATTTATGAGAAACTGAAATCCTCATACAATAATAAGAGTGACATAACAATAAATAAAGAGATAATAGTTAAACCATCACTTTTCGGCAGCAGTAACACCTCATTTAAGACACATGCCGTAAAACCTGATTTAACGATAATCAATCGACAGAACAAAACAGCTTTTATAGTAGAGGCAGCAATACCATATGACGCCCATTTAGATAAATGTTACCAACATAAATTTGATAAGTACTATCCATTGACTGCAGAAATTAACGAACTAGGCTATCGTACGCATGTAATCGTACTGATAATTGGTAGTTTGGGTCATGTGCATGCAAAGTGTGTGAGTGGATTAATGTCGCTAGGGTTGCGGAAATTTGAAGCAAAGGTTTTATGTAAATATGTCAGTATTAGTGCAATTATAGGTTCTTACTGAATATGGAAACTTCGATGTAAAAAACACCCATTTTAGATTGCTGGGATGTTTTCCCCACCATCTAATTTCAATTGTGCTCTGTCTACTATACCAAACGACTATTGTATTTGATGCTATATTTAATATCTCACTCTACTAGTTGTCAAAGTTTTTTATGGCAAACAAAAATTCTGATAAAACCCCCATGTAAAAACAACCATATTGCTCTACTTGAATATTATTCCACACACATTTTGTAAATTTCAATAATTCTCATATTTGGCAGGTTATATCATATCATTATATGCCAATGTCTTTTAGAAAGCTTAAAAATTTTTTATGTATGTGTAACACAAAGGTTCGATGTAAAAACACCCACATATAACTACTTGAGACGTCTTCAACACTTTATGTAAATTCTAATAATTCTCCTATATGCCATGTTGTATCTATTATATCATGTCTGTACATATTAATGTATTTTATGGAGAATAAAGATTCTGATATGTATGTATGTATGTATGTATGTATGTATGTATGTATGTATGTATGTATGTATGTAAATTCTAATGATTCTCCTATTTGCCATGTTGTATCTATTATATCATGTCTGTACATATTAATGTATTTTATGGAGAATAAAGATTCTGATATGTATGTATGTATGTATGTATGTGTGTGTATGTATGTATGTGTGTATATGTGTGTATATATATATATATATATATATATATATATATATATATATATATATATATATATATATATATATATATATATATATATCTTCTTCTTCTTTGATCCATAACCGCCAACCGTCAAAGCAGTCAGTGGCCATCACGCCTGGTGGCGTCTTGTAGGGCAGCAACAAATTAATTCCACCTTGCTCGGTCGGCGGCCATCCTTCGTACAGTGCCCCAACTGTGGTTCATTCTTTGCATCTCAGCTTCCACAGTTCTCCGCCAAGTTGTTTTTGGTCGGCCTCTCTTTCGCTTTCTCTCGGGGGTCCATAGCATAGCTGTTCTTGTGATGGTATCAGGGTCCCTTCTGAGGACATGGCCAACCCAACTCCAGCGTCTGCCAGCTATGATGGTGTGCATGTTCTCCTGGTTACTCCGAATAAGTAGTTCTTGGTTGCTGATGGTGTTTGGCCAAAAGATTCTGAGAATTTTCCTTAGGCAGATTGTGTGGAAGGAGGACAGTTTCGACATTTCCTTCTCTGTTACTCTCCAACATTCCGCACCATAGAGAAGCACAGAAAGTACACAGCTCTCATATATATATATATATATATATATATATATATATATATATATATATATATATATATATATATATATATATATATATATATATATATATATATATATATATATATATAATATATATATATATATATATATATATATATATATATATAATAGCCCCTTCAGTCATAACTGACTATGGGAATGCGCCCCTGAGGTGGCAGCCCTCAGCTGCTTATTTTCCTGGTGCTCCTTTCGACGTTTTCTCCTCACCTCTGCTTCTTGTGTGAGCCTCTCTTCGCCCAATCTGAGGTGGTGCCGTAAATAGCATCGCCACTTAGTGCGATCGGCAGCTTCATCCTCCCATGTTGCTGGATCTATGTGTGTGTGTGCGTGCGTGTGTGCGTGTGTATGTGTGTGTGTGACCATGTAAATATTTTTATGTAAAAATCGTTAGTGGATGTCCTAGTTATTTTAGGCTGGCAACCTCAGCGTATAGAATGATGATTTCGTGAACCACTACTGCCAAGGGCTGGTGATTGCTTTATTGCTAGTTTCGTAAAGAGAACTAAAAGCATAAAATAGTCCAAGGTTCAATATGGAGCAGGGAGGAAAAGATGAAGAAATGATGTACATTCTAATTATAATACTTAAAGTTTCAAAACAGTGTAAATGTCAATGTTAGCATATGCACTTTAAAATTAATGGAAGTTTCAAACTTTTCATATCAGTGTAAAAATAAATGCCCTGGTAAAATCTACTCTAGAATCCTAGAGCAGAGTCTCCTACGCCTAGCTGAGCCACAATTGGATGAGGTCTAGTGCGGATTCCGAGCAAACCGAAGTACTCAAGACTTAATCTTACACACTCAGACAGCTGAGTGAAAAGGCCCTTGAGTATAAGAGATCCATCTTTGTTTCATAGATCTGGAAAAGGCGTTTGACAGGGTCCCCTGGAGTAAACTTTGGGACTGTTTGGCAAGGAAGAACATTCCAGCACCTCTGATCCATGCTATACAGAGCTTCTACAAGTCTTGCAGAAATTATGTGAGGACAGCAAACCATAAGTCAGAAAAGTTCAGGACCACCACTGGTGTAAGACAAGGTGATATCCTATCACCTTATCTTTTCATACTCCTCATGGACGATGTCATCAAGGCATGTAAGGAGAGAACAAGAAAGTATTCAGTGGGGTACTGGAAGATGAGACAGGTCTGTATTTCAGAGCTGGCATTTGCTGATGATGTTGCCCTGATTGCTAAATCAGAGGCACATCTCCAATCCAACCTGCAAGTCTGGAAGGAAGAGCTGGAGAAGAGAGGGATGGTCATAAGCAGCTCTAAAACAAAATTCATGGTGATATCACGAGAAGAAAGAAAACATCAGATTAAGCTGGGAGAACAGGTCCTGGAGCAGGTCGACCACTTTAAATACCTCGGAGCTATTATAGACCGAAAGGGAGGCCTCAAAAAAGAGTTGGCCACTCGAAAAGCAGCAGCTGGGAGACTTTTTCAGGTCATAAATCGAGGATTCCTCACCAAGAGAGAGGTTGGTAAGAAAACGCAGATGGCTGTATACCTATCCACCTATATCCCAGTCTTGACGTATGGATGCGAGTCATGGGCAATGACTACAACCCACAAAAGCCAGATCCAAACCTCAGAAATGAGGTATCTGAGGAAGGTGGTTGAAGTAACAAGAAGATACATGGTCCGCAACCAGACTATACGTCAAGGCCTAAAATCCCACCCCCTGCAGACCCAAGTAGAACAGTCCCAACTAAGATGGTTTGGCCATGTCTGCAGAATGGGAGAAGATCGGCTACCACGACAAGCATGCGAAACAAAGAGCCAGGGATCCAGACCCCCAGGACGACCCAGAGTCCGCTGGGAGGACAACATTAGACAATATTTGAAGGACCGAGGACTAGAATGGAACCAGGCCAGGAGGAAGACAGCCGATATGATAGTCTGGCGCTCTCTCTTCCAAACTTCTACACCTCACGGTAGAAGGGGAACCACTAAGTAAGTAAGTAAACATAAATGAAAACATATTCAATTTATATTGTGAACACTTTTCAATCAGTGGAAATGTAAATGTCAACATATTCTATCTGAGCTATTAACCTTTTCATTTAAATGTAATGTGAAGCTAAAGATATTCAATTTAAATTTTTTTTAAAGTTTTATCCTGGGGGATTAAATTTAATTCTAATCGAGGGTAAATTCTGAGATAAATGGGATGGTAGAATAGAAGAAAAGGGACACATAAGTATGTATCGGGAAACGCAATACTCAGAAGAGCGTTTCGTTTCTATTCTTTATCATAGTTATTGGATGTATCAGCAGAAAGTACTATCTCTGGAACAAGAAGGGACAAGTGGCCTACGCTTTAAGGGCCCAACTTTGTAGACTCTCCTTGACATTTATGGGAAACGAAATACACCCTACAACCTTGACCAGCGACGAGCGAGAGCAGTGTAAACAGAACCCATCAGCGGGAGCAGAAACTACTATTGGCAGCTAAGTGCAAAATATACGCTGCGAAAGTGAACTTTTTTTCATCGTCTCTTGTACCAATCAATGATGAAAATTTTCTTCTAAACTATTCAAATTATTTTCTAACTGTTAAAACTTGAGTGATTATTAAATTTTCTTATTTGAAATTTTACAAACTTAACTTCGATTTAATCATTTTAAAGTTACTGCATGTTTGTCTCAGTCAATTTACTACACACACTCTAAACAGAGCTATACCAGAATAATAAGAATTCCACTGAGTAAATCAGAGGTGGGGGCTTAACGAGCTAAAACTAAACATTGCTTAATTCTTCACTAAAGTGGTCGGCAGATTCTAGAATTAACGTGCTCAGCCAAAGCAGCATTGTTTTCGCTTATCTGAATATCTTGTAAAGACTCAATTTGTGATAGAAGTGTCATTGCCCTTCTATCTACATCTCTGCCAAGAGTAATCGTGTGAGAAGGTAGACACCTTTGAAGCCCATATTAGATACTCTTGAGTTTTGGCCACTGTTGGACCACTACTGCAAAGCAGGGGAGGCAATACCGTCACATTACTCTACATCTACTGAATATCATTACTACTGTTTAGAATTAAAATGAAAGCCATCACTTTGTAATCCAACTTAGGCTTTATTTATTTGAACTTTTAGATATGTTGACACTTTGAGGAATTTTTCGGGTTTCTCCAGATTACTGCATCTTCTGGTAATTGTGACAATTTGTCTTCCTTAATTCCCTTTCCTATGTCATTAACAATTGTACCGAATATTGTATGATTCAGTACAGATCCATGTGGAAATCCTTTTTTTTTTTTAAATTATCACATATCTGATCTATCATTATGTAGCCGCATTGTATAAATATGTCCAGTAAGAAGTCTTCTGTATATTTAAAAATGTTTTCTGATATCCTTATGATCGTATTGAGTGCTCCTCCTATTCAGCATTCATCATAGGCCCTGGCTACATCTAAGGATATGGCCACCGATTTCGCATTTCTGATAAATACGGTACATATTTTACCTCAGTTCCCAGTTTGAAAAGCTGTTCATCTGTGCTTTTTTCCACGAATCAGCATTTGGTTGGGCTGCGTAAGTTTTTTTTTTTTTTTAATATAAAGACTATGTGGTCTATTATTCACCACGTTCTATATTCTGTTATTTCCCTAGCTAGAATGTCAATGCTATTAACCTGTAGGATTTTACATCATGCGCCTCCATTTCTAGTTTAGTAGTTTTATAACTACAGCTTATTTCCATGCCGTGGGTATTTTCCTGCTTTAGATATTGTATTATATAGTGACGTAATTATTTCTGCGTTGTTTTAATGTAATGTACCTATTTTAAAACATCATAGCTTAGGATCTCGTGTCTTCGCACATAGTTTTGTCTTGTCATTCATCGCCTTGTCTACTTCCTCAACTGTAATTTCCGAGTTTTGATATGCCATATGACACCTCTTCTAAATTTTGTATCTCTTTCTTTTTTTAACACTGTTAAGATTTTCTCTTTTCTTTTTCATTCTGTCCTTGACATTTTCTTGCACATTAAAATAAGAGGTGTGTAGCTGGAATGTTAGTTTTCTTTGGGAGTGCATTAACTTTCAAGCACAACTGTGGTTGAGAATTAGACAATAATTGTATTGTTTCCCCTTATATGTACTCGCGAAAATAGAAAA
Source organism: Oreohelix idahoensis (assembly GCA_024509875.1). Taxonomy (NCBI): domain Eukaryota; kingdom Metazoa; phylum Mollusca; class Gastropoda; order Stylommatophora; family Oreohelicidae; genus Oreohelix; species Oreohelix idahoensis. The sequence continues at coordinate 171,379 of JAMPIV010012685.1, forward strand.
AAAGTGCGCAAATTAAGGTGTGCATGAACAGTTTGATTATGGAAAGAAGCCAACTACCCGATTGATAAACAGTACATGAACTGGAGTTTCGTCAAACTTCAAACGTTGTTCTCAGAGGCAGTAAGTCGACCAAGGCGTCTCAGAGGTGGTAAGTCGACCAGGGCAAGATTTTAAAAGATGCGCGAACAATTACGAGACATGTTGTCATTCATTCATAACCCTCCACTCCCAAAGAAGCATAGGCCTTCAACAAACACATGCCAAGTCCTCCTGTCATGTGCCATCATCTCAAGTTCTTTCCATGTTCTCCTCATCATTTTCACCTCTGTTTCCAGCTCTCTTCTCCATGTGCTTCTTGGTCTACCTCTGCCTCTCTTGCCCTGGGGGTTCTAAAACAAGGACTACCTTGTAATGCTATCAACAGGTTTCCTAAGTGTGTGTCCTATCCATCGCCATCGTCTTCTTCTCATCTCTTGTTCCACTGGCACCTGTCTAGTTCTTGTCATCAGTTCCATGTTGGTAACCTTGTCATACCATTTTAATCCCTCTATTCTACGCAAGCACCCATTTATGAAAGTCTGTAGCTTTTTGGTTGTTGTCTTTGTTGTTCTCCATGTCTCAGAGCCATACAATAGGACTGACTTCACATTTGAGTTGAAGATTCTTATTTTCGTGTTGGATCCGATTTCTCTTGATCTCCATATATTTCCCAATGCAATGAAAGCTCCTCTTGCCTTTTGTATTCTTATTTTGATATCGCTGTCTGTCCCTCCAACTTTGTCTGTATTACTGCAAAGATATATGTACGATTCTACATCTTGTATTGGTGTTTCTTCAAGTTCAACCCTGTTATCATTACCTGCATTTATTCTCATTATTTTTGTCTTTTCCCTGTGTATTTTCAGACCCAATTGCTGTGACCTCTCATCGAGTGTTTTCAATTTGTCCTGCATCTGATTATGGTTATGGGACAGAAGAGCCAAGTCATCAGCAAAATCCAGATCATCCAACTGCTTAGTCAGAGTCCACTGGATTCCATTTCTGTTGTGTGTTGTCGATGATCTCATAACCCACTCTATTGCTAGTAAGAAAAGAAATGGAGACAGGAGGCATCCCTGTCGCACTCCTGTTCTTATCCCAAACGGTTCTGTAAGCTGTCCTTCGTGAAGAACTCTGCATGTCATGTCTTCATATGTTTTCTTTATTAAATTAATGATCTTCAGGGAAACTCCATAATGCCTCATCAATTTCCAAAGTGATTCTCTGTCTACACTGTCAAATGCCTTTTCGTAGTCCACAAATCCGATGTATAGTGGTGAATTCCATTCCAGACTTTGTTCAACTATTATTCTCAAAGTGGCTATCTGGTCTGTACATGATCTGTTTTGTCGAAAACCTGCTTGTTCATCTCTCAGTTTCTTGTCTATGGACTCTTTTAATCTGTTCAAGGATAATCCTGTTTAATACTTTTCCTGGCACTGATAGTAACATTATTCCTCTATAATGTGTGCACTCTTGTAAATTTCCCTTCTTAGGCAACTTAACCAGATATCCTTCCTTCCATTCTGCTGGTATCTCTTCCTTTTCCCAGACTTTATCAAGTAATTTATATAATATCTCTGTAGCCGTGTTGATATCTGCTTTGATGGCCTCTGCTGGAATGCCATCAAGTCCAGATGTTTTTCCATCTCTTAGAAGCTTTATGGCTTTCTTTACTTCTTCCTTCGTTGGTCTTTCACCGTTAATTTGTAGCTCTTCTTCTGCTGGCTGGATGTCCGGCGGATTTTGTGAAGCTGGTCTATTGAGAAAGTCCCCCAAATATTCTGTCCACCTCTTCATTTGCTCTTGTATATTGCTGAGCAGTTTCCCATTCTTGTCTTTTATGAGGCAGCTTGTTTGCTTGTATTTCCCTGTTAGCTTCTTTGTGCTGCTATACAGTTCTCTCATATTTCCTTTGGCTGCAGCATCTTCTGCCTCTCTTGCCAACTCCTCAATATACTTCCTCTTTTCTCTTTTGATACTTCTTTTTACTTCTTTGTTTGCTTCTGTGTACACTTCTTGAGCCTTGGCTTTGGAACTTCTGGTTTTGCTTGTGTTTAAATCTGCTTTCTTGTTTTTTCTGTCTTTTATCTTATTGATGGTTTCTGTTGTTATCCATGCTTTTTGTTGTCTTTCCCTTTTCCCCAGTATTTCTTCACATGTCTCCTTCCATACAGTTTTGTCCTGCTGCCAATAGTCTTCTGTATTCTCTACATCTTCAAGCTGTTGGAGCACTTGGAATTTGTTGGATACTGTGACCGCAAGTTTGTCTCTTGTTTCTTGATTTCTTAGCTGTCCTACATTAAACTGTTGTCTATAATTTTGCATTGATGCATATCTCTTGAGTTTCATTTTTACTTTGGCTATCAGAAGATGGTGATCTGATGCCACATCTGCTCCTCTATATACCTTTATATCCTGCAATGATGATCTAAACTTCTTGTTTATGCATATATGATCAATCTGATTTTCTGTTCTATGGTCTGGTGATATCCATGTTGCCTTGTGTATTCTCTTATGTGGAAACATGCTTCCTCCTATAGCCAGTTGATTTGAAGCACAGAAGTTTGCGAATATTTCCCCATTTTCATTCATTATTCCTAGTCCATGTTTTCCCATGACTTCTTCAAATCCGGTGTTGACTGTACCTATCTTTGCATTCATGTCACCCATCAAAATTGTGATGTCTCTTCTTTTTACTTTATCCATAATTTCCTGTAGTTTAGTATAAAATGCTTCTTTCACAGACTCTTCTTTATCGTTAGTTGGTGCAAAACATTGGATGACATTTACATGAATTTTCTTTTTAGCTGTTTTGAAAGCAGCTGTTATTATTCTGGGTCCAATAGCTTCCCATTCAATGAGTGCTTTCTGTGCTTCTTTAGATAACATAAGAGCTACCCCTTCACTGTGGTGTGAACTTTCGTCTTTATGTCCTGAGGACAGCACCAATTCACCTGTGATGAGTTTCTTCCTGTCTACCCCCTTCCACTTTGTTTCACACATTCCTAGAACCTCGATTTTATATTCCCTCATTTCTGCTGCTACTGCGCCACTTTCCCTTGTTCGTTTAATGTCCGAACATTCCAGGTGCCAAATCTGGAAGTTCTCCTAGAAGAAAGAAGGTTAGTCAGCAACACAGACTCCTTTCGGCTTTCTCTGTGTTGCGTCATACGCCTCCCCGCGAGAGGACCTTCCCCTGTCTTGGATGGCTGTGTTTTACTTTCTTTATTTGACTTGTCCATATTTGTTGAAGTTTTTGTGGTTTAAATTTTTTACAGAATGGGGTAACCGGCCCCATGCCCAGCCCTCCTTTGTTGCTTTCTACGACATGCTTGGCAGGGCACAGTGTTACTATTCTTTGCTCCCCTTTCGGGCCCCGGTAACACATGGTTGACATGCTGTCATAAAAAAAATGTTTGTTATTTAATCAATTTACGGGTCCATTAGACCATTATCACTGCTCTACATGTCATTTAGGTTGGGTTAGTCCGTATCTTCATATTTAATACATCTATATAATTTTCACTACAAATATCTAAAGACGGTCGTCTGCAATGAAATGACCACAGTAGTGATAATACAGTCTGTAATACATGTAACAGAAACAACACCCTATAATTAAAAACCTGCCAATTTTGGCGGGTTGTTGCTAGTTTTTTTTATTAATGTGTAATTGAATTAGGCATAATTTTTGACAGTAATTTTTAGTATCTCTTCAGTGAGATTGTTTGCAAATGAATTTGTATTCTCATTTTACATTTTATGTACTTCATTTCCTTCCATTTCAGTTTGGAGAGCTCTTCAACTGGCTTTGTATAATGAAATATGGGTTGTTCTATTCGTTTCTTTAGTTTATACTTGTGTTTTAGTGCTACTTCTACGGGTCAGTATTGATTTAGTATCTTCCATTTTGCTTAGGCTAGATTGGGTGTCGTGATGCCAATGTCTACTGCTCCGTCAGCAGTAAGATGGATTAATTCTAATTATTGACCACTAATTTAGTACTATAGTTCATTGTTTTATCTTCTTCTTCTTTTTAGTCGTTCCTCACGGCTGTTTGCGAGCGACGTTTTAGTTTTTCTTGACCGCGCTATTTATAGCTATCGTGACAGAGGTCACGTGGTCAACTTCCTAACGGGAAAAAAATGTGGCGGTGTTTACTTTTGATAAAGCTTAATTAATGCTTTTAGGCTACTTTATTATTCTAAATACCGGCTTTAATTTTGCGTAAAGCTAGACTAGAAATGTTAGAGTAAATTTTAGAACAAGAACAAACATTGTATCACAATTAGAACAGAAGATATGATAGTCTGAAATAATGTAAAATTTACGTTTTTTATATTTTGTTTTGGTTTGTTTCTAATGCAATTTACACTAAAACGATCACAATCAACATGCATAACAAATTACAGAAATCAAAAGTAGAAAACCTGCAGAAAATAGATATCATAGTTTTGTTTTGGTTTCATGCGTCAAACATTAATTATTGAAACATTAAATTGCAAGTCCACATTTATTACCTTAAAATAACACACCCAATTGTCCCCAAAACATGAGAGCTAACAACTATCTCAATCATACATCACGATGGTCATGTAAAAATGAGTATGGTCATGAGTAAAACGAAATGTTCAATTTAATAAATAAAACATACCCCTATTAAATGATTTCCACACTCTGTTAATTCTGTCACTCTCACGCAACAACTGCCATAATTTGCTCTAGCCCCAAAATTTCGCTCAATTATCATTCACGCTTCTTTTTTTTTTTATAGGAGGAATCTGTACATTCACAGATTGAGAAATTTGTAACAAATGAGTTTCCATTATAAATTTTAATTGTGAAGTTATATTTTTAATACCGCTAGCGCGTCTTTCAAAATTCTGTTTTCTCTCCTGTGCCCACGTAAGACCTACTGTTTCCTTCATGGCTATTGCTAATTCTTTGGATATTCTAACTCTACTTTCAATGCCTGCTTTCCTGACGTGACGTTTCTGAACAGCGTTGTAGTTCATGTGCCTGCTGCAGGTCTAGTGAGTCAGTTGATGTTCTAGCAATATGTTTCCTAACAGTGTGGAGAAATTGAGATCGCTTACGTTTTGTTGGCGTTCTGGTGACTGATGTTTCTCTTCTACGTTTAATATGTTTTTTGTAGTACAATAAGCTGTCCTCTGGTTTTGCATTTTATGATATTATTTTTTGCTGTTTCTAGTTTGTTTTCTAACAATGGATATGAATAGGGCTTCTTCCTCTTGTGTTAGTGGTTGTGAAGGTGGTTTAGCAAGTAACTGTTGTACTGTGATGTTGCTTTTGAAGACAGGCGAGGTGGATATACTTGTCGTATGTATAACTGACTTGGTAGGTGTAGATGTGGCAACAAAAACGGGCATGCTAGGATGAGTAGTGTTATCCACCTCCAAATGAATAATGGTATCGCCTTTAATGTGAGATGACTCATCAACCTCCAGCTGAACAATATCATCACTAGTGTGAGCAGGCACATCAACCTCCTGCTGTACAGAGCTATCCTGACTACAGCTAACTGACTGACTACAGCTAACTGACTGACTAGACATGGAGGGGTCAGATAGAGCAGCTTTTTGTTTTTAAAAAACCAAAAGATGTCTTTGCAAAAAAATTGCACAGTTGACATTCACTTATAGTTAAATTATGGTCATAGTCTTTCCAGATGTGCTGACTGTTTTCCGATAGTAACTTGGCTGTTTCAAGACACTTCTCATTATGCCTCCTTTTCGAGTTTTGTATTCGTAAGTAACACTTCTTACAAAATATAGTCGAATGCTCTGTGGGTTTATCATCTGATACGTTAATTCCAAACACAAAGAACAGATCACTAACGTAATTAGAACAGTTTAGTGCTTTATGATTTGAACTTTTTGTTTTGGAAGTTAATGCTCTCTTGCCACAGGCTCTGCACAGTGCACTGGCACAATTCATATGATGCAAAAAAGTATGTTCCATTTCGTTGTTATGTAGTATAGTTTACTTGTGTATGTATAAAGATAATGGAATATTTGGGAGTATCAAGTCTAACACCAGGCTGTAGAATGCTTTATCTGTGAATGAAAGAAGATATACAAACAGTTACTTAGAATTCTTTGGCAGCCGTCGTGTGCACAGGATTGTCTACCAAAGAACACTAATGGAACAGTCCTTATCTCACACACAATAAAAAAAAGACATTCATATTATAAATACAAGATTAACAAGACTTGAAAGATAGATCAAAGTATGTGGAAGTAATCTATCTATAGCTTTACATGTTTTCTGACGCTCATATACGTCTAGTTAAGTATCATTATAAATGAATGAAAATGCAAAAACAGATGGTGCTTTACAAAAAGTTATTTTTTTACAACCTTATTTAAGATTTGCGAGTATCAGGAATGCGTTTGCAGTGATTTAATTGTTATCAAATCTGGTAACAATCTGCTTGTTCTTGTAATGCCAAACTCACAAAACTGACTACCACACATTCTCAAGATATGTAACTCTGTCAAACATAATTTCAAACAAATAAAAATGCAATCAAAAATAGAACACAGAACAAAGTTATGATATACAATATAATTTTAGCGCTGTGTTTATCCAGAATGAGTGTGTAATGATTTATATTTTACTGATTTTACACACACATCAGCTGATTTTCCCCGCCAAAAACCTCAATAGTCTTTTACGGTGCACATGAAAATTTTATACCCGGTGTCAGAATTCCGGTCACCAAAACTAAAAGAGCGCTCTGGTATGGGGCACAAACAGCCGTGTAGGGTACAAACAGCCGTGTCCTCTTCTATCCTGAGGTGTAGAGGTTTGCCAGAGAGAACACCATACTATCCTATCGGCTGGCTTCCAGTCTAGTGTTCGGTCCTTCAGAGAGTATCTAATGTTGTCCCCTCGTTGAACTCTGGATCGTCCTGGAGTTCTGGGTCCCTGAATATTGGTTTCCCATATTTTTTCATGGCAGCCGATCATCTTCCATTCTGCATAATGGCCAAACCATCGTAATTGAGCCTGTTCCACGTGGATCTGGAGAGGCTGGGTTTTGAGGTCATGAAGTATTGTCTCTGTTTTATATTAAGCTTAATAATAGTTTCTCTATAATAGATGGCGGATATGGAAAAGAAATCAAGAAGAGAATAGGAATGGCCAAAGCTACATTTTACAGTACGGTTTGAGACAAATACTCGTATTAACATCTAAACAACTAACTCACAAATTCAAACGGGGAATCATCAAATGCTATATATATATATATATATATATATATATATATATATATTATATATATTATATATATATATATATATATATATATATATATATATAATATATTTATATATTATATATATATATATATATATATATATATATATATATATATATTTATATATATATATATATATTTATATATATAATATATTTTATATATATATATATATATATATATATATATATATATTTATATATATATATATATATATATATATATATACTATATTATATATATATATATATATATATATATATATATATATATTCTTCATTACTTATGGGGTATAAACGTGGACAATGAACAACCAATTAGAAGAAACAATTGAAGCCCCTGAGATGTGGATATATAGAAGAATAGGGCACGTCTCATAGAAAGAGAAGAAAACAAATAAAGAGGTCATAGAAAACCTACGGAGGAAAAGAGAAATAATGAAGTACATGTTGATGAAAATTAAACAGTCACAATATTTTGGTCATATAAAAAGACAACGCTTTACTGAAGACCATAATAGAAGGCAGAGATGAAGGCAAATATGCAAGAGAAAGGCAGCTTTATCACTGGAAAGATAACATCAAGAGATGGACAGGAAAGAGTCTATCAGATCAAGATTCTTTCATGACACTGTCTTGTTTTCCCCGCGTAGCTGACGGTGGTCTCTGATGAGACAAAGAATGAACATGTTTTCTGCTCTCTCAAGCATGTCATAACTGGCAACTAAATTGACGTTGTACCTGGAGCTAGCAATTTCATCATGTAAAATAAACAACAACTTCACTGTAACTTTGACAGGGACTTTCCTCACAGGGGCCATCTGGTAGTGGTAGTTCCAGTGGCGTCACTAGTGGGGTGCGGACCGCACCGGGTGACACCAAAAAACATTACTAAGGATTCTGTATGGTCTGGTACGGGAGGAGGTCCATGTGGGTGACACCATGAGTTACCGCACTGGGTGACACCAACCCTGGTGACGCCACAGGGTATTTCTATGCCCCATAGGGATCAAAACAGAAGATGATGATGGTCTTGGATATTATAAATGGGGCTGTATATGTTTATTATCTTCAGCAAGTCTAGGTTGCTATCTATACAATTACTGCTTTACAATTTGTTGTACTGAATGATTTACCAGCAAGTTTTTGTGTATATTTGTAAGACTATAAATTCTATTCAACCCCCTTTATTATCTTTTTATTTTTTTTCGTACGCCCGCTATTACTCGAGGCGAAATCTCAGGTTAGTATGTCTAACCTGAGACTGATTTTTACGTGAGTATCCCTTTTTTTCTTGTACAGAGACAGATGTCCCTCGCCATTCAGGTATATACTCGCCGATTTCGGAGGTACCCATTAGAGCTGGGTCGGCTCAGGAGCCGCCAGTCCCTGGTCGACGACACTCTTTCAAATGTACTCGCCAGGGCTCGAGTTAATCCAGTACAAATCCCGGTCGACGAAAAATCTTCAAATGTTCTCGCCCGGGTTTGATCCTGGGTCACCCGGTCGCCAGCGCAGTTTGGTAACCACTACACCAGCGCGGCCCCCTATTATCTATTGAATCAGATTGGGCGAAAAGAACCTCTCCCAGCAAGCAGAAGAGATGAGAAAACGTCGAAAGGAACACGAGAAAAATAAGCAGATGAAGGCTGTCACCTGAGGAGCACATTCCCATAGTCAATTATGACTGAAGGGGTTGTTATGCAGTCATAACAGACTACAGGGATGACGTGCCCTTGAGGTGATTGCCTTCAGCAGCATAATATATTCTATTCTGTCACTTCTAAGTGTAATATAGTTCAGAATCCATTGAATTCCATTTCTGACACATCCAACATTACTTTACTCAAACCTGTTATGGGATTTATATCATAAACAATCTTGTATATTAGCAATCAATGCCAGCGAAGAAGGAATGAAATAAATAAAATTCAGTAATGGCATGAGAAGCTTTTTAAATAAATTTATTTCAACAAGATATGAACATAATACATCATCAAATATAACAATACAGTACCAAACACCGTATGAACTCGCTGAATACATAACATGAAACAAGAAAGAAACATGTACCAGATCAGCACAAAATCTGTTTAAAAAAATAAATGGCAACTTTATAACACCAGTTGAAAGAATACATTAAATAGAGTTAAATATTTATTAGCTTTCTGCGAGTATCCCTCTAATCCTGACATTCAAGTCATTCTGCCATTAAATCCAACTGTAATGTAAAGTATGTTTCACATGACCAAATGCCTGTTAAGAAAAGAAAATGTTTTCAATTTTGGACATAACAGGAGAAATAGGTGAAAAGACAATTTTTTTTTCACTTTAATGTCAACTTTCCTTCTCACAAGTCAGAAAGGTTTAGATTACATCAGCCAGCCTGAAACAGAATGACATATTTGATGCATCCGAAAATTTGTCACATGTATCATATGTACTCGTAGAAGACTTGACAGAGAAAAGCTTAAACAAGACATAAAAGAAGCCAGTGACTTCCCAACTGTCAACACTGCTCACACATCTAATGACAAGAACCAAACAAAGTGCCTGTGGAAAAAGAGATGAGAAGCAGATGCTGGAGATGGATAGGACACACATTGAGGAAACCTTTTAATTGCATTATAATGCAGTTCTTGCTGTTAAGTCCCTAGAGTTGAGAGAAGCAGGGGTAACAACAATTAACTGATGAAGATAACGAGAGACAGAAATGGACATGAGGAGGAAGACATGGCACGTGACAGAAGGACTTGACATGCTTTTGTTGAAGGCCTATGCTCCTTGGGGAGCTAAAGGGTAATGATGATGATATTCTCACCAACTCTTTGCTATTGGTGTCAAACATGGTCCCTGGCCAGAGCACAAGAGAGGAAAATCACATTGTGCAATATGAAATGCTTATAACAGGAACCATTAATGTTACCAGGAGATGCAGAATGAGAAAAGATGACATCATAAAAAATTGTAGGAACTACATCCTGCATCACTCTGGGAAGGTTAAAGGCAGCCGGCTGACCACATCACTCCTAGTGTGCCAACGGTCAAGAAAATATTGGCCTAACACTGCATACCCACAACGGGCTGATCACCCGTTTGCCAGTCACTTCGATTACGGAAACAACAGTAAATGGGTTGATTTGCCGTTGCCCTAAAGACGCCACTAGGCGTGATGGGAAACAATGGCAAGGAAAACCTATCTGCTGTTGCCCTAAGACGCCACTAGGCGTAATGGCCACTGACTGCTTTGACGGTCGTTGGCTAAGGACGGAAGAAGAAGAAGAAGACTGCATACCCAATCTGCCTCAATGGGCATGTAAAGGGATCCCGTACTTACCCTTTACATCCTGCATCAAATATATAGAGACAGAAAATAAAGTGGTCTGGCATCTCATGAGAATGGAGCCCAATCAGTACTACTACATGCCTATAACAGTTAAAAAAAGTAGTTAAATTTCATATCAAGAAATTTGGGAAACTTTGTAATCCAATACATTTCAATCAAACCCTACATTCTGTAAAATCTGGCAAAGCCACTTTGCAATGAAATATGTTACATAAGAAATAAACCTTGCAAGCGGTAATGTTTTTTAATTTTTACTTTCTTCTACAAAATGAGGCTAACTTGCTCATATCTTCCATACAATTAACAGCTGAAAACAAAAATACCCAACTGCTGCCTACATGACAGGAAGTCTCAGCAACTATTTTGTTACAATGACAAAACTGCCCCAGTTTATTTTCTCTGTGAAATCACACAATTATTGCCCCAGCTGTTTTCAAATAAGCTCAATAATTTTGATTTTTCTAATAAAGAAATAATCCATTATGACAACAAGCCTTCAACGGCAGAAGATCTAATGCCATGAAGGCATCTGACAGGATGATGTGTAGATAATATAAGCAACCTGCTGAAGAAACACGGAGTCATACTAGCAGGAGTCACAATCTTTGCACACACATAAACAGATTCTTCTTCCCTATTTCGTCTGATTGCACGAGGTGAGGAAAAAAAAAACTGAACTTAAGTAAATGAGAGTGTCAAGTGGTAGAGTCTTTAATGCGCTTACTTCTCAAGGTAGAGTTACTGGGTTCAAAACCAGGTAGTATAATGCTCCAGTCTACCCAGCTGGAAATGGGTACCTGACTTTGTTAAAGCATAGACAGCAAGGAAGGCAAACCCCACCTCATAAAGAAGAGACGTAGTAAACTGAAGTACAGCCTATAACTCTTTTTATTAATCAGAACAAAAAGGAACTAAGATATGAACTTAATAACTCAAAGTATTCAGAACCGCATGCAAGGAATCTCACCTCATAGTATCACCCAACAACAGAAATCTCTATAATGTTACGTGTTTGTGCACATTACATGCATGCATACATACTTCTTCTTCTTCTTCCTCCTCGTTCGTCCTGAAAAGGACGTTGGTTGCGTTGTGTCTGTTTACACCGGACCTGCGATATCTGTGCCTTTCGGCCGACACATCCAACTTCAGCACGGCATTTTTTGGGACCGGGTTTGCCTTCCCTCTTCGATACCTACTCTCTCAGCCAGACTGCAGTGATGCAGCCTGTTTCCAGGACCACCACGTGCAGGTGGAGTAGGGTCTTGGTCAGCTCTGGTTCGCTGACCCTGACACAAGCAGTCAAGCTATGGGTCGCTGACTGCATTCTCTATTATGCATACATACACACACACATACAACTTTACGTGCAACCAGCCTATTCCCATCAACATAATACGAGTTTATGTATTATCCAACTTTCTCTGACGAGACAAAGAAAGAATAGGACTACTGCACCCTGGGATACATCGTACAAGGTGACTAATATGAGGTTGTCAATGAGGTTGACAACCTTTCATGTTAAACAAACTGCCACAGAAATCACCACTTTTAGTGATACATTATGTGTATTTTTTTTTAGTCCAAAGTCCAGTTTAAAAAAAGGCAATAAATTCAAAGACATCCATGACAAGTTTTGGATGAAGGAAAAAAATAATCTTCTCTGTTCACATACAAGATTCTTGCCACTAATCATCCCCCCATCCCCCTTTTTCCCCTGAAGATATCAATTAACTGACTTGTTAAAAATAATTATGTCATATCCCCCCTACACTTTTATGAAACTGGCATTAGTCATCACATAATATTTGAGAAATTATAAAAATCTAAATAAAACAAATCTTTAGACTGCCTTTTTTTCTTTCTCAACAGTCTGTGATTACCTACTATGTGCAAGTCACTAGCTTTGCAAAAATACAGAAATAATGTTCAGTCATTTATTTTCAAAATTGTTTTTATAATTTATATACAAATTTAAAAATTTACAACACAAATTTAAAAATTTACAGCTTTAAAATTTACTTATCAATATATAATGATTCCTACTAATACCAAGTGCCAATAAACCAGTTATTTATTATCAATAAATAAAAACAATTTGTAATGTGAACCACAAGTACTCCATCAAATTTGTGAATACATCCTTTAAAATACAACCTGTATTTTCCTTTAAAAGATGGATCTAAAAACCTATGAGATAAAATATAGTGTGAATGTCTCTATATAGTCAGCCTGATTGCATCCTATCAAAGTAAATATAAACTGAATTAAAAGCTGCCAGAAGAAAACTCCTTGAGAATAAATAGAATTATTTCTTACAGTAAAATAAATCATATGTTTATTTTTAAATTACAAAAAATGTTGCTAGTCTGTGCCAACACGTATAAACACATCATTCTCTGGAGAATTCAATGATTAAAAATTTTACATACTTCCAGATACCGAAATAAATTGTTGATTTAATGTTATCACACAAATAAATTGTTAATTTAGTGCCTAGAAGTTAATTGTTAATTTAGTGCTATAACACATTTAAATTGTTAACTTAGTGCTACCACACAAATAAATAGTTAATTTAGTGTTATAACACAAATAAATTGTTAGTTTAGTGTTATCACACAAATGGTTAATTTAGTATTATCACACAAATAAATTGTTAATTTAGTGCTATCATACACAATTTTTAATTTAGTGTTATCACACAAATATGTTGTTAATTTAGAGTTATCACACAGATACACTGCTTATTTAGAGTATCACAATGGTATATATTTAATCACAGATTATCATCTTTCTGGAGATTAATTACATCATTTATTCCTCTTTCTGCTAAAAAATTATACTTTCCATTCTCTTATGTTGTCACATTATGAGCGTCTCTTAGCTTCCTGTACTCCCACTGTCACTGATCCATCTCAAACAGCAAGAATTTCTTTCATCCTCTTTGACTGAGAAAATTTCCAAATTACAGGTCCACAACCTTTTATCTGAAACCCTTGGGACCTTATCCATTTAGGGTTTCAGAATGGTAGTATGGCACATTTAACAAGTATTATGGTATCACTCTAGTGGGGTCTGTGCAAGCATGCGAATACAGTTTTCCTATTTGTCATTAGTTTATGGTTGTCAACAATCAGTGTAAAGCTCCAACAACTTGTCGTTCAGTTTCTTTGGTAGTAGATCCTACACCAAATTTACACAAAAAATAAGGTGGCTGCACAGACACACCATGATCAAGTTTCAGTAATAATTCCAATAACTATTTCTTCTCACTATAACCCATAGGGCTATCTGCAGCTCTTTTTGACATTTTCACAATGAAATAAAACTCAAAATCACAACAACAAAGTACACACAAATATCTGACAGCCTTAGATGCATGTGTGGCTCGTAACAGTGTGAGACTGACTGCACTGTCTGGAAGTTTTACAGCACTCTTGCACTGATATCTACTCATCTAATGTACACCAATACCTCGACTTTCGTCGCTTCACTCTTTCGTCGGTTTTCAATTCTAACCATGTTTCCAAATTTCGTCGCTCGCTTCGCTCTTTCGTCGCATTTGGTCACAACTGCGCATCATCTTGATTCTTTCGTCGTTCAGTCTTTGAACAGAAATCGTTCGGTGTGCACTGTTTTTTTTTTTTAAGTTGTCCGCATTGAATCTCTTATATTTGTCATTAAACATATTAATACTACTTATTTTTTTGATTAAAATAACAAAACTATTCATACTATATTATTTTTGTGATTATACTGTAAACAGTTCATAGTTATTTTAGTGATAACAGTCTAATGACAGTGTTCATATCGTGATTATAAGACACGTGTACAGTTTTCATACAGTACTTTTTTGTGTGATTAGGCCTTATACAGTACTACTTATTTTTGTGCTTTAATATATTCATCATGGGTCCTAAGTGTAGTGACAAAGTTAAAAGAACCCATAAGGTTCTCAATTTGCAAGAAAAGCTTAAGCTAATCAATAAATTAATGAACAAGGCATCTTAGAACACCAGACAACAGAAAAACAACAGACAGATGAGTGGCTTACCCAGGATTTGAAATGCGTGAAATAGGCCGCAGCTCTGCTAGCATCATCAAAAAATGTGTACCAAGCACAATACAGCAGTTCAGCCTATTTAGCGAATCCAACAATTAGGTACTGTGTCAGTAAATGATAGTAGACTAGAAAAAGAACAGAGTAAACTATAAAAGTGTTAGAGGAAATTAAAAACGCTACGCCAGTGCATACCAAACTTATGAGAAAGAGGCACAATTTTAACTTCAGTCACCCCTCCCTCTAACCCTTCAGATTCAGAGCCATCAACATCAGCCCCAGCCCCAGTTAGATCTCCTTCAAAGTGTACCTTCAATTAAAGGGAGGGAACAAACTGATATAGGCACTGCAGGAAATAAAGAAGTAGGACACCAGCCACAGAAAAAAAACCGACATGAGTGGCTTACCAGGATTGAATCATGGGACCTCCGTGCGACAACCGCTAGCATGCAATGAATCCAATAGTGGAACCACCAATTTATTAACTTCTGTAGTCTTTTCTCCTAAAAGAATTAGATTGAAATCCTCCAGTTCTGAAGATGAGCCTCCTCAATTTTATCCATGTGGTTTTCTAAGTCTAGAATCCCCCCTAAATTACCAACATTCAAAACTGTACATACTGTATATATTCATCGTCTACTTGCTCAAGAATGATTTTAAGGTAAGATGCTATTTACGTATTTTTTTTTTTTATTGTATTTTCTTTACTCTTATGTTTATTTCTGTTTATCTAGGTGTTGCACGCATTCGCAAGTGTTATATAGTTAGTTATTTACGTTTTTTGGCGGCCCTAATGCATTTGTAAGCTAAATAAAGGCTATGCTTCGACTTTCGTCGATTTTCGACTTTCGTCATAGCTCTGGTACCTAACCTGTCGAAAGAGTGAGGTATTGGTGTACTGCGCATGCACTAGCATGACAGTTTAAGCACTGATCACCTGCTTGAGTCATGTCATGCATTAAGTGACGCTCCACAAACAACTTTGTTTTCAGAACTTTTCTGATTTCGGAATTTCATATAAAAGGTTATGGAGCTGTATATCCTTCTTCTTTTAACTCCCTACATACATTCTTGTAGCTATGATAACATTTTCTTTGATAGGTGCTTTCCTGCCAATGATAAAATGATGATATCTTATTATGCCCATAACAATCACAAATACTCTGTGTATATAACAAATATTTTGTGTAAATATGTAAATATACATCACAAATTCCAATGTACACAATTTTCTAAATTCACAGAACTAGTGTATCCAAGTTCCTCAGCAATAAATACTTCCTTTGATGAGGATATCGAAGTAAAAATTCAGAAAGTTGATTTATTGTACTGCAAATGCCAGTGCATAAGGCATGATGGAAAACTGTAATATTAAAAATATAAGACAGTGGTTTTCAAACTGTAGATTGCAATTCCTTGATGTGTGTGTCAAAAGATTTTTTGGGTGTTCTAAGCATTAAAAAACAAGAAAAAAACTTTAAAAGAAAAATAAGCTTATTTTTTTAAATTTTTTTTTTTAAAGTCAGTGTGACTTTCCCCTGAATTAACCTATTTTTGGAAAGTTTCTGTGTCTAGTTAACCTTTTCAAAAATGCTGAAGTACAACACAGATGGTGTTGATATGCTATACATTTCACTTTCAGTGTAAGAAATGAGTGATAATTTGTGAGTTCTGCGACACAAAAAATGTCTTCATATTAATATTGAAGAAAAAAAATGAAGTGAAAATCTGACACTAGAAATGGAAGGAAAAAAAGCATAAGCACAAGAAGTAAGAACACAACTATCTTGACTTTTCATATCATTATGAATTTTGCTATGTTTGGCAAGACATGCACCATTCAACCAAGAAAGAGGGTTTCTCAGTTAAATTAGGGTGTATGCCAAAATATACAAGACCTTTTTTGATCACTGAAAGTTCTGACCTTGTTCTAAATTACTACTTAGTTAAAGTTCTAATACTATACTACTGACAAGGTTCAAATACTATACTTCTGACAAGGTTCAAATACTATATTTCCGGCAAGGTTTAAATACTATACCACTGACAAAGTTCAAATACTATACTACTGACAAGGTTCAAATAATATACTATTGACAAGGTTCAAATACTATACTTCTGACAAAGTTCAAATACTATACTACTGACAAGGTTGAAATACTATATTACTGACAAGATTCAAACACTACACTATTGACAAGGTTTAAATACTATACTACTGACAAGGTTCAAATACTATACTACTGACAAAGTTCAAATACTATATTTCTGGCAAGGTTCAAATACTGTACTATTGACAAAGTTCAATTACTATACTTCTGACAAAGTTCAAATACTATACTTCTGAGAAGATTCAAATACTATACTACTGACAAGGTTGAAATACTATATTACTGACAAGATTCAAATACTACACTATTGACAAGGTTTAAATACTATACTACTGACAAGGTTCAAATACTATACTTCTGGCAAAGTTCAAATACTATACTACTGACAAAGTTCAAATACTATATTTCTGGCAAGGTTCAAATACTATATTACTGACAAGGTTCAAATATTATACTACTGACAAGGTTCAAATATTATACTTCTGACAAGGTTCAAATACTATACTATTGACAAGGTTCAAACACTACACTACTGATCAGTCTCAAATACTGTAATATTGGCAAGGTCTCAGATAATATATGAGGTTCAAATACCAAACAATTGACAAGGTCTCAAGTACTATCTTATTGACAAGGTCTCACAATGTATAGTATTGACAAGGTTCAAATCTATATTTACTGATAAGGTCTCATATACTCTACTACTGACAAGGTTCAAATACCACACTACTGACAAGGTCTCAGATGCTATATTACTAGCAGGATCTCAAATACTATACTACTGACAAGGTCTCAAATTATACACTACTGACAAGGTCTTATATACTTATGTGCCATCTAGTACATGAAACAAGCAATCAAAAATTCATAAAAGAAATATGAAAAGGTAACGAATTTTTCAAAACTCTGTGTACATCTTTCTTTTAAGTAACCTAACCACAGTTATTTAGAGATTTTGCGTAAAAATCTGCTATTTTGGAATGCATTTCACTTGTAAAAAGCATATGTTCTATGGATCTCCATGTGAAGATCTAGTTCATACTTGTGGGAAAAACTACTATCACAGATCTTACATCGTTTCATGTGGGTTTTCTCATGCTTCCGCAGAGTTGTGCCACGGCCAAAAGCCTTACCACATAGACGGCACACATAAGGCCTGTCTCCTGTGTGAATGGTCATGTGAGACCTCAAGTGCCCATTCTTGAAGAATCTCTTTCCACATTCACCACATTCAAATAGCCTTTCCCGCTCGTCAGAACCTGCTGCCACTATCTGGGGCTGAGATATTGTAATAATCTTCTCAGCTTCGCTGCCTTGACAGCTTGTGGATGCCAAGTGTCTGGTCAGCGTGGTAGGCCTAGCATACTTCCGCTTACAAATAGTGCACGCAAATATGTTATTAGACAAGTCCAGGCAAGAATACTGCTCAAATATATGCTTGTTAGCCCGAACTATTTCATCATGAGACAGATTATGCAGAAAGTTCATAGAACGCGGTGCTTTTGGCGGTTCACCCTCTAGGACATCTTCAAGCTCATTTAAAAACTGGTCCTCTAATTCAAATTCTGATTCAGATGACATGAAGCAGCCTTTCCATTTCTGTCTAGAAGTATGCAACCTGCTCACCTCCGTTTTAATTTGTTTCAAAAGATATCTGACGTGACGGGATTTATGGGCTGCTAATTTTTCTTTGCCATCAAAAAACTTATTACAGTACTCACAAAAATGGCACTTCAGATGACTCTTCAAATACTTATCCTCCTCAAAAGTGATACTACACAGTTTACATTTAAATATCTGTTTTTCCTCATCTTTCTCAGAGTACCTTTCAAATTCTGCACAATACTTTTTTAAAATGTCCACTTTCTCACATAACACAGGATTTTGAAGAATAGAAGGTTCTTTAGAATTGTCATAATCAGATTCCTCAGAACTGATATCCTCATTTTTAAGAGTTGCAATGATGTCTGAAAACAATTCTTCATCTGAATCTGACATTTCACTGTCATTTAAATTATCGTCAGTGTCCTCTAAAATGCTTTTCATTATTTCATAAAATTCTTGACTGTCAAAAATACAGTCATCACCAGGGTCACATGATTTGGGAGGCTCAGTTTTATGGAGTCTCTCTTGGGTTTGTGCCTGTTCATTATCACTGGAGTCATCACTTAGCTCATGAATGTCGATTCCTGAACTTGAAGGCTTTCTTCTATTTCTGTTCACAAGCGGTAAAGCAGTTTCGTCCAAAGACTTTCCACTAAAAAGCATGGTCGGTGCATGATCTTTCATATGGCTTTGCAAGTCATGTGCATTTTCAAACTGGTCATAGCAAAGCTTGCATGTAAAATCATTTTCAGTAACATGCAGCTCCTGGATGTGATCCTCCAGCTCCTTATCATCATAAAAACTGGCATTACAGATTTCACATTTTAAGATCTTTCCATGAAATTTCAAATGTATTTTCAATTTGGACAGAGTAGAAAAGGCTTTGTTACAAATGCCACAAATGTAAGTTCCATTATGAACGCGCCTATGATTTGCTAATCGCTTTTCACTAGTGAAGGTTCTATGGCATTCATCACATTCAAATTTTTTAATTTTTGCTGTCAACATGTCAGCGTTCTGACTGTCTGTTCCTGACTTTGAGTCATCAGCAGTTTGTGGTTTCCTCTTCATCTTTGTAATGACTTTATTATGCTTATTAATGGCAGCTTTGATTAGATTCTCCTCAACTACTTTACTTGAATGCCCAGACTTATGGGACTTCATATGCTCCTAGACATCGCAATGATATGGCTTTTCTTTTGTGTGAGTCTGTATGTGTCTGTGGAGGTCCCCCTTACTTTTACATCGTGTATCGCAGTAGGGACATGCAAACCTGTCTGTGTGGGTGATGAAATGTTGTCGCAAAGTTTGTTTTTTGTTGAATACTTTGCTACATTTCTCGCACTGGTAGAGGGTGATGCTCCCATCTTTACTGAGGATGGGTTTCATCATTTCACAGTCACTGCTTTTCCGTTTAGAAAACTTTTCTGCTTTATTTGAGCATGATCTAGTTGAGTACCTCCTTGAAGGTACAGTGGGTTCTTGTGTTGGTGGTACAACCGGTGAAAGCACCACAACTGGTGTAACCACATCTGAAGTATGAGAACTTGATGTACAACTTATTGTATCTGCTCGAAAGGAGTCGCCGTCACTGTGAACAGAACTCTGGGTCAGAGGTGATATGGCAGCATTGGCAGCTATTAGCTTCAAGCTAGTGGCAAGTGTCTTGCCCAGAGAGTTGTCATGTCCTGACAAAGACTGTGCTGAGTTTGATTTTGACGGATTTGTTGAATAAACTTCCCTATCTTCTCCTGAAGCTTTCAGATTTTCTGATTTCTTAAAGTTTGCATTTTCTGTGGCAAATGAAATATGAGAACTGTTTGAATGGGAAACTGGCCCTTCATGTGAATCACTTTTGACAATTTTTACAAATTGCATCTCCTTGAATTCACTATCCAGGACAGGACTGGGTTCATAACTTCTAGAATTAGTATTCTTGATCTTTTCCCTTTTCACAGAAAACTCACAAGTACTTCCAAAATCATAGTCACCATCACCACACTCCTTCTTGGTCCCAAGAATGTGATCTGCTTCAGAAACAACTACTTGCCCTTGAGAAGATTGTTGCAAGCACTTAGAATTGCTTGTTAGAGCATCAGGACTGTGTTCCCATTCAAATGTGTCTATTGGTTCACTTTTGGTAACTAATTTCTGCCTGTCGTTATATTCTGCAGCTGACATAGTAAGTTAACCAATCAGATCGTTTACTACGTTCAAAACTTTGAGCAAGTGCACACAGGTCTGTGTCATGAGATTGCATTCTTCTAGTGAAGAAACAAAATCCAAACTGTATTATTTTTCTCATTCATACATTTAAAGTAAATAATATTCTCCATCATAGATTACAGTTCCTTCTTCCAGAGTGGGCATACACCAGTGAATATGGTTTCTGTTTACTTGCTTGATTAATATCCTGCAAAATAAACAAGTGATTTGATATCACTACCATAAAAATGCACACACACATAAACATCTGACTCTTTTAAGTTCAGTCAAGGTAATATAATATTCTCTAGGAAAATCAAAGAAAAATGTCACACATTTATTTGCTGGTTTCATTCATTTAATGTTCACAGCAACAAACCAAAAAAAAAATTACAATTTCTTCTTCTTCGTTCACCCTTAAATGTCAACTTGAATGAGTTCAAAGAAAGCAGTGGTCAGCCTGAGGCTGATTGACTGTGTTCACTTCTGCTGAGCTGGTAATATGGATCATATTTTGTGTGGCCTGGATGCTCTTCTTCCCACTTGTGCCTGTACCTGCGCTTGATAAAACTCTTGGCCTCCTCATAAGTTATGTTTCTGTCAAGTTGAGGAAGCTTTCCCCCTTCCTTTGCCAATCTGTCAGCCTCTTCATTTCCAGGGATGTTGCAGTGAGAAGGGATCCACTGTATCACGACTCTTTTGTATTGCTGACATAGTCTGTGAAGTGTTACTCTTTGGTCATCCAGTTCAGCATTACTTTGACTTTTCAGCGTTGTACTCGTAATCACTGACAGCGCATCTGAGAAGATAGCTACTGGTCTCTCTGAGCTTTCTTCTGTCATTAGAATTTCTGATGCAGTTTTTAAGGCCTCTGTCTCTGCTCTGAAGTTACTTGAAAATTTCCCTATTCAATTACAATTAAGAATAAATGAAAAATAAAGACTACCCAGCTTTATATGACTCTGCTCTTGAATTATGGAAGGCAAAGGCAGTGAGGAAGGGAACATGTCATCACACTTCATAAAGCTGGACCTATTATAATGATTTTTATTACACATAAGGAAGGGAAACCCGAGGCCTGTAAACAGTAAATTAATATGAAACAAATATAAAGGTATGTTATCAGGCACTCATAGGAAATAAAGAAGTAGAACACTAGACAACAGAAAAACAACAGATATGAGTGGCTTACCCAGGATTTGAACACTGGACCTTCCGTGTGACAACCCCGCCTAGCCATGCAAGCAAATCACACTATCCTCCCTGCCATCTACGCATCACAAAAATGATGTTACAATGACAGGTCATTAGTGCGAACCGCAATCCACGACACCGGAAATCCACCATGGGCAGTTCAGCCTATTAATGACGCAATCACTTCTGTTGTTTCCCTATCATGCAGTATAGGCAGTCCAACAAGACAAGGACCTTAATACTGTGTCCAGTAAATGATAGTAGACTTAGAACAGTGAGAACAGGACAGAGGGTAGGTTTGGTATTGTATAAACATTTTTATTACACATAAGGAAGGGAAACCTGAGGCCTGTAAACAGTAAATTAATATGAAACAAATATAAAGGTATGTTATCAGGCATTCGTAGGAAATAAAGAAGTAGAACACTAGACAACAGAAAAACAACAGACATGAGTGGCTTACCAAGGATTTGAACCCTGGACCTTCAGTGTGACAACCCTGCCTAGCCATGCAAGCGAATCACACTATCCTCCCTGCCATCTACGCATCACAAAAATGATGTTACAATGACAGGTCATTAGTGCGAACCGCAATCCACGACACCGGAAACCCACCATGGGCAGTTCAGCCTATTAATGACGCAATCACTTCTGTTGTTTCCCTATCATGCAGTATAGGCCAGTCCAACAAGATAAGGACCTTAATACTGTGTCCAGTAAATGATAGTAGACTTAGAACAGTGAGAACAGGACAGAGGGTAGGTTTGGTATTGTATAAACATTTTTATTACACATAAGGAAGGGAAACCCGAGGCCTGTAAACAGTAAATTAATATGAAACAAATATAAAGGTATGTTATCAGGCATTCGTAGGAAATAAAGAAGTAGAACACTAGACAACAGAAAAACAACAGACATGAGTGGCTTACCCAGGATTTGAACCCTGGACCTTCCGTGCGACAACCCTGCCTAGCCATGCAAGCGAATCACACTATCCTCCCTGCCATCTACGCATCACAAAAATGAGTGCACCTATTATAATGGAATCTCTTAACACTTCACTTCCCCCCCCCCCCCTCTCTCTGCAGCAGTATCTGCTATGGGACTACCTTTACCTTTGACATATTTATTGGTTAAATCATTCTAATCCATGAGCCCCATGGTGCACCAGGTTTTCCTACAGAATTACCTACAGGCTGCCTGGTGTGCTCATAAGCATCACAGTTATAGACTTTCAATTGATCAAATGTAACAGATTATTTCTAAGTGAATTTTTATTATTTTGGTTGTGATAATAGCCTATTTTTGATTCAGAGAAGGACATTTCACAAACTTATTGGTAACATACTTTCAACTGGATTTACGTTTATATTCCGGAGCTTTTACTGTCAAGAAATTAAGAAGTGCTTAAATAAAAACGTTTAAGTAAAAAATTTTACTTAAAAAAATATTTTACTGTGTCTAAACTTAGCAAGACATAACAAACAACTCTTTACATTACATAACAACATTTCACAACATTGTTCAGCCAATTTCCTAGAGTTTGATGCATAAGATGATAGGAAACTCTATACAAAGCGATACAACAGAAGGCAATTAGATCATCAGAAGTGGTTCCCCCCCCCCCTCTCATTAAGTGTTTCAGCCCTTTAACCTTCTTAACACTCAAAGGGGGGGAGGTCCTCTCAGGTCATGACACCCAAGTGTCAGCCTCCAGTTATCTTTTGCTGGGAATTGAACCCACTCCACCTTGGTTGCAGCTTTCCACTTCACTCCTGTTTTTCTCTATGCTGCCAGCTGGAGGCAGTTGTGAAAGTAACCATTATGTATGTCTGCTGAATTATTATATATGCTTACTGCCTGTTTTTAAAACATCACTAGCAGAAACATAATGCATCCATATTGGGGCCTGGGAAGAACCAAAAAAACAGCCTTGAATAGAAAGAGTTAATGAAACTTTTAAACCGCACATATTTCATATAAACTGTAATTTGAAATCTCACACTACAGTTATTTTGTCTTAGCTGAACAGTGTGATAAATATAAAAACATGTTGAAACAGTGATTTTAAATTTTAGCTGTCAGATGTTACACATGTGTTTCACAAGTGTAAAAATGTTTGAGAAATCTTATATTTACATAAAATGTAATGTATCTAAAAGATTCATTTCAAGACAATGATGATTCCAAAGTAATCAACAACAGCAAAAAAGGTTGTCTCATAAAGTAAAAATTTTGCATTTTAGATCAATTCTGTCTTTAACAAAATAAAATAAAATAAAAAGCTTACAATTTACAATGTGCTTACTTTAACTAATTTTTTTTTTAGTGAAAGCATGTGCATGGTCTTTCATGTGACACTAGTATTTCAGTACAATAAAAACGTATATTTGCGTGATTCCATGGTGGGGCAATCAAGAACAGGAATGGGCCCATAAGATCATTACTCTGCACACATTCCTTTATTCCCTTTGTCTCTCATTCGGGCCCCTCCACATAATCTCAGATCCAATTAGTCTGACCTGTTTTTTGGTGCTGCATAATAGCATGCCCCATGAAGTTCCCAGGGATCAGAGACAAAGATAGAACAGTATCGCTGCTCTTAGATTGTGCATGGGGTCGGCAACTTCTAATATCACCATTTCTCATTATATCTCTTCTAGTAACATTAATGGCTTTTCATAAGCATCTCATCTCACAGGATGTGATTTTCTTCTTCTGTGCTTTGGTTAGGGGCCATGTTTGACACTGACAGCAAAGCATTGGTAAGAATATACTATTTATCAGCTGCCATTTAGTCTCCATACCACTGAATCATGACAACAGTACTAGGACACTCAAAGTAGAAATATCTTAATGCTATAGTTGACACACTCAAGAAAATGGTCAGTGATGATCCACATCACCCAATATACCCAAGAAGCATGCTAATTTCCCCACCGAAAAAAGACCCTGAACAGCTAATAGTAATCATGAAAAGAACACAGTGCAATACATGCTGACTAGGGATCTTAAAAATATAATAAAGCACAATTTCAAATTGCCAAAATTGAAGTAGTATGACCAGATTACTAATGTGGAACTTGTGTCAAGAACCAGTGGAACAAGAGATGAGATGACAATGCTGGTGATGGATAGGAAACTATAATTTTAAAAATCCATTAACAGCTAAAAGTGGTCATGAAAAGAACACTGAACAATACACCCTGACTTGGGACCTTAAAAAAAAATAAAGCAAAATTATTGAACAAAACATGCTGATCAGGGACCTTAAAAATAAAATAAAGCAAATTTCAAAATGCTAAAATTCTTTGTATTTTTTACTGAGCATGTGGCAACCACTGTACTTAAGTGGTAAGACAAGATCACTAATATGGAATTGGTGACAGAACCAGTGGAGCAAGAGATGAGAAGAAGACAATGGCGATGGATAGGACACACAATGAGCAAACCTGTTGATAGCACTACCAAGCAGTCCTTGTTCTAGAATCCCCAGTTTAAGAGAGGTAGAGGGAGATGATGGAACATATGGAGAAGAGAACTGGCAAAATACATGAAGAGAAGACATAGAAAAACTTTGCGCTGATGGCACAAGACAGGAAGATTTTGCATAAGTTTGTTGAAAGTCTATGCTTCTTCTAAAGGTGAAAGGTGATGATAGAACTAAAAAGGGAAGTTCTAAATCACCAATCATCACCTTTCAGCTCGCCAAGGAGCATTGGCCTTCATCAAACATTTGCCAAGTCTTCCTGTCCTGTGCCATCACCTTCAGATCTTTCTTTGTCTTCCTCATCATTTTCATTTGTCTACAGTTCTCTTTTCCATGTGTTTAAGCTGCTAAATTGGAAGAATATATGCCCTTCCTTAATTAAAGAGATTTTCAGATGAATATCATGTAACACACATAACACAAACGAAAGAGGTTACAGCACAACAATACAATTTACTTTACTGCTTAACATCATCATCATCATTTTCTGTTGCACTCCTTATGGACCATGGAGCTGCTGCTGTAGCTGGTCTCCTTGCAGGAAGCTGCACCAAGCATTCAAATGCTCTTGCAGCAGTGGTTTCTGTGGCCATCTGTTATACATGATGAGGTTGCCAACCCCATGCATAACCTGATATCAGCCACCTTGTATAACATGCCTAAGGGAGCAGCAGTCTTATTTTTCCTTTGTCTCTTCAGAGACCCCCAGGAACTATAACGGTAAAGGTAGCCCCATAGCAGATACTGCCAACGGGGAGTGAAGTGTTAGAGAATTCACTATACTAGGCCCAGCATCTCTTCCTCACTGTCTTTTCCTTCCCTAACTCAAGACCAGTAACTATACAAGGCAATAAAATAAAAAAGGCTTACTTGCTGCTTATTTTCTTCTTTTTTTTCAATACTTGCACTGAAACCTTCACAGAACAATTAAACTACACAGATGTTGTGTATTTTACTACTAATATATACAGAGCAGGTCAAAAGTCTAAAAACCCTCTATGATGTTTTCAACAGGACAGGGTACCACCCCACAATGGTTTGTGTGTCCATATTGGCTGGATCATCAGTTTTATATATATATATTTATATATATATATACGCAGGACCTTGTTTTCACACCCAAGCAGCTGAGTGAAAGGGTCTTTGAGTACAAAGGTGAGAAGCATCTTTGTTTCTTGGATCTGGAAAAGGCTTTTGACAAGGTCCCCTGGAGCAAACTTTGGGACTACTTGGCAAGGAAGAACATTCCAGCACATCTGATCCATGCCATACAGAGCTTTTACAAGACTTGCAGCAATTATGTGAGGACGGCAAAACAAAGTCAAAAGAGTTAAGGATCATCACTTGTGTAAAACAGGGTGATATTCTGTCACCTTATCTTTTCATACTCCTCATCGACGATGTCATTAAAGCATGTAAGGAGAGGACAAGAAAGTATTCAGTGGGGTACTGGAAGTTGAAACAAATCTGTATTTCAGAGCTGGCATTTGCCGACGATGTTGCCCTGACTGCTAAATCAAAGGCACATCTTCAATCCAACCTGCAAGTCTGGAGAAAGAGCTGGAGAAGAGAGGAACTTTATCAGCAGCTCCAAAACAAAAACCGTTGTGGCTTTGTGGTTTCATGAGAAGAAAAAAGGCATCAGATTATTCTGGGAGAACAGATATTGGAGCAGGTCAACCACTTTAAATACTTTGGAGCTTTCACATACTGGAAGGGAGGCACCAAATAAGAGTTGGGAGACTTTTTCCGGTTAGTAAGTCGAGGATGCTTCAGCAAAAGAGAAACTAGCAATAAGGAGAAGATGGCTGTATACCGCTCCACCAATGTTCCAGTCTTGACATATGAATGCGAGTCATGGGCAATGACTGCAACCCACAAAAGCAAGCTGCAAACCTCAGAAGTGAGGTATCTGAGGAAGATGGTTGAAGTAACAGGAAGAGACATGGTCTGCAACCAGATGATACATCAGGGCCTCAAAACCCAGCCCCTGCAGACCCAAGTGGAGCAGTCCCCATTGCGATGGTTTGGCCATGAACGCAGAATGAAAGAAGATTGGCTACCATGACAAATATCGGAAACTAAGAGCCAGGGATCCAGATCTCCAGGACGGCCTCCAGATTTGCTGGGAGAAAACTAGACAATCCCTGAAGGACTAAGGACGACTGGAACCAGGCCAAGAGAAAGACAGCGGATAGGATAGTATGACATTTTCTCTGGCAAACCTCTACACCTCAGGGTAGAAGAGGAACGACTAAATGTGTGTATATATATGGTAAATCAAAAGTCAGACAATATGGGGGAAAATAAAGGTGTGGGAGGCTACTCAACAAGACCATACTGGCGTATGCAGTGTCTTGGGAACTGATGATCTAGCCAAATATGGACACACAAACCATTGAGGGAGGGGGGTGTGCTCTGTCAAGATCATCCTTGAGAGATTTAAATATGGCACTGAAAGGCAAGTAGTGCTCTTCACGGATGGACTGTCAGAAATATCAGCAATCAGGAGTTAAAAAAAAACAAAGAAAGTGGCACAAGGTCAGCACTTAGCAAACTATGTCAGCAATTCAAAAGTTTTTATACAGTGTATCTTGCCTTCCTACAAAATCCCTGGGAAGAAAGAAGTTGACAAACTGCTAAAGAAGGGTGGAAAACTACCTCAAGCTGATACAAGCGTAACATATGAAGAGGCCAAGAGACGTATCAAGATTAGACACAGAAACAAGTTGGAAACAGAGCGTCTAGCCCACAGACATTTTGAAAAAAAAAATACATTTTACCAGCTCATTTAAAAAAAAAAAAAAAATCAGGCTCCGCGCACGCCACAACAGAGAAATTATCTATTCAGTTGGGCAGATAACGGATTAGAACTACTGATGAGTATAGGGTCTGCGTGTGGCACTGATAAAATGACTGCTCGGGGTCTGCTGCAGAATTGCCCTGCATACGTGGAATAGAAGTATCATAGATGGCCGTTGCCCGTAAGACTACTAGTCCAAGAAAAACCTCAATGGAGATGTCAGCAACCAGAGGCCGACTATTGTTTTCTTCGAGCATATGCAGTCTGACGAGAAAGTTTTGTGTGCGAGTTTACGCGATCTCGGAACAGAACTTCGTATACATAACTTTATGACTTTGCAGCAATCGACATAAACTAAACCCATCGAAATAAAACTGAGAAAAAAAAATCAGTTAAATTCTACTTTATTTTATATCTAATTTTTACAACCTTTGGTTTAATTAAATCAAACGCAGCTTGATCGCATGTCACACATAAGCGAAAAGCTAACGATTACATATCACATTAAAAAGTTTTTTTAGGCGTTACAAATGGAAATACAGTTACAACTAGTGATTATTGGCAGTTGGAATTTCCCGTACGAAATGTGCACTGAAGGGCACGAAACAAAGCCACTAAAAGGGATAGGTTGTCTAGCATCCATCCACCTTCAATAATATTTCTTTTCTGTGCGCTATTGTCCTACGAATGCAAAACAACAGAATACCATTGCAGGCACTCACTTGGGTTCCTGAGGGTAAGAGGAAAAAAGGAAGACCAAAAGAAACACTCAGAAGAACAATAATAAGAGAAGGAAGAACGTTGGGATTAAACAATGTGCAAGAGCTAAGAGGAGTGGCGTCACAACGTACAACCTGGAGAGCACTGGTTTCTGCCTTATGCGCCGTGTTTGGTGCTTAAAGAATTTATTATTATTATTATTTATTGTCTCGAATATATCGAACATGCAGTAGATATTTAACTTAACACCTTTCTCGGTTGTTTTCAATCGTCATCAGCTGGACAGATCCAATAAAGTTTACAGAAGCCGACAGCATTTATTCGTCTTGATAAAAGACATAATTAGAACGTTGAACTTAGATTAAGTATTAGACAATACTTCAGAAATTAGAACATTTCTTGTTAAAATGTAAGAGGTATGAACAAATGAGAATACCAAAATTAGATTATTTGCAGGCTTCAAATTTACTTATAAGTATAGAAGAGATGTTAAGAATATGCATACGGACCTAGGGAACTGCATAAGATAGCCACACAGTATTTAACAAGATGTAAAGTCTCCACCTCCCTTGGTGGTCCTGGAAAAAGGCTGCATCACTGCACTCTGGCTGAGGAGTAGGGATCGAAGTGGAAAGGCAAACCTGGTCCCAAAAAATGCCGTGCGGAAGTCGGATGTGTCGGCCCAAAGGCGCAAATACCGCAGCTCCGCTGTAAATGGACACAACGCAACCAACGTCCTTTTTTGTTGGTTCACATCTAGTGTATGCATGTATGCGTTTATGGGGGAACTTTGTGTTGGTAATGATCAGATTCTGCTCACTGCAGAATCTAAGGAGTCGTTTTCCATTGTCATTGAGGGTATCTTCTCCATATCTTCCGATAACTCCACCCCATCTAGCATGGTCATTTCCAACTCTGGCATTAAAATCTCCGAGCATGATAACTTCATCTAGGCAGTCATCCACTGTCCTTTGAAGCAGCTCGAAGAATTCCTCCTTGACCTCTGCTCTCTCATCCTCATTTGGCCCATACACTATGACCAGGTTGACTATGGTTTCTCCTTCTTTTGGTTTTACGACCATAATGCGCTCCGAGACAAAGTTCCATCCCTTGATACTTTCTTTTTTATTTTTGGCCATAATGCAACCACACGCCCCCTTTAGCTCTTTCAGATGTGGGTACACCACTGTAGAGCAGCGTGTTGCCATTGAGATCCATGACTCCTTGTCCTTTTTTCTTTGTTTCCGTTATAGCCAGGATTTCTAGTTTTGCTTTCCTCATCTCTTCCACCAGCTCCTCTTCCTTCCCATTTATACTTCTTGTGTTCCAAGTTCCATAAGTCGTAGTCCGTAGTCCGTTCCAGTTCGTCGCCTTTAGAATCAGTCCAGTTTTCTCTCTTACGTTTCGCATAATCAGGTTTTAAGACAAACAGGTAATTGGCCTGTTGTGCCTTTGCATGGTGGAGGGGCTGCCTCCTTACGGCCTCCATGCAGGCCGCTCTCCTCCTTTTTCATCCGGGCTTGGGACCGGTAAGGCGGAGTTCATCATACCTTGTAATAGCAGAAATAATCCATAGGAACTTGATTGCATGAACAGCAATTCATCATACATTGTAATAGCAGATATAATCCATGGCATTTGAATAATATATCGAATCTCTTCCCTTAAATAAAACTTTGGACACACTAGCGACACTATAACCGTGTCGAAGCCCTCCCAGCTACTCAATTCCCCGAGGTGAAAGTTTCTCCCCTCAACTCAGTACATTTTCACTCAAGCGCGAACTAAAAGATACACACGTGAGATCAGCTCACCTGTTTGTCTCCCCCCCAACTTCAACTCAGTACCTTTTCACTCAAGCGCGAACTAAAAGATACACACGTGAGATCAGCTCACCTGTTTGTCCCCCCCCCCCCCCCAACTTCAACTCACTACATCACTACATTTTAACTTTTTCTTTTAAAAAATAACACCTACCCGGTTGAGCTATGTTCAACAATATAGTGCACAAAGGTACCCAAATAATTAACCATCTCATAACGTTAGATGTGCTTCCAAGCGTGTCTATAAAAAAATCAGACCCGCACGAGAAAATCCCAAACACTTAACTCCCACGCGAAAACATGACTTAACAATAGGCTTCAATGGAGTCTATTTGTACACAAGATTACTCTTGGCAGAAATGTAGATAGAAGAGTAGTAAAGCTTCTATCATATGGGAGTCTTCACAAGAAATTCAGGTAAGCGAAAACAATGCTGGCTGTCGCTGAGCACGTTAATTCTGTAACCTGCCGACCACTTTTGTGAAGAATTTAAGCACTTATTTATCAGCTCGTTTAAGCCCCCACCCCTGCTTTACTCAGTGGAATTCT
Source organism: Oreohelix idahoensis (assembly GCA_024509875.1). Taxonomy (NCBI): domain Eukaryota; kingdom Metazoa; phylum Mollusca; class Gastropoda; order Stylommatophora; family Oreohelicidae; genus Oreohelix; species Oreohelix idahoensis. Next base: position 202,611 of record JAMPIV010012685.1, read on the forward strand.
ATTACTCAAGTATAGCTCTGTTTAGAATGTGTGTAGTAATTGACTGAGACAAACATGCAGTAACTTTAAAATGATCAAATCGAAGTTAAATTTGTAAAATTACAAATAACAAAATTTAATAATCACTTTAGTTGTAACAGTTTGAAAATAATTTGAATAGTTATGGATAAAGAACAGCTATCATCCTCGTATTTGGGGATTGCGAAAAGGGTTAAGAAGTTCAAGTGGCAGCATATGTTTGAACTTAGCTGCCAATGACGGTTCTGTCTTTTCACACTGATCACTCGTCTCTGGTCAAGGTTGTCGGGTGTAGCTCGTCTCCGAGAAACTTCAAGGAAAGTCTACACAGTGCGTCCTTTGTCTTAAAGCGTAGGCCACTGATCCCGTCTTGTTCCAGATTAGTACTTTCTGCTGGTACCACCAATAATTGTGATAGAAGAATAGAAAAGAATGCTCTTCTGAGTATGGCGTTCTCAGACACATAGTTCTTCTATTTCACCATCCCACTTAACTCAGAGTGTACCCTCTATGTGAATTAAATTTAATCCCTCGGGATAAAACTTCCTTTACAGTTAAACTGAATAGCGTTAGCTTTACATTACATTTAAATGAAAAGGCTAAACGGACAGATATAATATGTTTTACATTTACATCTCCACTGTTTGAAAAGTGTTCACAATATAAATTCATTTATGTTTCCTTTACATTTACACTTGAGGAAAAGTTTGAAACTTCTATTAATGAAAATGAATATTTTCACATAGATATTTGCGTTGGTTTAAAGCGTGTGTGGTGAAGTGGGATGTTATAAATATTTATAGGGGACTTAGTGTACTGACTGAGATCAGCTGTGAAGGTATCTATATCTATTAAGAGTAGTGTATTATAGATAACCTTACTTGCTACCACATATCTCTATATCTCAGTCAGAATTATTCTGGAATAGTGTGATGCTACGTTATGTGTCTAGGGTATGAGTATGGTGAAGTGTAAGTCACAACAACAGACAGATAAACAATTTAATTTAATCCACTACTCTTGACAACACTGTGACACTCACATACATATAACACTCTATGAGAATATCTTAAAGAAGTCACTCGTAACGTTTCAAATAACAATATGTATTCAGTGCTGTTAATAATGTATTTGTGTCCTGATTCAAATACAAAGGAACCAGGAATCACAATCAATTTTAATTACAAGTATATGTACAGACTTTATCAATATGAATATTGTAGTGACATATATTATTAAAAAATATCCTATGTGTGTCAGTTGTGTAGTAGTAATATGAGGTAATACTGTTTTTGTTTTGTTCAAGCTCTGTTGGTATTTGTCATCATGACTTCAATAGTTTGTCTTAGGGACTAGTATTGGAGATGTTCTCAGTTCCTGATATTAAGACAATTAAATTCCCCTCTGAATGTTATTTTTACAAAGTTATTTCAAGATGAGGGGACATAATGTTGAGCTCAGCTGGCCAAGTTAGCTTATCTGGCGTGATGGCGGCAGGAAAGGACTCCTCTGCTCGAATTCTCCTCTGGGCTCTGGAGACACCTCACTGATAGCTAAAAGGACCAAGGAGTATGCTGTCCGACACTGGATTCAGCAAAGCTCTGACCAGGTGCTGCTCAGTACCATCAAGACCACTGTCCCTAAAATCAAGAAGGATGTACCTTCTACTTCATAACTAACTTAAACTCTCTTGTTACACTGATCACAACACAGCACAAACATTGAGTTCAGAGCATTAGGCCAACTGTCAGCTTCATTTGAAATACTTTATTCCAGTATTACCCTTCTTAATGGTTACTACGCCTCTGCAATTCCAGCATTATTTCTTTCTAGTCAATCATCTAGGTGTCAGTGTACTGTTTGGCCATTCCATGCCGTTTTACTTCTCTCCGACACCCTCTGTTCAGGCTGGAGCATTACAGGCTTTACCTCACGTTTGCCACTGACTACACATATATATACAGGCATAAATCAACAATTCACATTCAATTTTCATTAAAAGATACTGAATGGTTCAAGCTTACCACAATTTCATGGAAATAAACACAGATACGTTGATTAGCAATGAATTCTGGCACAAACTGGCACAAATTCCCATCTGCCTATCTTCCAGGCTTTTATTTAGCAAAATATAAGCTGGCTACAACGCACTGATGCTTTATCAAGCTTATTTAAACAAGTGGTTTCGAACTAACGCTCCCAAGTGTGTATATCAGCGAGTCTGACCAATGAGCCCCGTTTCGACAAGTGTTTGAAAAAATGTTACCCTTCCCCGTCTCCCTTGACAACGAAAGATAGTATTTATAGTCCGACCAATCGTGGTTAGGCTTTCATTTGTTGCGCTCCAATCAATTTGGAGTTTACATGGTAGACTATTTCTGTAACGTAAATTTTTTTCAAACACGTTATAAAAAAAAATCTTATGAGCAGAAATGATTCCATGCTGTCAGGCATCCTCACTATTTTATTTTGGGTATAATTTATTAATTCCTGGACTATTTGCGTAACGTTTTACATATTATTTGTCAGCAAGCCCTAAGGAACCCAATTATTCAAATTTAAAAGAGCTACGTGGCTGCGTTCAAAATATGTATTTTCTACCTCCTGTTTCGAAGATGTGCTGTCTGGGTACTGTTATGTTTTCAACCGTAAACCCATCTAATGTTGTCTTTCCTAATAAGAGTTTTTTATGATTTATAAACCTAACTCTGGGAAAGGGTAGTGTATTTTATCACTGTCCGTCTGAAAAACAATTAGTGCATGTAGACTTACACGCGTGATGGCAGCATTTGTGTATCGCGCGACGCGTGTTGCATGCGTTCCCGATTTTATTCGCCCCTCTCTCTCTATATATTTGAGTCCATCTGTTCGTTCGTTTTGGTAACGTAATATAATTAACGTTAGGATTAATTTAGGTCATTACGCAGGGCCTCTCAATGTTTTTCTTAGAAATGCAGCACACGTTTCATTGAAGAAAGCGGGTAATAATACAGTAAGCTTTTACTATCAACGTGAAAGCGTTACAATTTGCAGACGAAGCATAAAACAAGGGGGATTTCGAGTACAGTCATTGTGACAGCACTGTTCTTTACCATTCTTCTTCCTTTATTTATTATATGTATTTATTAGGCTTTATATTTACTTGATAATTTATATATGTGGATTAGAATATTCCACGACACCTCCCCTCTTAAAACAGACATTATATGTCAGTCCTTTATTCTATATACACATAGAGAAATTTATTATTATTTCGGGGGTTTACGGTGATTCTCATCACACGGATGGCGGCTTAAAAAATCCGCTCCCAAATTGGTTTTTCCAGATATATACTCAATGCTAAAATTATATGGAGCCAGAAGCAAAGACCATCGGAGTAACCTAGAGTTCTCATGCTTAGCCTGTGCTAGAAACGATAAAGGTTTGTGATCTGTTTGCAACTTAAATGCCTTCCCATATAGATAAATATTGAATTTCTTTATCGCCCATATTACTGCAAGACATTCTTTTTCGCTAGTTGAGTAGTTGATTTCAGCTTTATTCAACTTTCTGCTAGCATATGCCACTGGGCTTAATTCCCCATCCAATGCATCTGATTTCTGTAGTAGAGTTGCACCTAACCCAATATTACTTGCATCCGTCCTTACTATGAATTCTTGACTTAAGTCAGGTAATTTCAAAATGGGTTTACTTGTGAGCTTTTCCTTCAATTCTTGGTAAGTCATTTCACATTGTGGTGTCCATGTAATGCGATCTGGAAGTCCTTTACGTGTCAATTCAGTTAACGGTGCACATATGGAATTAAAGTTTTTGATATACTTCTGGTAGAAACCACATAATGAGACAAAGGATCTCACGTCCTTCTTGGTTTGTGGTCTCGGGGCTTTCTGTAGTTTCTCTAAATTCTTTGGGTCAGGGGTCATGTTTCCCTGATAAACTGTGTGTCCCAAAAATTCCAATTCTTTACATCCAACGCAACATTTTGTTGGTCGGGCTGTTAAATTTGCCTCCCTAAGTCGATCAAACAGCATGTTCAGAGAGTCAATGTGTTCCTCAAATGTTTCTGTTGCTATAAGGATATCATCCATAAAATTTGTTATACAGGGATTATTCAGAGGATCCAATAATTTTCTCATCATTCTAGAGAAGACACTAGGCGCATTCTTCAATCCAAATGGCAATCTATTAAACTCATAGTGTCCTTCTGAGGTACTAAAAGCTAGGTATGGTCTAACCTCAGGCTTCACTGGAATCTGATAGTATCCTTTACTCAGATCCACTTTTGAGAAATATTTAGCTTTATTTAGTCTGGCAAACAGCTGATTTGTATCCGGCAATGGATCCACCTGTCCTTCTATAATAGCATTCAGTCTCCTGTAATCTATACAGAGTCTATGTTCTCCAGAAGGCTTCCTTAAGAGTACAACACCGGAACTATACGAAGACTCACTGTGCGAAATAATTCCTTCCTTCAATAGATAGTCTATCTCTTCCTTCAAAGCTTTCTCCTTAGCAAACGGAATAGAATATGGTTTCATACAGACAGGTGTGGAGTCTATTAGTTTCATATCATATTCCAATAGGTTTGTATACCCTGGTCGGTCTGTTAACACCTCTGCATGATTATTTAGAACCTGTTGCACTCTCTCTTTCTGAGTTTTCGTTAAATGTGTACTGATTTTCACCTGTGCTGCTGTCTCACAGGGGTATAATGGATATTCAAATGATGAAAGTGGTTCCTTTTTCATCTCCATGGCGATGGACAAGGTCAACAAGTGTGTCTCTTCCTGATGTTCTCTTTCCAAATATTTCTTCAGGAGATTCACATGATAGATTTTTTCTTTCCCCTTCTTATCTATCTTATAATTTGTTCTAGACACCCTCTCTAAAACTGTATATGGACCCTGCCATCCAATTTGTAACTTATTCTGGCTTTCAGGCAAAAGAAGCAGTACTTTCTCTCCCACAGCCAAATTTCTGTCTTTCGCCTTCCTGTTATAATAGGCAGCATGTTTCTTCCTGGCTTGTTTCAAATTTTCATTGGCAAGTTTCCAGCCAGTTTTTAACCGAGTGGTCAGCTCATTCACATACTGGTATGAAGATGTAATGTTTTCCTCTGCCTTTTCATCAGTCCACGTTCTTAACATAGCTACATATGGACCTTTAATTGTGTGGACCTATTTGTCCATGCACCGGTATGGTCTCTTCCACTCGAAGCTTTATAGTGATGATTTTTCCTCCCAGAATTATCATTCACAAAACGACCGCTACCAATTTTTCTTTTGGGGCTTTCTCCCCTCTTAAAATTCTTGATGAGAGATTTCCTCTCTACATCTTCTTCCTCCAGTTTGTTTAAGTCCGATTGAGGGATTGTCGGCTTATCCTGGGGTAAGACATCTGTTTGTACTCTCCGCATAGTGGCCATTGTAAAACAGTTAAGTGAAGCTTGTCCGTGAAAAGGGGCTTCCCATTCCATTTGGTCCACTTTATCAAATTTATATCTCTTTTTATTATCAGGCCTAATTTTGCCCCGGGGCGTGTCCAGGTCCTGATCCATGTTCCCACTTGTGGGTGTTCCCTCATGTGCTATGCTACACCTTTCTACAAAATTCTCAATGTCCCATCTTGCTTTGGGCCAATAATAATTGTGAGCCACCTTTTGAATGATGGTACCTATCTTCTCATGGTCCCCATCTGGTTTCACATGTAGGCTTCTTATTAATTCTGTCCTGTATCTCTTTGGAAGAACCAGCTGTCCGTGACCATGGGATCTAGTTCCGGCCTTCCTATACATCAACTTGTTTTTCATGTAAAAATCTCCCTTGCCTGGAGTTGTATGACAAGTTGACAATTTTCTGAAACAAGGCTTGAGTGTTTTATCCCCAGCCTGTGCCTTCCTCATCTCTTCTGGAGGGGTATCTAACATAATATCCTCCTCCTGTCTTGAGGTCGACCTGACCTGAAGGGTTGCCATATACACAGGTTTCCTTCTGCAACGGTCAGTGTCATGATTGTCCATCTGACAATTCTTACACCACCTTTTTCCTTGGTTGAAAGATTTTCTTTCATCATATTTCCTTTCATCGAATTGTGGGAATTTATTTTTATTGTCATACCGTGGCCTATCAAATTGGTGCTTACCTTTATTTTGATCCTTAGGATCAAATTTATTAAAGTTCTGTGGTGCCCTAAAGTTATCCACTTGTTTCTTTTTATTACCTGTTACCTCTGCTTGAGCTGCTTGATACCTTTCAGCAACATTTAGCAACTCACCCAGCCTCTCTGCACCTTGTTCCATGAGAAACTTTCTCAGGTCTGGAGCCATGGACTCTCTTAGTTGCTCTATAAGGACCATTTCCTTAAGATCTTGGGTTTTCCCCAGAGAAGTCCATTTCTCCAAGTATGTCTCTATTCGTGCAGAGAACTGGTGATAGGTTTCACCTGACAGTAGTTTAGCATTCCTAAATTTTTTCCTATAAAATTCTGCATTCTTTTCATACCTTAACAAAAGAGCCTGCTTTAGCATGTCATAATTTTCCTGATCACCTCTGCTCATTTTTGCAAAAACTTCATAAGCTGCCCCACGAAGTCCCTGAGATAACTTTAAGCTCCACCTTTCTCTCTCTAACCCATACGTGGTAGCTAATAGCTCATACCTATTTATATAGCTCTCAATATCATCGTCTTTCTCAACAAAATGATCTAAATGAAAGTTCATAGCTGAGGTTGAGGCTCCTTGAGTAACCGTAGCATCAGAGGCAAAGGGACTGGCACCATTTTCAGGAGCATGGCCTTGAAACTCAAACTCCCTTAGTCGTAACTCATGTTCCCTTTGTAATCTTTTCTCCTCCTTTTCTGCTTCCCTCTCTGCAGTCAATCTTCTTTCTTCTGCAGCTAATTTCTTCTCTTCTCTTTCTGCAGCCTGTCTTCTTTCCTCGGCTTCCCTTTCTGCAGCTAATCTTTTGTCTTCTCTTTCTGCTTCCAATTTCTTAGCCTCAGCCTCAATCTGCAACCTCTTAATTTCCTTGTCAGCCTCTAACTTTCTTTCGGCTTCAAACCTTCTTTCTTCGCGTTCAATAAATTTGTCACATTCCGTCGTGACATAAGCAACCATAACTTGCCCATCTAATCCTAACTCTTTTGCAGTCTGAACAGCGGCAGATCGAAATTTGGCCAGGTCCGCCATTGTCTATCATGTAAATTTCTACAATGTCTAACCAACAATTCAAATTCTAAATATATATAATGGACAACACAGGCACCGTGAGCTCAACCTTATTTAATTCCACCCAAGGATACCTTTTAATTCTTATATTCCCTGAAGTGAATTACCCCCAATATTTTTAATAGGGAAAGATTCAAAATCCCAAGAGCGAGACCCCAATATATGTGGTGAAGTGGGATGTTATAAATATTTATAGGGGACTTAGTGTACTGACTGAGATCAGCTGTGAAGGTATCTATATCTATTAAGAGTAGTGTATTATAGATAACCTTACTTGCTACCACATATCTCTATATCTCAGTCAGAATTATTCTGGAATAGTGTGATGCTACGTTATGTGTCTAGGGTATGAGTATGGTGAAGTGTAAGTCACAACAACAGACAGATAAACAATTTAATTTAATCCACTACTCTTGACAACACTGTGACACTCACATACATATAACACTCTATGAGAATATCTTAAAGAAGTCACTCGTAACGTTTCAAATAACAATATGTATTCAGTGCTGTTAATAATGTATTTGTGTCCTGATTCAAATACAAAGGAACCAGGAATCACAATCAATTTTAATTACAAGTATATGTACAGACTTTATCAATATGAATATTGTAGTGACATATATTATTAAAAATATCCTATGTGTGTCAGTTGTGTAGTAGTAATATGAGGTAATACTGGTTTTGTTTTGTTCAAGCTCTGTTGGTATTTGTCATCATGACTTCAATAGTTTGTCTTAGGGACTAGTATTGGAGATGTTCTCAGTTCCTGATATTAAGACAATTAAATTCCCCTCTGAATGTTATTTTTACAAAGTTATTTCAAGATGAGGGGACATAATGTTGAGCTCAGCTGGCCAAGTTAGCTTATCTGGCGTGATGGCGGCAGGAAAGGACTCCTCTGCTCGAATTCTCCTCTGGGCTCTGGAGACACCTCACTGATAGCTAAAAGGACCAAGGAGTATGCTGTCCGACACTGGATTCAGCAAAGCTCTGACCAGGTGCTGCTCAGTACCATCAAGACCACTGTCCCTGAAATCAAGAAGGATGTACCTTCTACTTCATAACTAACTTAAACTCTCTTGTTACACTGATCACAACACAGCACAAACATTGAGTTCAGAGCATTAGGCCAACTGTCAGCTTCATTTGAAATACTTTATTCCAGTATTACCCTTCTTAATGGTTACTACGCCTCTGCAATTCCAGCATTATTTCTTTCTAGTCAATCATCTAGGTGTCAGTGTACTATTTGGCCATTCCATGCCGTTTTACTTCTCTCCGACACCCTCTGTTCAGGCTGGAGCATTACAGGCTTTACCTCACGTTTGCCACTGACTACACATATATATACAGGCATAAATCAACAATTCACATTCAATTTTCATTAAAAGATACTGAATGGTTCAAGCTTACCACAATTTCATGGAAATAAACACAGATACGTTGATTAGCAATGAATTCTGGCACAAACTGGCACAAATTCCCATCTGCCTATCTTCCAGGCTTTTATTTAGCAAAATATAAGCTGGCTTCAACGCACTGATGCTTTATCAAGCTTATTTAAACAAGTGGTTTCGAACTAACGCTCCCAAGTGTGTATATCAGCGAGTCTGACCAATGAGCCCCGTTTCGACAAGTGTTTGAAAAAATGTTACCCTTCCCCGTCTCCCTTGACAACGAAAGATAGTATTTATAGTCCGACCAATCGTGGTTAGGCTTTCATTTGTTGCGCTCCAATCAATTTGGAGTTTACATGGTAGACTATTTCTGTAACGTAAATTTTTTTCAAACACGTTATAAAAAAAATCTTATGAGCAGAAATGATTCCATGCTGTCAGGCATCCTCACTATTTTATTTTGGGTATAATTTATTAATTCCTGGACTATTTGCGTAACGTTTTACATATTATTTGTCAGCAAGCCCTAAGGAACCCAATTATCCAAATTTAAAAGAGCTACGTGGCTGCGTTCAAAATATGTATTTTCTACCTCCTGTTTCGAAGATGTGCTGTCTGGGTACTGTTATGTTTTCAACCGTAAACCCATCTAATGTTGTCTTTCCTAATAAGAGTTTTTTATGATTTATAAACCTAACTCTGGGAAAGGGTAGTGTATTTTATCACTGTCCGTCTGAAAAACAATTAGTGCATGTAGACTTACACGCGTGATGGCAGCATTTGTGTATCGCGCGACGCGTGTTGCATGCGTTCCCGATTTTATTCGCCCCTCTCTCTCTATATATATTTGAGTCCATCTGTTCGTTCGTTTTGGTAACGTAATATAATTAACGTTAGGATTAATTTAGGTCATTACGCAGGGCCTCTCAATGTTTTTCTTAGAAATGCAGCACACGTTTCATTGAAGAAAGCGGGTAATAATACAGTAAGCTTTTACTATCAACGTGAAAGCGTTACAATTTGCAGACGAAGCATAAAACAAGGGGGATTTCGAGTACAGTCATTGTGACAGCACTGTTCTTTACCATTCTTCTTCCTTTATTTATTATATGTATTTATTAGGCTTTATATTTACTTGATAATTTATATATGTGGATTAGAATATTCCACGACAGCGTGAAAACTCACATTAATTTTAAAGTGAATATGTTTATAGAGACACTTACACGGCTTTGAAAATGTAAGTCTTTTTCTTACAATGTACATCATTTCATTTCATCTTTCCCTCCCTGCTCCATAGGGAACCTGGAACTACTTTAAGCTCTTAGTTCTCTTTATGAAACTATCAATAAAGCAATCACCAGCCCGTGCAGTGGTGGTTCATGAATCGTCATTCTATACTCTGAGGTTGCCAGCCTCAAATGACTTTGACATCCAATAGCGAGGTTCACACAATAAAATTCACATGGTAATATATACATATATATGTTAGTTCACATGTTAGTAATAAAATATGAAATGTAAATCACAACTTACGCCAATCCTGGCTACAGACTTGTCGCACAGATGAATAAAAGAGACGAATCGTTCTCTTACAACACGTGTCTGGGATTTCTTTTAATTTTACAATAGATTGCCCCCTTCTGACTCCGTGTTTCTTCAGTTTTCCTAGTTCCGGTGTTCCTTATTAAATGTAGAAATTTCCTGTGCTTTTCTAAGTCTTATCTGGTTCTCCAATAAAAGGTCCGGATAACAGTTAGGAATTATGAATCTAGTTCTTCCTCTAGCGAAGGTCTGATGTCTTGGCGAGCGTGCAAATTACAGAGAAATAAAACTGTTAAATTGTCAGCCTATATTCCCTGAAATGATGTTATGAATCTAATCAGAAAGATCCAATCATTTCAAATCATGCAGATAGGGTGTGATATTTCAAAATAGTCCCACGTGAAATAAGGTACGTGCCTGCACAGGTCACGTATTACCATATATGGACATCTGATCTCGTGCATACACTCTCACCAACACATTTGTAGACTCATATTATCTAAAATGTAATAAATCCATGATTACGTTTTAACCAAGGACCGGAAGCGATTATATCACATTTGTCTACCCACATGCACGGATTATCATGTGTTTCGCCAGACAAACAAATCTGGTTGTATTCAACCTCCTTGTATAACCAAGCCCCGCCGCTTGAAAGGGTGGTGATAAGGGTGGATTTAGGCTGACGACAACTTGCCACCCCTATCGACACCTGGTATTAAAGTGCAAGATGTAGGTGTCTTCTCTGATTTAGGGTGTTGCTGTGTATGTTGCAGTAGAACAGTTCACAGGGTACAACACAGGCAACATGACGTGTAGAGTCATAGAAATGGTAACTTCACTTTATATTTTATACCATTTATTGCACGCCACAAAACAGTCATGATATTTATGTCATCACCAACATAGTTCAACGAATGCAGCATTCAAAATCATATTAGCCGATGGTCATGTAGAATTCAATAGTCAATATTTGTAGTGTAAACAAATAGCTTCTGGATATTCGATATCATAAAGTTCTAGTTCGTGAAGCTGTATAAATAATATATATATATATATAGCACAGCTGCCATCAATGGTACCTATACCTTGTAGCGGTATGGCAGCTTGTGTACCCTGACAATCCCCAGAGCTATGCCAGTGGGAGTTTTACTCCTGGTAGGTTCAACCATGCTGGACTGGTCTGCGTGGGTAGGGGTCAGACAAAAGCTGGTACCCTGGTCCTCCAGGTTGGGGGTTTTAGCACAGGGCCGACACCCCTGTCTGTGTAAAAAATCACACACGTTACGGAAACAGCAATAAATGGAAATACTTTGATGCGGGACGGACATCCGGAGTCTCAGGCTCGTATGACTGACAGTGGTGAAAGCCGAAAGGAAGCCACTGGCATGAAAACGGATGCCCAGACCGCAAAACACGAAACCAGAATTGGTTTTTGGAATGTCAGAACTATGAACGAGGCAGGAAAGCTGAGACAGATTACAGCAGAGATGAGGAACTACAAACTACATATCCTGGGAATAAGCGAGAGCAGATGGACAGGGATGGGGAGAATAAAAACAGCTACAGGGGAAACAGTACTTTATTCTGGTAGAGAGGACGGTCAGCACAACGAAGGTGTAGCCATTATCCTTAAGAAAGGAATGGAAAGATCTCTACTGGAATGGAAACCCATTAACAACAGACTAATAAGAGCAAGACTGAGAGGGAGATTCACCAACACCACAATTATACAATGTTATGCACCAACAAATGACAGCGACGAAGAAATTAAGGACGAGTTCTATCAACAGGTACAAAAGGAAATGGAAACTGTACCCAGGTACGATCTTATTATAGTAATGGGAGACCTAAATGCGAAAGTTGGAACACACAATAACTATAACGAAAGAGTAATGGGGAAATGCGGCAGTGGAACAGTAAATGAGAATGGGGACAAATTAATAAGCTTCTGCAGTATTAACAACCTGGTCATCGGAAAAACACTTTTTCAACACAAAGAAGTGCACAAGTTAACATGGGAATCACCAAACGGACGAGACAAAAACCAGATAGATCACATAATGATCAATGGCAGATGGAGACATGCACTACAAGACGTGAAAGTAAGAAGAGGCGCAGATGTGGGAAGTGACCATCACCTAGTAGTAGCAAGACTGAAGGTGAAACTCAGAGCTGCTGGACCAGTTGCAGTCAAACAGAAAAGATACAACATCACGAAACTTAAGGACCCCCTCACCAGAAAAGCGTTTGTGGTCGACGTAAAGAGACGATATCTGATTACCAAAAGCCAGGAAAGAACAGAGACAGATGATGTGGACCAGAAATTCAACACCATCTCAACAATATATAAAGAAAGCAGCAAGTCATGCTTGGGATTCCAGGAAAGAAAGAGCCAAGACTGGATAACACCAGAAACGCTAAACACCATAGCGAAGAGAAAGGAAATGAAAAGGAAGAAAACAGAAGCTAAGTCTCCCAGGTTAAAGGCAATATATAGTGAACAGTACAGTCAGCTGGACAAGGCAGTAAAACGTCAAACCCGTGCTAACAAAAGGACATTTCTGGATGACCTTGCAAGACAGGCAGAAGAGGCAGCACTGAGAAATGAACAAAGCACAGTTTATAAAATAACTAAAGCTATCAGTGGAAAACGAGGTGCAAACAACATAACGTTAGTAAGAGACAAGCAAGGAAATCTCATCACCACAGCACAGGGGCAGGAAACAAGGTGGGCAGAGCACTTCAGAGAAACACTGAATAAGGAACCACCAGAGACTCAGCTGAATGTTCCTGAGGCTGAAAGTGACTTAGACGTAAATACAGACATTCCACGAAAAGAAGAAATTATCACAGCTATCAAAGGGCTAAAAAATGGAAAAGCGCCTGGTCACGACAATCTGAATGCTGAGCTATTCAAGACAGACCCTGAACTAGCAGCAGAACTATTAGAACCACTATTTGCACAAGTCTGGGAAACTGAGATAACACCAACAGAGTGGAGTAAAGGAACAATTGTCAAATTGCCCAAGAAGGGCGACCTTGCAGACTGCAACAACTGGAGAGGAATTACCCTCCTCTCAGTTCCCAGCAAAATACTAGGCAGGATAATCATCCAGAGAATTTCAAAAGCAGTTGACCATAAACTGAGGAAAGAACAAGCGGGCTTCGGAAAGAACAGAAGATGTGCAGATCATATATTTGCCCTCAGGAACATTATAGAGCAGTGCTCAGAATGGCAGAGACAGCTGTACATTAACTTTGTTGATTTTGAAAAGGCTTTCGACAGCATACACAGGGACAGCCTATGGAAAATTCTGAGGGCTTATGGAATTCCCAGCCGCATTGTTTCCATTATAAAAAGCCTCTATTCTAACTTTACGTGCAGTGTTGGATCGAGTAATGTAACTTTCGAAGTGAAAACAGGAGTACGACAGGGATGCCCCTTATCAACAACATTATTTTTGACAGTCATAGATTGGGTGATGCGCCAGACAACAGAGGGCAGTCCAAGAGGAATTAGATGGACAACGTTTTCTACACTGGAAGATTTGGAATATGCAGATGACATTGCACTGCTCGCGCATTCACACCAACACATTCAAGACAAAACTGATAGACTGAATAAGTATGGCCAGCAGGTTGGCCTGAACATCAATCTGAAGAAGACAGAGGTCATGACACTAAATGTGGGCAATCCTGAGCCAATAACAGTAAGGAACCAGAAGTTAGAACAGACAGACACATTTACTTACCTAGGAAGCATAGTAACACCTGACGGCGGAACAAGCAAGGACATTAACAACAGAATGAATAAAGCGAGAACAGCCTTTGCTATTCTCAACAACATTTGGAAGTCTTCCCAGTACAGCACAAACACCAAATTAAGACTGTATGAGAGCTGCGTACTTTCTGTGCTTCTCTATGGTGCGGAATGTTGGAGAGTAACAGAGAAGGAAATGTCGAAACTGTCCTCCTTCCACACAATCTGCCTAAGGAAAATTCTCCGAATCTTTTGGCCAAACACCATCAGCAACCAAGAACTACTTATTCGGAGTAACCAGGAGGACATGCACACCATCATAGCTGGCAGACGCTGGAGTTGGGTTGGCCATGTCCTCAGAAGGGACCCTGATACCATCGCAAGAACAGCTATGCTATGGACCCCCGAGGGAAAGCGAAAGAGAGGCCGACCAAAAACAACTTGGCGGAGAACTGTGGAAGCTGAGATGCAAAGAATGAACCACAGTTGGGGCACTGTACGAAGGATGGCCGCCGACCGAGCAAAGTGGAATCAATTTGTTGCTGCCCTACAAGACGCCACCAGGCGTAATGGCCGCTGACTGCTTTGACGGTTGGCGGTTATGGATCAAAGAAAGAAGAAGATATAGCACAGATCTGGGTGCCTAAAGTTCATACATATAACTTCTGCAACAGTGTCAGCTGCAGATCATCAATGTTCATAGACAATAATAAATGCTCCCTTCCTGATGCTAGCAGATCAGATGTGTACAATAAGTCCGTTTACTGTCTGCACGTGAATAGCATACATGGAGTACAGGTCCAACCGACCTTTATGACATTCCTAAGTCTAACCATCTGACTTGGACGTGATCTCTGATATAACGAATCCTGGAACACAGACAATAGTCTTGTTGGTCTAGAGCGACCCATATATATATAACTAGTTCAGGTATAAAGATACCGGTGGCGGAATCCTAATCAAAGTACCTCTCCATTTTGAATCACACAGGCGAGCAAAGAGCGACAAAAATGACGAACTTCTAGATGATAGCATAAAGTTCAATACAAGAGGAATTACCTTTCTTCGGAAATCAACCACGAACATATGCCTCCAGGCAGGCTTGAATAACACTGGGAAATAGTCTAGTTAGCTAACTAACTCACAAAGACAATGTATTTCCCTCAGAAAATCACAAGACGCAGATTGTGTCCGCTCGCTACTCAGACCATTTCTAAACTCCCCCGAGCTGGGCGGAACACACCAATGAACTCTCCAAGTCTAGACATGCGCAGAACTCCACTACTTGAGTCGCCGTTCACATAAGACGATTCTAAGAACATTCGAGATAAAAGTCTTACACAGTCGCGCCTTTTATGGTCATGAACAGAAACGTTAAGACAGGTTTCAGACATCTACAACAGTTGACTGATACTACCAAATAAGGAGATATGGTCACGCTTCGTTCAAGAAATTATAGACCGAACGTGTCTCGATACAAGAGAAGGCAAACTCCTAAAAAATTGTAGTCTCAATATCTCGGGTTATGTCTCTTTGACTGTAAAAAACATAATACACATTTCAGTCAAAAAATGATCATACATACGAAAAATGATCATACAAAGACTTTGAAAAAACTAATTATTTGTGCGTAACAGGTGGTCAGAACGATATTGTGATAAAATATTATCGCCGGCAGGGTCACCAAACCTGGCGAAGCGTAAATACGTCTGAGGAGTGGTAAACAATAAGATACGCATTACTCCCGTAGCAATTACTGCCATAGGGGAGTGGCTCTATGATGGACATAGCATAGTGAAGTCTCTCTCTATATATATATATATATATATATATATATATATATATATATATATATATATATATATATATATATATATATATATATATATATATATATATATATATTTACCTAAGCCAAAATAATTCCTGAAAACTGCAGTTATGCAGGTTTAATGTTTGGCGTTTGCTTTATATTTTTGGTTTCATTTATTTGATTTGGTGTAGCGGCAGTAGCAACCCCCTACTTGCCAGGGACAAGTACCATATGTGTACCATATTATTTTTGTTCGAGCAAGTAATCCTCCAAAGCATGATGGGGAAATATTTGTGTTGCGCTCTTGCTGCTGCGTATCCTAATGGCGGAATTATTTCTCTTGTAGTCATTGCATTCCTTTTCATTCCATGTAAACTTGATCAGATCTTTATAGTCAACCTTGTCATTACTTATGGTCAATGCACCATGAAAACAAATTGATAGGCCTGCATGTTTTTAATGAGTGTTCAAATCAGCTTTCATGGTGTAATAAAAGAATAGAAGAACCTTACTGAGCAGTGTGTAGAAAAAAAATAATATAGAGCATTTCCTATTAAAATGTAGGAAGTATGAACAACAGAGAAAACCAATATTCGATTATTTACAGGCATGCAATTCATTCAAAACTGTGGAACAGGTGTTGAGAATAGATAGACCAAGAGAATAGCACAATATAGTAAAACAGTATATAACAAGAAACTAAAATTAATATATAAGGATCAATGATGGTGTGAGGAAAAGGGGTATGGTGCTTTTATGGCTGATGGCAGATAATTGGTGGATTTTATGTAATCTCGGACACCCTCGGGCTTTCTCATCCCTTTTTTCACCTTGTTAGCAACAGGGCAGTTATGAGAGACTTTATTTTTTTTTTATTCATTTGTTTTTTGTTTGTTTGTTGTTGTTGTGTTTTTTTTTTTTTTTTTTTTGTTTTGGAAAGGGGTAGTCACACACAAAAACATTCACACACATTTGGTTTTGATTTACTCTATTTGGACTGGGGGGGGGGGGGGGGGGGTTTACAATATTTTGGGTTTTTTAAATCTGACATTAATTTCTTGAATTAGTGCATCATATGTCCTAATTGTAAGCCATCAATGGTTGAACGGGATATTTTTTTTTTAATTGTGTAATACACATCGTTTCCGTATTTTCTCGAAAACGCACCATGAAAAGAGTGCATAGCATATGTATTCTTTACTGGGTGTTCGATTTGGCTTTCATCGTGCAATGCGCACATTGTCCGTATCTTTCCGAAAAGGTCAAGGGATTTTCTTAATGTTTGAAACGAAACGGTTCAATGGGAAAATTAGGATATACCGGTCGGGGGATTCTTATCTTACCATAAGAACAAGCGGAATTATGGTTTTCATACGGAGGTACTGTTCACACCTCGGTTCGTTAGCAACATTGTCAACGAAATGGCGACTTTTTCATCGGGTTCTTCGATGGACTATCTAAAAGCTCGTAGCAACAGAATAAATATTATTTTTGGGAAACCGTTATTTGCTCCGTTTCATTTTTACTATTCTTATTAAAAATTAATAAAATGCAAAATATTACTACTTTTTTTATACTTTTGTGAAACCATTATATTATAACAATATCCGTTGGACGTGAATGAACCATCAGAAAGTGATAGTTTTCTAACAGCATAAATATACCGGTGAATGATGGTGTACAAGGTATTTTTTAATATTGCATTTGCTATTCGACTCTATCGAACGTTAATTATTTTTGGCGGATTCCTGGTCGGTTACTAAATTTTGTGTTCCTATGTGAATAAAAAACAGGAACATTATGCAAGAAAGGTGTGGCCTATCAGGGATCGTATGCAGCTCTGGCATAAAAAATGGAGCCATTAGTTAACAAAGACGGCATCAATACGGTAAGTTGGGGCTCGAAGAATTTTAAACCCGTTAGATAAAACGAGAAATTTCAGGTTTCGGCAAAATAAAGGAAGGTTTCTTTGTAGGTGGAAATTCCTTGCAGACAAATATTCGAGAGTGACCTTCGCGCATGGGGGGCATTCAGAGCGATCGTCGATAACTTTCTGTGAAATCACAAATCTGTCGAAACATATTGTTAAGCAGTGCATAGATGCATACAGAATTATGGGCTGTAAAATGTCCCTCAAAATCCATTTGCTTGATTCGCATCTTGACTTTTTCCCTGACAAACTTGGCGAAGTCAGCGATGAACATGGAGAACGATTCCATCAAGATATCGCCGTAACACGATTAAAGGTACCACATGCCATTCACCGACGAAAGTCGACTGCAAAGAAATTCAAGCCTACATAACTGTTTCACTTCTTGTATGAATGACATTCAGTGCTGTCCCGACCTGAATAGAGAAAATAAAGTATAAAACTAGCGCATTAACAACAGAAAAAACAAGAAAGTTCAGAAAAGTTTTTTTTTTTGTCTTGTTATTAATTACGGTAGATTTACACCATGGTTCCGGACTGCAAAGAAAATTCAAGACCATCATACTGTTACACTTCTTGTTTATGAAGTGAGGTTATTAATTTACAATATGCCGTTAAAAAAAACGACAAATTGCGTATTTCTAGAGATCCCGACCTGATAGAGAAAAACGGTTTGCAGATTTAAAAACAGCGCATTAAAATTGACCAGAAAAACATAGAAATGTTAGAGAAAGAAAAAAAAAGTTTTTTTTTGTTAGTCAGTGTTATTAATACGGTACCGTATTTACCCGAGTAGGAAATCCAGGTCGGAAAAATCTAAGGTTAAAAGAAGGGAAACCCGAGGCCTGTAAACAGTAAATAAATAAATATTACACACATAAAGGTTTGTTTCAGGCATTCGTGAGAAAATAAAGTATAAAACTAGACAACAGAAAAACAACAAAAGTCAGTGGCTTACCGGAGAATCGAACCCATGACCTTCCGAACGGCACCACCGCCTAGCTAAAATTAAAAACAAAGGAACAAGAAAAAAGTTTATATGTATGGTTTAGAAATCTAGACAATGAACAAGCTGTTAAAAGAGAGAGAAAAAAATTGAGGTTCTTGAAATGTGGATACATAATGGCTGTCACCAGTACCATTAAGGGAAAAGCTCTATGGAGATAGAAATAGCCTCAAGCTGACCACTGCCTTCTTTAAACATATTCAAATTGACGTCTGAGAGTGTACAAAGAAGACGAAATGTGGATACATAAAAGACTCTGGTGCATCTCATGGAGAAAAAAAAGCAAAAAATAAAGATATTGATATTTACCTTCGTGTGTAGTAAATATTGTTAATTATAATGAGACGTGGCTGGCTGTCATATATTCTCACATCACGAAGCATAATCACGAAGCTTAAACACAAGATACAAGGATCGACATGTTTAATTCGCCATCTTAGAAAACAGGAAGTAGGATGAAGGAAGCAGAAGAGTTCCCATAAGGGCAAGTAACTCTAGTCGGAAAAACAAACTAAACAACGAGACAATGTATACAGATCAACATCCCCCCATCTTTATGAGTGAACAAAGTCATTCATCCAAGGGGGTTTCTTGCGATCTCTTTGAGGTCTCTTAGAGCAAGATGGTAGGAGAGAATGTTCCTGTTCTTTGCCAGCTTTCTTTAGCTGGGGTTGAAGGATCAAATTCTGCAGGATTGGAAATGTTCACTTCACTAGTGTTTTCCATGTCTGGCAAAACAACCTGTTGCTCGGATAGAACTGGAGAGGAGAAATCAGTTTCCAAGTCCGCGGGATCAGGTGTGAGCTGGTGAGACAACTTGGGCAGATCATGAGCAGTTTTATGATGATACGTCTTCACTGATCTGTCTCTCTTGCCTCTACTTTCAATAACTCTACTGTGAGATGCAACGGGTTTCACTGCAGAAGGTATCAGCGCACGCAGTTTCCTGTTGAACAGTATTTCTGCTGGACTTTGATCAAACCCTTGTCTCAGTGTATTACGAAGTTCAAGTAGTGCCTCATATGCATCTGTATTATTTTGAACAGTCTTTCTCATAATACTCTTGATGAGTTTCACAGCAGATTCAGCTAATTTGTTGGCTTTATGGTGACCTGGTGCTGATTTAACATGAAGTAGTATTCCCCATCTAGCAGTAAATGATCTGAACTGTGCAGACGTAAACTGAGTACCTTGGTCAGATACAATAACTTTAGGGACACCATAACGAGCAAAATGAGACTTCAATTTCCAGATGACTAACTGTGCTGTCATTGTAGGTAGAAAGTCTACTTCAATGAAGTTGGAGAAGTAGTCAATCAGGACTAAATAATATCGGCCTTCTATAATAAAGATGTCAGTGCCAACTTTCTCCCAGGGTGATAAACCTCTTAAGTGTTGGTTTAAAGGTTCTTTAGTATTCCTTGCCTTCGTTTCTTGACATTCTGGACAACTGTCAGCTATCTGTCGAATCTCAGCCATCATGCCGATCCAAAACAGACAACTTCTGGCCCGGCGCATCATGCTGTCAAATGCAAGATGAGCAGCGTGTAGCTTTTGCTTGATTTCAGTGCTTTTGGGATAAAAATACGCTCTCCTTTAAGTATTATGCCTTGTTCTGTTGTCAGCGTATCACGAATGTCGAAATAAGGCATAAGCTCAGCTGGTACATCAGACTTTCTTTTAGGCCACTCATCCAAAATGGTCGACTTCAACCTCTGGAGCACGCTGTCTTTGAGAGTTTCAGCTTTAATCTTTTCCATCATCACATCTGGTATTTCAGGTAATCTTACAGGTGCATCAGCTCCTGCATTGCTTTCTCCATCAGCTAAGGAATCCAATGTGACATTATGAATACACACTCTGGACAGTGTGTCGGCTATAAGAAGATCGGAACCTTGTACCCATTAGAATTCAAAGTCATATTGATGGCTGCGCATCAGTAAATTCTGCAGTCTTCGAGGAATTTGACTCAGAGGTTTCTTAACGATGGCTGCCAAAGGTTTATGGTCATTGATGACTGTAACTTTCCTTCCATAAGTGTACTGGTCAAAGCGTTCCAAACCATATACAACAGCTAAGAGTTCCTTCTCAATTTGAGCCCAGCGTTGTTCAGTTTCAGTTAGAGCTCTTGAAGCAAACTCTATTGGATGACCTTTTGTAGGAGGACAGCCCCAAGTCCATAGCTGCTACTATCAACTTGAATGCACAAAGATTCATCAGGATCATAGTATGCGAGTACTGGCGTAGAAGTGATCAGTTTCTTGACTCTCTTGAAAGCTTGATCACATTCAGCAGACCAGATAAAGGGAGTATCCTTACGGGTAAGTTCTCTTATTGGATGAAGAACTTCTGAAAGATTGTTGAGAAACTTTGCTAGATACTGTATCATGCCGCAAAATCTGCGAACCTCATGACAGTCCTTAGGAACGGGAATGTTTAGTATTGTCTCAACCTTTTTCTTGTCTGGTTCAACAGCTCGAGCAGTAATAAGGTGACCCATGAAGGTAATTTCTTCTTTCTTCTCTTGAGCTTTAGCGTCATTCAGTTTAATGCCTTTCTCTTTACACCTATGTTTCAGTGCTTTAAGCTTCAGATCATGGTCCTTAATTGCTTGCTGTCTGTTTGATCCACAACCTGCAATAACTATGTCATCAGCAACATTGATGCAACCATGAAGACCTTCAAGAGCTTGTGCTAGATGCCTCTGGAAAATTTCACTGCTTACATTCAAACCAAATGGTAATCTAGACCATCTGAACCTACCATAAGGTGTAATCATTGTTGTAAGTTTACTAGACTTCTCATCAAGTTTGATATGCCAGAATGCTTCCTTGATATCCAGCTTTGTGAAAATCTTGGCATTATTGAGTTCAGGCAATACATCATCCAAAGTTGATAATCTGTAATGCTCTCTCTGCAAAGCCTCATTCAGGGGTCTAGGATCAATGCATATTCTTAAAGAACCATCAGACTTTTCCACAACAGCCATTTGGTTAACCCATTCAGTCGGTTCCTCTACTGGTATTAATATACCTCTGTTCGTTAGATTTTGAAGCTCTGACTTTACCTTGCTCTTAAGTGAAAATGGTATTTTTCTGCATGGCAGTGCCTTTGGACGAATATTAGGATCAATATGCAACACAGCTTCACCCAGGACACCTAGATGGTTATCAGAGTTATGATCATTATCTGAACTGTCAGTAGCCACCTTAGCAATAAATTTGTTTGTGTTGACTGTCACAAACTGTAGATCCTGCAGTGTGTTGTTGCCCAGCAAACATGTGAATTTATTTTTCACAACAGTAAACCTTATATTGTGTTTTGTCCCAGTCTTAGGATTCTCAGCAGTTAATATAACTTCTCCCAGTGGAGTCATCTTAGTACCATTCCACATAACAAGTCTCTGTTTAGTGGGTAACAGTTGTTCTTGCATCACAAAGCGTTGACAGATTGTATTCACATCAGCTGCTGTGTCTAGCTGAAATTTTACCATTTTTCCATTGATAATGAGTTGTGCAGATGTACAAGCTTTGCTAGACTTCACACAATTAAGAAAAACTTCAGAATCTTTCACTGACTCTGTGTGAACAGTGTGAACTTTCTTGCATTTAACTTTGAAATGGTTTCTTCCCCCACAGTTTGAGCAAAACTTCCCCCATGCAGGACACTTTTTCTTAATCAATGGATGTTTCTGTCCACAGTAATGACAGGCTTTATCAGTATGCTGCAAAGTGTCTCTCTTGGGAGGTTTATGGTTGAGTGATTTTTTCTGTACCTGTTCAACCCTTGCTTCAGAAGGTTGTACTGTATTATTCATCTCACTTATGTCTTTTCCAGTTTGCTCGAAGACTCTGCATATGTGAATGGCTTTCTTTAGATCGAGGTCAGCTTCTCTCAAGAGCTTCTCTTGTAACCTTTTGTTAACAGTAAAGACAATTTTGTCTCTTATCATACGATCCTTGTCGTTAAAGTTGCACAAATCTGCCTTAGTTCTCAGCTCAGTCAAAAAAGAATTAAAAGGATCTTGAAGAGGTGTGTTCCAGAATCTGAACGTATGTAATACTTCATTGCTTCGTGAGCTGCAGTGGTTCTGGAGCAAATCGAGAATTTTATTAGGATTAGAGTGGTCTCCTTCCTCTGCCAGTTGATCAAAAACTTCAACAGCTTGAGGTCCAGCACAGTGTAGGATGATGGCCGCCCGAACAGGATCAGGTTTAGAGGCCGCCTCTGAGGCATCCATATATAATTCTAATTGTCGTCTCCATTTACGAAATGTGTCTGGTTCGACGTTATTTATGTCTAGGCATGGTGGTAACCGAAATAAGGGCCGTTCTGCCATGACTAAATGTCTAATAATGGTATGCAAGCAATAACCAGTAACCTCACCTCAAGTCTGTGACGTCAGCACACGTGTTCAGCAGAATAGTTCGAATTCTGTAGAAATAAACACCGCTGCCACCATGTTGATATTTACCTTCGTGTGTAGTAAATATTGTTAATTATAATGAGACGTGGCTGGCTGTCATATATTCTCACATCACGAAGCATAATCACGAAGCTTGAGCACAAGATACAAGGATCGACATGTTTAATTCGCCATCTTAGAAAACAGGAAGTAGGAAGAAGGAAGCAGAAGAGTTCCCATAAGGGCAAGTAACTCTAGTCGGGAAAACAAACTAAACAACGAGACAATGTATACAGATCAACAAAAGAAATACTAGAAAAGCTATAAACGAAGGGTGAAATAGAATGAGCTCATAGTTTGACAAATAAGAAAATTTTTGTCATATCAAAAGACGTAACATCTTGCTGAAAACCATTATGGAAAGAAAAGTTGAAGACCAACGTGCAGTAGAAGAAAACTCTTTTAGTGGGAAGATCCCATCAAAAGATGGACAGAAAGGAATCTTATCAGTGTATCATTAAGACAAGAGACAGAGGAGAAATGATACCAGGATCAACTATCGGCTATTGAACATATTATCTGTAAATAGAGACACTATATATCCTAATTATAACTTTTTTTTTAAAAATAAAAAATATCCCGTTCAACCTTTGATGGGTTATAATTTGAATATATATTGGTTAATTCAAGATCATTATTCTAATATCAAAATATGGCAGCATCTGCCAGCTCCACTCAGTCCAAATAGAATAATTCAAAAATGTAAAATTGTGTGAATGTAGAAGTGTGTGTCCTCCCCTTTCCATTAAACAACAAACAAAACACAAATACTAATTATAACCAATCAGGGGTTGAACGGGATATTTCTGTCACATATTAAGAGATAAAAAAACAAAACTGAATTTAGATGATCTGGTAGCTGATCAGATAAATCGCATAGGTTTGTCAATGTCACCACTGGGGACCTCCTTTTTTTAAATTAATAAAAACGGAAGGAGGGCGGTGTTAAGTGTTGCAAACTTTCTTTTTTTAAAGACAGAGTATCCCGTTCAACCCGTGATGGGTTATAATTAGGATATATAGTGTAGTAAATTCAAGATAATAAAATCTTATTTCCGATATCTAAATAAAGTATCTTCTCTCCTCCTCTCCCCCCACACACACACTCAATCCAAATACAGTAAATCAAAACTGTAAGGGAGCCGCGCTGGTGTAGTGGTTACCAAACTGCGCTGGCGACCGGGTGACCCAGGATCAAACCCGGGCGAGGACATTTGAAGGTTCTTCGTTGACCGGGATTTGGACTGGATTAATTCGAGCCCGGGCGAGTACATTTGAAGAAGTGTCGTCGACCATGGACTGGCGGCTCCTGAGCCGACCCAGCTCTAATGGATACATCCGAAATCGGCGAGTATCTGACTGAATGGCGAGGGACACCTGTCTCTCTACCAGAAAAAAGAGACATTCACGTAAAAATCAGTCTCAGGTTAGACATACTAACCTGAGATTTTGCCTCGAGTAATAGCGGGCGTACGCAAAAAAAAAAAAAAAAAAAAAACTGTAAAATTATGTGAATGTATATGTGTGTTGCCTCGCCTTTCCAAAAAAAACCAAACATACAATTCAAATAAAACAAATACAAACAAAAATAAAGTCTCTCACAACTGCCCTGTTGTTAACAAAAGTGGAAAGGGGTGTGAAAGCCCGGGATGATACCCAATCCACCAATTATCTGCCATCATCCACACGAGCACCCCGTCAGACAACCCCTTACCCTCACACCATCATTGATCCTTATATATTAATTTTATTTCTTGTTATATACTGTTTTACTATCTTGTGCAATTCTCTGGGTCTATCTATTCTCAATATATGTTCCAAAGTTATGGATGAATTACATGCATGTAAATAATCTAATATTGGTTTTCTCTGTTGTTCATGCTTCCTACATTTTTAGTAGGAAATGCTCTATATTATTTTTTTCTGCACACTCTGCACAGTAAGGTTCTTCTGTTATAAAATAGCCCATTCCTAGTTGCAGTCTAAGAAGTTTCTTATTGCTAAGAATTTTTCGTTCTGTAGATACCTGACACGTTCTTGTTGGAGCCTTGAACAATGTATATGCACGCCTGCCCTTAAGGCTTCCATCCCACTCTACTATACATTTGTCAGTTATTATTCTTTTTATTTAGCTTTTGATATCTGCTTTACTCATCCCCGCATTTATTTGGTTTCTATTAGTTCTACTTTTCAAAGCATCTTTATCCGCCTTTTCATTTGCTTCTATGCCAACATGTGAAGGTCACTAAGCTATTCGAACGGAACATCCTTTGGAATATAGGTAAGTATTTGCCAGTACTATCTCTTCTGCTATATCAAGTCTACTGCATTCTCGTAAGTTTCTAATAGCTTGAATTTCTGGACGTGAGTGTTAATATTGTCAATTTATGAGGGCGGTTGTTAGAGAAGATTTCCAGAGCTTTCAGAACTGCAACCATTTCTACTGTGAAAATAGGTGTATGATCTGTTGTTATACTATATCCTTTCACCATTTGCCACATGGGAACATAAATACCTATCCCAAATTTGTTATCTTCTCCTTTAGATCCGTATTACGTGCACTGTAATACTGTCCTTTGATATTTGTTGAATATATTTCCTGGCTTTGTTTTGGATAGTTTCCATTTCTGTTGCTTTATTAATTATGCCTGCCAGGTGGTAGTCTGTATCTGGTATCTTGAGCTCCCAGGGTGGTACCACCGGCTTGTAAATACATTCATAACCCTCCACTCCCAAAGGAGCATAGGCCTTCAACAAACACATGCCAAGTCCTCCTGTCATGTGCCATCATCTTAAGTTCCTTCCACGTTCTCCTTATCATTTTCATCTCTGTTTCCAGCTCTCTTCTCCATGTGCTTCTTGGTCTACCTCTGCCTCTCTTGCCCTGGGGGTTCCAGAACAAGGACTGCCTTGTAATGCTATCAACAGGTTTCCTCAGTGTGTGTCCTATCCATCGCCATAGTCTTCTTCTCATCTCTTATTCCACTGGCACTTGTCTAGTTCTTGTCATCAGTTCCACGTTGGTAACCTTCTCATACCATTTTAATCCCTCTATTCTACGCAAGCACCCATTTATGAAAGTCTGTAGCTTTTTGGTTGTTGTCTTTGTTGTTCTCCGTGTCTCAGAGCCATACAATAGGACTGACTTCCCATTTGAGTTGAAGATTCTTATTTTCGTGTTGGATCCGATTTCTCTTGATCTCCATATATTTCCCAATGCAATGAAAGCTTGTTCATACAACTGTTATTAATTGATGCATTTAGGGCAATCCAAGTGTACTAGTTCTTCCATGCATTTCCAACCTGTCGGGTATCAACTGGTATTCATGAACCTGTTCTGAGTTGTTAATGAATACCTAGCAATCAGTTTACGTACAAATAGACATGTTTTTCGTCTGCTTAGCCAGTCGTCACTGAACTGCAAGTTATAATATCAGTAGGGCATACACAACTGAGCGTTATCTAAGTCAGTGCGGTCCGACTGGCAACACAATGCTTCGCGACTGCTGACAGTGAACTTTGCAGTTTATCCTACTCTGTGCCTACTGGTTGTCCTAGAACAGCGACTTCTACATTTTAGCTTACAGCTGGACAAGCAATAAATCATGGCAGAAAAGGATAAAAGACTACTATCAATCCAGAGCTCTGTTGTTTTTGGTTATGTTGGTAATAAAAGTGCAACATTTCCTTTGCAGGTAGGTTTTTTAAGTGTATAGTAGACTCCCCAGACCACCGATCTAGCAGCTGCATTATGAATTGACAAATGTTAAAGAAAGTTGACCGTAGGCCTACACTGGCATAAAAGTCTAGCCTACATTCCGAGTTATCATGTGCCACAAAGTGGCTATTAGAAAGGAGAATAAATAGCTGTTAAGTTTTAATCACCGGAGCTTTCATTGAAACGTAATAATAAAATATAGGCCTAGGCCTAAGCAACGTGAATTAAAATTTGTGAATATTTTTTTTTAATTTCCATTTTTGTGCTCATTGAGGGTCCACCATTGCAGCCGGTCCGCCTACAACAGTGGTTCCCAAATTTTTGTGATGGCGACCCAATTTCAAAAAGTCAGTGCAATGACTTAACTGTCATCACTACTCAAACATCAGGATATCAACATTTTTTTTTATTTGATGATGAGAAATAACCAGTTCAACCCTTTGATAGGTTATAATTAAGATGTATATTGTTTTCAGTTCCAAATGATATAGGGTGACCATATCATTTTTAACAAAAAGAGAACACTTTTTTACGTAGTTCAGAACGGATGGCAGCGACAGGAATGGAAAACATCAATATAATCCTCAAGTCTTCAAGAACTGGTGTGGATCTACTGTCCTGGTCATGCAGGGGTATGTGGCAATGGGAGAGCTGACAGACTGGCCTCGAGAGCACCCATAATGGGGACACTGGACATGGATAAGGGAGATATACTAAGGGCTATTAATGATCACCTGCTAGATAATGACACTGCAATGAATGAAACAACAAGGCTGAGACTGTTGGAGATTGGCATCAAACGTGGGACTAGCAGAGATGGAGGTGAGAGAGGATGCATCCGTCATATGTACAACCAGCATGCTACAGGTACAATTAGCATTCATACTCTTCGACATTTGCTGAGGGAGACTGAGCACCTATGGGTTAGCCCGGAGTGCAGTGAGGTAGATTCTGATCAACAATAACATTGACGTAAAAAATGAGGACAATACAAGACAAATAGAGGGCTTATTAATTGATTAATTATTGATTAATTTCAATCTATTAATGATTGTGATGACAAGAGCTAGTTTTATAAAAGTTAGCAAAACTAGAACTAAAAAATGTGCTTTAACTCATTCTATCCCAGGCTGTTTTTGGGTTTTACCCAAGCCCCAAAATGGATGCAATGTTTTCAGACAGGTGAAGTTTTAAAAACAGACAGTGGACAAATACATTAGTTCAGTAGGTACATATGTTATACATATGGGAAATTGACTGGAGAATCTTATGAATTGCTTCAAATAATTAATTGAT
This sequence comes from Oreohelix idahoensis, assembly GCA_024509875.1. NCBI lineage: Eukaryota > Metazoa > Mollusca > Gastropoda > Stylommatophora > Oreohelicidae > Oreohelix > Oreohelix idahoensis. The sequence goes on from JAMPIV010012685.1 coordinate 230,790, forward strand.
ATGAATAGGTGTGTGTTATGTCTTGTAAAGTGTAGACTTGATAAAAAAAAGTGTTTACAAAATTAATTAAAATTGTATACTTAAACTTAAATATTTCAGCTCCCAATTAATGTATGGCAATAAAATGTTAAGAATATCAGTGCACGTTTAGTTTGAAACATATCTAGAAACTGTTATCACTTCACAGATGTAATTTTTATCATTTTTTTTTCTCAAAACCACATATGTTTGTAAAAACAACTACTCAAAATGTGTGCAATTTTTTTCTTCAAGTAACGTTTTAAAAACAGCAAATAAATGGTGGGGAGCCGCGGTAGCATAGTGGTTAGTGCACTGGCTTCCTAGCGCAGTAGTCTATGGTTCGATCCCCAGATGAGGTGGGAATATTTTTAGGCCACAAACGGCTCCTGGGTCGACCCAGCCCCAAATGGGTACCAGAGCAACTCTGGGAAGGTTAAGGCGGCCGGCGTGATGCCGACCACATTACCCCTAGTGTGCCGACGGTCAAGATAATATGGGCCTAACACCATATTCCCAATATGCCTCAATGGGCGTGTAACGGGTTCCTTTACCTTTTTTTTTTTTTAAATAAATGGTGGCCTGTACCCAAAGGCTGTATTAGGGTCTGAAAAATCTTGACAGCTTGCCCACTGTTTGCATCTACTTCAGGATCATACAAAGTATCAGAACCAAAATATGTGAACATGTTCACCACATATCCAATTGCTGAGTCACGTAAACCAAAGACTTTTATGTGATATTTGCTTGGTTTACTTGGATTATACTGCTTATATTGCCATCTGCCTTTATACCCTATAACCGTTTCATCCAAACTGAGATTTTGGAATGGGTAAAAGGCACTCTGAAACTTTTGCAACAAGATGTTCATAAAAGGTTCAATCTTTTCTTTTCCTTGTGAATTTTCATTAGAGACATGAAGCATTGTATGATATAATGCTTCAAATCTACTTCTTTAAAACATCTGATGAAACCAAGGAGTATAAAATTCTGCAGATTTAGACCAGCAGTCACGAATGAATGGTCTTTTCTGAATCCCAATATTTATTAGGACAGCAATAAACTTATCAAGTTCTAGGGGTGTTACTTCGGTCCACCGGGAATACATTGAATATTGTTTTGAAGGGTTATTTTGAATACATTTGAGTCTGGCATAATCATTGATGCACTGGCACATGAAATCTTTAAACTCATCTGTAAACAAAACATTGAAACATTTCAATGGGGTTGACAGGTCAAGCCCCTCAGTCACACCTGGTGTTCTCTTTGGACAAAATCAAAATGCATTTTGTTTCATGCCCTCAGTAATTTCTAACCACTCTGGGACATCTTGTGAGGATGCACCGACCTCTAGACTTGTGGCAGTTCTCTTAGCTTTAGGCCTACTGGTTGTCAGACTGGCGTTTTTACCCCTTCCTTTTCCTTTACTGACTGATAGTTTAGCTCTGTTTATACTAGGCCTACCTGATGCCTGTTCAATGAGCTGCTCGGCATGAATATTCTGACACAAAGTCTTTACAACGTCTTCATCTGAATCACTAAAACTAACTTCTAAATCGCTGTCGCTAGAATTATCTTCTGTCCACTGAGAAATAAGCACTCGTGCTTGATCAGCAGATAGCCGGTGTTTAGAAGAATCATCTCGCTCCATTTTGTTTGTAAACAAATGATTAGCAACGTTAGCAATGGATATAAAGTACACAATTGTAACTTCATAAAAAATTTTTTCACTCACAAACATGTGCCGGATGTAATGAAATGATTTCAAACCGGCTTGTTTCCAGGTATTTTATAATTACCCGTTCAAATTTGACATATTTATCATGCTGGTGCGCCATACGCCCTGGGTATAATAGAAGGCCTATCTGGCGCGCCATATGCCCTGGGTATAATGGAACGCCTATCTGGCGCGCCATACGCCCGTTTGGGCAGATTGAGTTAACTCATTCTAACCCAGGCATTTTTTCGGTTTTACTCAGGACCTAAAATGCAGACATTTTTCTTTCTACTAGTAATGTTTTAAAAACAGGCAGTAGACATATATATTAATTTAGTAGATAAATGTATTATGCATAAAACTTTAGGAAATTGGCTACAGAATGTTTTGAAACAATGTTGAGTTCTTATGTGATGTTATAATTGTTTGTTATGTCTTGTGAAATGTAGAAACAATAAAAAATCAAAACAAAAAATGAATTAAAATTATGCACATACACGTAAATATTTTAGCTCCACTTAATCCCTTGGTAGTAAAACACCGGGAATTGAAACGTATATCCAGTTGACAACTAATTCAAGAAGTTTGATAAAAAACAAATGAAAATTCTAATTTACATACATTTTTTGGGGGGAAGTCACATATTGCTGAACTGGAATCTCACGAATTTCTGCCCCTGCAAATTAATTTATTTATTACTTTAAAATTTCACATTTGTTCATCGTCCTTATCGGAATTGAAAATAGGTTATTATTGCTATTGATATCGCTAAAATTCATTTAGAAATTATATATTGAGGTTGATTCGTTAATAGTTAATGAGTGTTATGTATGTGGCTACGTTACATGTAAACAAACAACCCATGACGTCATTAATTGATAACAGTATGCAAAAACTAAGCACCAATATAATTATTTTGCTACCAGTTCAAAATACATTGTCCACAGGAAGTGTTTATATGATATGAACACTCTATGGCCACTTATTTTCTAATTTATTTGTTCAATTTCAGAATCTTATAAATTGGGCGTACCACGCCGCCCTCGGCTAGATCTATAGCAACTCTAGCAACAAGATGTAAAGCACACGATTTCAGCTTCAGAAATTTTTTTTTTTGCTCACAAACGTTCACACACTGAATGTAATGAAATGATTTTAAACTGGCTTATCACCATATATTTTCTAATTTTCTGTTCCGATGCGACATATATCACACTGGCGCCAGTGGGTAAAAGTATAGTCAGTCTGGCACACCATACGGCTCTAGAATGTGTTAAAATGTTTGCTTTTAAATCATTTTTAACTTCAACAGTTAACTTTCAACACGCTCATCAGTATTGATAACATTATTATGTTCATGTTATTTCTTTATTTGTTGCAGAAATTATCTTCAACAATTCAATATTTTCATTTAAATAATCATGTAATTGACAGTATGACACTTCTTAAAAATTATATTGTGGAAGAAAAATTTGGTTGATGGAATGCACATAGAAACTGTTTCTGTATTTTATCCCGTGACTTTCCATCAATGAAATAAGACCGCCCACGTTTTGTATTGTAACCAGGTGCCACAAAGAAATATTATGCGATCATTAGTAGTTCAGAATGAAATTCAGTTTTTACTGGTTGTTTTAAAAATTGGATTAATTTCTCAGTGAATCTAACGCATGAATCCTTCATCATTGATGTTACTTTCAACAAATGTTAGATTGTTAAACTGATCATAGCACTTGTATCATCAAATGCAACATCTTTATCAATTAAATATTGACCAAAAGCTCGCCCATCTTTCCATCTTGGTACTACATGTAAGGTCATTCATGAAAAATATGTGAATTCTTCTAATGGTTTCATTGCTATATATAAGTCTTCTAAACAACTGATGTGTAGGCATTTACTATCGTCATGAAATTTGTCACACAAATAATCAACTCCATCCGTGTCTTTGTTTCAAAAAGCAAATTCAGAATCTTCAAGGGCACAGACTCTTGACACAAGCACTGTTTAAGAATGTCTATCACAGATTTAACACAGTTTAAAACTGAACTATATTCCATTGCAATTCAATCAATATTTACTCGTAAGAATACTCCTTAAAGAATATACTTGCATTAAATAGACCTTATCTAAGTCCTGTTCAATCTCCTAAAAAAGGCTGGACAAAATGCACTTTTGAAAAAAGCCGCCTGGATGCCCATTCTTAAGGTTTAAAAAAAAAAAGGACAAATCCGGGAAAACAGGACAGATGGTCACCTTAAAATAATATGAATAATTGCCGATAACATTGAAGTAACATCACACCTCCTGTCCAGTCAATGTAAATAGGGCAAATCAAAATGAGATCTGTATAGATTTGCTGGTAGGTTTGTAATTTTTGAACATTGAAATAAATGAAAAGGTAAACCTGATGCCTGTGAGCAGTAAATAAATAATATACATAAATGGGTATGTTGCAGGCATTCGTAAGAAAATAAAGAAGTAGAAAACTAGACAATAGAGAAACAATAGAAGTGATAGGCTTATGGGGGATTCAAACCCAGGACCATCAATGAATTTGTGTATGGTTGCACATGTTAGCTTGTCTGAACTGAGACTGAGAAAAGCAGCAAAGTTAAAGATGTAGAAAAAAATTCAGTACTAATTTTTGCAGAAGCATAACTACAATGTAAGGGGGCCTCTGGTCACAAATTAAGTGGGAAATTCCTAATGCAGTGGGCTTAACAACTATAATCAGTATACGGCAAATCTGTATAAAATATTTTATTGCTTACTTCATCATCATAATAATTATTCGTTTGTTCCCCAAGAAGCATAGGCATTTAACAAATTTGTGTGATGTTCTCCTGTCTTATGCCATCCACTCAAGATGTTTCCTTGTCTTTTCTATCCCTTTCATTTATGGCACATGAAACTGGGACATGCTATGATGTTTAGCACAGGGACATAGTTAAAAGGGTATATGTAAAGCAGGGGTCCCTTTATGGCCACTGCTTTCCAGGGCCTACTTGGTGCTGGGGCACTGGGAATATACCCAACCTACCTGGGTGGTAGTTATGCCACTGAATTTGTGTACGCGTAACAAAAAGAATATTGATACATTTGCAGTTTTGTTTTCTTTAAAAATTGAGCTCTGAAGGAGGTGGTTTCAAAATAAAGTTACAGTTTTGCTTTTACTAAATTTGCTGAATGTTTTGAGAGACGGTACAGTGACATACTAATATTTTTTTCTACTCCATGAATCTATATTTGCCAATATTTTGTATTTTCAGTTACATGGTTATGAAGTGAGCACAATCAACTCTGTTCAATTCTCAAATCACACAGGTAAACTGCTGTTAGATTTTGGTGTGCAGTAAATTATAGTGTATCTTTCTTTGTTGTATTTGTTTGTTTATGTTGTTTTTTGGTTTTTATTGGTGTGTCCTCCTTTCTATCATATCTGTCTCCACAATTTCATGTTGAGAGAAAGTTGTGGAGAAACATGATCACTCACCTATGCCACAAGCCATGGTACTGAAGAAGATCAGTCTTTCTCAAATCTGTCTCTCTCCTGCCTGTCTGTCTGTCTATGTGTCTTATTATTTCTCAATCTTCTCTGCTGGGTGTAAAAATAACTGCCCAGTTCTTTACATTGATCAACATTTTCACATATTTTGTATTATACAAAAGCAGTTATTTACAGAATTAAAATTTCCCACAACCCTGTATTTCCTATTCGGAATGGGACCTTGCCTTTTCTGTTCTGATGTTTACAACTTCTGCATCAAATATTGGTGGTCCTTCACAGATCGATTGACAAGAGTGGTTCGAGCGCTGGTCTCTGACAGCAAAGGTGCCGGGTTTGATTCACAGGATTGTCGTGCTCCAGTCTACCCAGCTGTAAATGGGTACCTGACTTTGCTCTTTAGTTATGGAACAAAATATGGCAGCGAAGAAGCGAACTTTTTACCCTACCTCTCAATGCTGGACCTAGTATAGTGAAGTCTCTAACACTTCATTCCTCTACGGCAGTATTTGCTATGGGACTGCTTTTACCTTTACTTCTGTCTTGGTAATTTCAAGTACCATAACTGCCATTATTCCAAATTCATCCGCAGTTACATTTTCTTCCCATCTGATATTTTCAGCTGCCCTGCCTCAATTTGACTTTATATTTTAAAGTTAAATAATGAAGGAAACCTGAGTCCTGTGGATAGTAAATAAATAAGTAAAGGTAATTAACAGGTACTCGTTGGACATAAAGGATGGCACTAGACAACAGAAAAGAAAATATAAGTTAACCGCATGTCACATTACCAATTCACCTTTTAACTGCATGTTACATTATCAGTTCTTGATTCACCTTTTAACAGCATGTTATGTTATTAATTCACCATTCACCCTTTAACTGTATGTCACATTATCAATTTTCCGTTCACCCTTTAACTGCATGCAATGTTATCAGTTCACCATTCATCCTTTTAACTGCATGTCACATTATCAAATTTTTCCATTCACCTTTTAACTGCATGCTGTGTTATCAATTCACCATTAACCCTTCAACTGCTTGTCACATTATCAGTTCTCAATTCACTTTTTAATGGTATGTTAAGTTATCAATTCACCATTCACACCTTAACTGCATGTCACATTATCAATTCACTCTTTAACTGCATGTCACATTATCAGTTCTCTCACTTCATCAGTTTTTGTTTTTTTCCTCACACTTTTGTGTGTGTGAAAAGTGTTCATGGTCAAAACAAAATTTAAAATATTATTTCAGGGTGTTGGGAGCTGCTGTGCGGTGCAGAGCAGATTACATTTAGGAATCACGGTTATGGTCGTGCACCGCAGAGCACTCCATAAAGGATAGTGTAAATATGCAATGCGTTGTGTGGTATCACGTGATAGGGGAAGACCCTGGGTTTTTTCCAAAGTTTTGGTGGGAAAAGAGAGACGTGGTGAAAAAGGTGGGAAAGAGAGACGTGGGTGTAAAAGGCGGGAAAAAGGGGAGTGGCCTGTGAGATTAGCCATGATGGCTGTGTTTCATTTCGGGAACAGTGAATATGTGTGTAAGCCTTTGTAGGAGGATATTATGTGTACTGTAAGAGAACTGAATGTTCTCTGTGTTTGCCGTTGAGGCAAAGTGATGTAATTCTGACTAGTGGGATAGCTAGTCATTTTGAGTCAGTAGGAAACTGACTGTACGTATTTAAGGCCAAGAACTGAATGTACGTGTGTAAGGGCCATGGTTAATATGGGCCTAGTTTAGCGCCCTGATAAAATGAAGCTTGACTAGAAGCTGTGTGCCTGCATCTGATTATGTACCTATTCATTGACATGCCATGTTCATCATGTGTATCTTCATAATAAATGTGCAGAACCGTTGGCCAGTGTTACAGACTGCTCCTTAATGTTGGCTCGAGTTAACCTGTTAATGTTGTATTTATAACCCAGTTATAATATCACCCCAAGTCGATGTCAATAAAAACATGAACCCAGAGAGAGCTGAAGATTACATATGATGTCTACACCATCCAGAGACACATCATACATTATTAAACGTATGCAAGAAACATTAGCTCTCAACACAGGGCATATAGTTTGGATGCCCTGTCTAGTTACCAGGGTCTCTGAAGATACAAAGAAAGAATAGGACTACTGCACTCTTTGGCATGTCGTGCAAGGCAACTAATATGAGGTTGGGCATGAGGCTGGCAACCTCATCATGCAACACAAAGTGCCACAGAAACAACCACCGCTGAAGTATGTGAATGCTTGGTGCAGGCTTCCTGCACGGGGACCTGCTACAATGGTGGCTCCATGCCCCATAAGGAGCGAAAATAAGATGATGATATATACTGAAGTGCATTAAAAACGCACCAATATCAACATGGTCTGACCTCGACCAGCCGTTGGTGCAGATTGCTGTGTACGTCAAAACAACTGATTTGGGGGTGTCAGTGTTCATATTTGGGGTGGTTCAGTTTTCATCATCACATCTTCCATGGGAATGTCAATGCTCACATATCGGGTTGACATTCTGGATGCATTGGTTGTTCTGCATTTACAGCCCCGGATGGCTTGGATAGTAACATGAAAGGGCTGCAAGGCAATAGCATACCATGCAGATTTAGAGCTCCTCAAGTCCTTACTCGTAAACGCAGTAAGTGCCCGCTGGTCAGACTCGACGACTGTTGCGTTCGTTTGTTAAGTGAATATAAATTTCTTGCAACTTGAAGAACTAATATTAAGAAGTTCGTATGAGCAAATCGTGCTGTATCAAACGAATGGTATGAGTGATTTCAAACATGATGAATATTCAGTAGTTTCAAACTCCTGGGTTTTTGGGTCCAACAATTACAAGACATGTTTATTCTTCAGACAAGTCCTCATTTCATGTTTTATGGCATCTTATAAAATCCATGCGTAATATTCGTCTCCTACTGTCCTTTTTCATACTCTGGCCTATATATTGAAGGTGACGGCATCCGTAACACCCAAGTAGCGATAACCAAAGTACGTAGATTACAATTATATTTCGATAGCTCCTATAACCAAGGACTCCTCTTATAAAAATACTCTTGAATTAGTATACATGCGTTTAGCATCAACGAAATACTTGTGGCGACCTTTACACAACTAAGCCACGTAGGAGGACTATCATAAACTACAATTCGCATAGCAGCGAAGTAGATCACGTCTTCACTCGACGGATACAAAATACAAAAGGCCAAGATCAACCGTTTTACTCAATTAGCGCGGCACCTCACTACGTCATATTCCTTAGAGACTCAACCCACTATCACGTTCATTAACAATGGTGCACAACATATCATGTTGACTGCAGCAGATAGAAATGTTACCGCGTATATTAACTGCTAACAAATCTAAGTGATGCCAACATGTAAAAATACATAATAAATCTTCCTTAACAACGACGACATGGGCGCCAAGGAGAAAACGTTGTAGTTTGAGAATAGACCAGACCATGGCTAAAAGCTCACGGTCCACCACCGAATAGCATTGTTCAGCTGCAGTCAACTTCCGGGAGATGTAGAGTACTGGGTGGAGAGTTCCTGAATAGTCTTGCATCAGAGAAGCTCCAATTCCCATCGATGAGACGTCACTGTGAAGTATGAAAGGAATATTTTTGTTGGGTAACCGTAAGATAGGAGCAGAGGACAATAATAACTTAATTTTATCTAAAGTGGCCTGGCACTCCTGTGACCACTGCACCATGTTAGTTGAACCAGTCTTCAACAAACGAGATAGGGTAGCAGTGATAGTAGCTAAGACAGAGATGAAACAATTAACGATATGGGGCGACAGAATTGTCCGCGTAAAGTAACAGAGTGAGAAGTAACTCGCACTGAGAACAATGCGCTGCATAAAATATAGGCACAAGAAACAGTACGAAAAAATTAGCTGAATGTGCGAAATAACGTACAGAGATGTCATGAACATACAAATGATACCGACGTCCAAAGGAAAATCGGTAAGAGAGTAATGATGACTGACTATCTCAGTCATCGGGTATGACAAAGAAAATTCAGATGACAACGGCATATCTCTAAAAGGTTGAACTAAAGTCATAGCCTGTGTACTGTTCACTGAAAGAAACATTTGATATGCCATAAAGACGCAAAAACAGACATCATCTATGTAAGTGATGATATCGGACCGATGAGAGAGGATTTACCTCATCATACAAACAAAAGTAGCAGGGGTGTTCATGAGCCCGAAAGCATAAAGCTTTATAAAGGAATAGGGAAAAAAAAAAAGGCAAATATAAACGTATTAATATCTGTGTGTAGCAGAATCAGGTACCAATTGCAAATGGAGGGAACGGGGGTGAAAAGAAGCACCATTGTCCCGCTTAACAACCATACGAGCGTCGCTATTGGTATAGAAGGAAACTAAAGCCTCATTATACTTGATATAGGGAAATGGCAAAATACGTACAAACTTGACGTCTGCAGTGAAGTGAAAAAACTCGGCTACTGCATGCCATGGAGTATGAGGTGGTAGGTTGCGCACTAATACGGTGCGTGAGCGTGTATTGATACCACCATATGTGGGGGTCGAACCCACGACATTCGCGTTATCAGCATGAAACCGTGCGCTAGGATGATGGTGTGCACTAATGAGGGAGAGACATGGTGATGTCTTTTCCTACTGCATGTCGTGACTTGCTGAATAGGTGCATTATACTGCCTGTGCTGAGTATGATGAGTAATAGTACCAGCGATACCACTGTGCACAGGTATGATTGAATCCTCATTGTTATGAACATAATGAGTATTAGTCTGATAACGAGTAGTAATAGTTTTGTCCCCTGTGACAACTTTATCTGGACTCTGAAAATTCGATGCCTGTTGGGTCTGTGGAACCCTTACCTTAACTTTATTAGAGGTTTGACCGTGATTTAAAGGACCGACTGTCATAATAGGATCACTATTTTTGGCCTGTCGCCAAGAATCACTCTTATGAGAGGCAGTATAGTTATTTTGAGGGAAATTATGACCCCGGAAAGATAATTTTACTGTTTTCGGGTGTGTGAACCCATCCATATCACACTTAGTACTGCCGGCATAGTCGTAGCGACTGCGTGGTAAAACATTGTTGTCCAAAATCACATCAATCAACCCATCAATTCTTTTTCTTAACCTAGAAATCTCTAGATCTTTTCGAGATATTTCTTCAATCTGTCTTTTACCTACTTTTCCGAGTTTAGAATGTTTACATTTTTCTTCAAGGAGTAAACTCTCAGTTGTAGTGATGTCCGCACGAAACCCATTTTTATGGTGACTTTGAAGGCATTTTAAGTCTCCATTTTCTTATTCCCATCAAGACGCTCCCAGGAGCAGACTGTGACTCCGACCATGAACTTCTTGCTGCAAACTTCAAGATCAAATTGAAAAAAGTCGTTACAAGCTACAAAGTAATACGTTATGACACAAGTGCCATACCAGAAGAGTACAGTGTCGATATTCAGAACAAATTTGACATTCTTATGGCAGTACAGGAGGAAATGACACCAGATGAACTTGCCAATAACATCAGAGATGTTTATATTACAAATGCACAGAGGTTAATTCCTAAAAGAAGTATAAAGAGATGAAAATACATCTCAGACGAAACACTGAAGTTGGTGGTAGAGAGAAGAAAAATGAAGTCCAAAAAAGATACAGAAAATCAGGAGTTGTACAAGGAATACACAAAGCAGATTAAAAAACGAGTCAGACAAGACAAACAACAATACATAAACGACACCTGCAGGAAAATAGAGGAAATGCGCGAACAGGGATTGAGTAAGAATATGTTTTCTGAAGTAAGAACATTGAAGAACAGCAACTTTAAATCATCACCTCGAGCAATAAACGACAAGAAAGGCGACACTCTAACAGAACGTAAAGATATTCTGAACAGATGGAAGGAGTACTGTCAAGAAATGTATACAGAAATAAACAAAGCGGCAGATAACAACGTCATGAATGAAGCGGAACGTGAACCAGAACCTACCATAGAGGAAGTCCGGAACGCAATCAAACACTTAAAAAGTGGAAAATCTCCTGGTTGTGATGAAATAACAGCTGAAATGATACAGGCAGGAGGAGAAGGCAGCGCTCGTATATACCATGCATTATGCTGCAAGATCTGGCAAAGCGGAATTTGGCCCAAGGAATGGAAAAGATCAATTTACATACCCTTGCCAAAAAAGGGCAACCTGAAACTGTGCACAAACTACAGAACTATAGCTCTTATAAGCCATGCCAGCAAAATACTATTACAAATCATAATGAAAAGGATGCAACAAAAGCTAGAAACAGAAATAAACGAAGTACAGGCGGGTTTTCGACCAGGTAGAGGCACTAGAGATCATATATTCAATATGAGGATCATCATAGAAAAGTGTAGAGAATTCAACGTTGACCTACATACTTGTTTCATTGATTACACCAAAGCTTTCGATTGTGTACAACATCAGCAGTTATGGGCTATTATGAAAAATATGGGATTTCCAAACCACCTTATACAACTCATCGCACTGCTGTACCAAGAACAACAGGCAGCCGTAAGAATAGAGGGGGAAACATCAGAATGGTTTGAAGTACAGAAAGGAGTAAGACAAGGCTGTACCCTTTCCCCTTACCTGTTTAACATTTATGCCGAGAATATCATGAGAAACATAAGAGATGACCAAGAACACACAGAGTTTGACTCATTTAACATCGGTGGGTACCAGATCCCGGAAATCAGATATGCTGACGACACAGTCCTCCTATCGACCGACCCAGAAGGACTTGAACAATTACTTCTGTCCACCAAAAAACACAGCGAGGCCCAGAATCTATACCTAAACACCAAGAAGACCAAAGTATTGACAACAGACAAAGTAAAGACTAAACCAGAATTTGAAATTGATAACGAAGAACTGGAAAGTGTTAATGAATTTGAATACTTAGGATCAATCATCAACAGCTCTGGCGACTGTGCAGTAGAAATTAAAAGAAGACTTGCAATTGCTTCACATAAACTAATACAGATGAAAAACCTATGGCAAGGCACAAGCAAAGAAACAAAGTTACAACTGATCAGAGCATGTATATTCCCAGTAGCAACATACGGCTGCGAGACTTGGACACTCAATAAAACAGTTGCAAAAAAAGATTACATCATTCGAAATGAAATGCTACAGAAGGATGTTGAGAATACCCTGGACAGAAAAAAAGACCAACAGAGAAGTACTGCACTCACTAAATGTACAGGAACATTGGCTCCTAAATACCATCGCAATAAGGAAGCTGAAATTTTTCGGTCATATAAAAAGACATAATAGTCTGGAAAAAACAGTGATGGAAGGCATGGTCCCTGGAAAAAGGGGAAGGGGTCGACCTAGACGACGATGGACCCAGGACATCACAGAGAGTCTGAACTTGTCTTTGGCTGATGCAGGTCGACTTGCCCAGAATCGTGATGCGTTCAGAGCAGCTGTAATGGAGACAACGTTCTGGAAAGAATACGTCACATGATGATGATTTTCTTATTCATGAGCTGTCAATTTGCTCTTATGGTTATTATTGAGTTGATGGCATGAATGTTCATTATTGAGGTCACCCATTACTCGTGTCTGAGCATCTGATTCCAGATGAGCCACCTGTGAAACCTGTTCTCTGAGTTTCGCAATTTCAGACTCCAAAGCTTCATTTCTCTGAGATATCAGTTTCAATTTCACACACTTCTCCTTCCATTGGTTGACTTCCCGAGTGAGAGTTTTCACTTCGACATTTTTGTCTTCTATCTCAGCTTCCAAAGCTGTAGTTTTATACAACGCTGAATTTAATGCAGCATTTGAACCTTTAAGCTCCAATTCCAATCTGTTCAATTTTTCACTATCAAGATTGGACTGCATCTTATGTAATTTTCTCTCCTCAGCAATATTTTCTAATAACCTTTCCTGTTCACACCATTTGTCGTCTTTTATCTGCTTCTCATGACCATTTCCGTCTAGTATTGCGTGTCGTACGTTTTTTAATACAAGATCATGTTTTACATGGATGTATCGTCCCAGAAAAATACGAAGATCCACACGTAGTAAATCAGCTTGTTCCCTAGCAATTATCATATGATGAACAGAATGAAAATGAAAATTCGCAAAATTCCCTAGATCTGATGCCTCCTGACACAAGAAACGGTCCATGACAAATTCTTCAAGATCTGGGCCGTGTAATCCTTCCTCCTCACCCTCCTGGATAAGATCCTCCAAAGTAGACATAATGAAAGGCTGTATAAGACTTACTTAGTCCTTACACATCTATATTATACAATGTGTAACACCTAATTAATGTGTGACAGGTTCTTGTCCACCGAACCTATGTTTAAATTCCTCTTAATTTCAGGAATGCTAATAGTACCCTATAATTATTAATCAATCAATAAATTGTGCATTAAAAAAAAATAATAGAGCATATAAGACAGGCAATATATGATGAAGACACTGAGAGCAACTGATAAGAAGACGAGATACCAAAGTACAAACGAAAACGTTCGCAGAATCAAAGAAGGAATAAAGAAAAAAAATGCAATGACACTGCGAAAAAAAGAGACGAGACAAGCAACAGTACAGTGTATAAATAGAAAATTTGTATATAAATCAAGGATAGTAAGGTGGAGAATGACAATTACAAACGAAGGCAATCAATAAACTAAGGCACAGAGAAAAAATATCACAATAACAACAATTAAAAACAGCACGTCACTAAGGTGTCACAGACAACCAAACACAGTGGACCGAAATCCTTCAGCAAATATAATCCGGAATTTCCACTGCGGGAAATCTGCAAAAGTCCCTAAAGAACGCCTAACGTGGGCCCTGGTGTGAAACTGGGATGTACCCCACGTAGGTCTCCGCTCAACCTTCCTGCATGGCACATAGAACATAGAACAATTAGAATAAATGTGGACATAAAAGAAAGGCTCGACTAAAAACATACAGCAGTGGTGACAAAGAGCACATATATTAAGCCACTTATCTGATAAGAAAAAAAAATCCCGATCTCCACTAGCCAAAAATGTCGAAAGGCATCGGGCGCTGTATGGTGAGCAAAAAATGCGGAAGCAGTCCAACGTTGACCCTCACAAGGTACGTATGGCTGGATCACTTAGAGGTCAGTACGGTCGACCGTTACACAGGAGACTTAAAAAAATGCGGTGTCATTGATGGCGTTTTCTTGAAACTTGACATATCTTGAAACTTGACATACGAATTATGTTGACACCTCTTCAGTTGAACAGGTTTTCCTCACACTGGCCACCAGACTGTTGCCTACTTTCTTTCATGGTTATTGGCCTGTCGGGCTTACTGTCTGTGGCCGACGTATCTTTGCATAGTAAGTTTTGCGAATGTTTAGTGGGCCGGTACGTGTTGGCATATAATACTATAATGGGTCAAGACTGTGTGACCAAATCGAAGAGAAAGTAGACGCTGGACTCGTAGGGTACAGTTTGCAGCGAGACATCATTTAATGGGTACAGACTTGAATATATTGACGAAATGATACAGGCAATCATTATTTGAAATAAATGTTCATACCAAATTATAATTCATGACAGGAGAATGTACATTGTCACTAATGGTCAACATGGGCGTTGACTGTCTTCACTAGCCATTACCACATGAAGGTTAACGGAAGCTCTACGGCAACGAAGTTGAAGGATGCATGGGTTTACAAAAATAACCATGTTAAAAGCGTTGAGCATCAATATATATTTAATGACGATCCAATAACATCTCCTGGCGTTACATTGACGCACTAGCAACCGACTCCACTGGTCGGTTGAAGCTCTGCAATAAACGGTCCTGGAGGAACATGTATCTGGGGCTTGATACAATGAGCCGATTATGGCTGAATATTAATAATATATTCTTCTTGGCACGTCAGGCACAAGAAAAGTAATATCATCTCACAGATCATTATTATTATAACATGGCCGTGTCCTCTCTAGACTTGGGATAAGATCCCGGGCCAAATAAAACGTCTGTTCACTACAATGGATTTATATATCTGCCTCCAGTATGTTTGCTGGATAACAACAAATCGCCTAACAAACCGCGCCAAACCCGTTTAAGAATGGTGCACGGTCGTACGCAAATAACTAAACATACAATTAACCTAGATGTGCTCAAATGCGTGTATACAAAATACTAGACTGACATGTGAGGATCTCAAACATTTAACTCCCCCGCTAAATTGCAGGCACACGGTGGCCATACCAGATATTGAGGCTTGTTTGGACTTTGACTTGAAAACTGGACAGTTTGATTTTGTTATTGGTAGTATTTTTGATTTTCTCCCTTGTCATGTGATTACATAATTTATTCAAAATCAGATGTACACATTAATGAACAGCATTGGTAAATACTGTAAAAAAAATGAATAATGATCTCAAATATATAAACTTTTTTACACAATTTTTTTTATCGGCTGGCAAAAATCAGTCCACTTTGAAATTGGTGTGTTTTTATTGTACTTCAGTATAGTCTGAATAAATCACAAAATGTGCTAGTTTCTTCCAAATGTGCTTGTGCATGCTCACTTTAGTCGTGCAGAAATGAACAAATTTCTCAATTAATCTAAGAGCATTCTCATTCAAGTACAACAGGATTTTTGCTTTCTTTGTATTCAGGTGATAATTTGTTTATTATAATTTATTCCAGGTTATGGCAAATGGAAAGGTCAAGTCTTGGATGCACAACAAGTCTCAGATTTATTTGAGGGGCTGCGGAGAAATAATCTCCTGGAATTCTCATATGTGCTTACTGGTAAGGTTTTCTCCTTTTCCATCTTCCCAGCTGTTTCCACAAACTTCATGCTTTGCACATTTGTACTGTTATGGGTTATATTTTGTGGTAACTGGGACAAGCAAAGAGGACCTGGAGAAATTAAAATTAAGGCTAAGAGGCAAAGTAATAACAGAGAGAAAAATGAGACAAGGTATTTTGAACATATAAAAAGACAAAATTTAAAACTTTATAATCTTTAGTAATATGTTATGTAGTTTGTGGGGGGCCTCTGGGGAAGCAAAGAAAGAAGAAGACTGCTGCTCCCTCATGTTGTACAAGGTTGTGCATTGGGCTGGCAACCTCATCATGCAAACAAATTGCTACACAAATGACAGCTGCAAGAGTTTGTTCTTTGGCATAGGCTTCCTTGAGGGGGTTATCTACCTGGTGGATCCTTGCTTCATAAGGAGCAAAAAAGATAGATGATGATGAATATGTTATGTAAATCATAATGCAAGGGAAGTTAAATGGCAAGATGGCAACAGAAAATGTGTAAATGGTATGGAAACATGAGATTGATAGGAAGTAGTCTGCGCAAGTTCACTGTTCAGGCATCTGTGGCCGTACAAGCGGATGTGCAGTAATTGAGAGAGGGTTGTATTATTGTATAATTCATTTCACTACCCGACAGTAGGCAGTCAGTTAGATCATGTATAGTTAATTTAACCACTTAATGATTCTCCACAGTGCTGACGAATACATAGGATGATGATGATGATGTTACATTCAGATGTATAGATCTCACGCTAACATCGGCTGAACAAAATCAAGCTTTATTTACATAAAAAGTCAATTCACTCCAACACCGGGTGGCCGACCTTCACTTGGTGACTTCTTTCTACAATAATAGCTGCTGTACATAATTCTACTGACATTTTCCTTTATCTCATTTATATCGTCTGTCGCTACTTCTTGCTTTACAGTTGTTATGTCAGTGGTTAGAATATATGACTACTTGCGAAGTCACTTGTCTATCGACTGCTTGATCTTTACAATGTTGCTATTATTCGTTGTTCTAACTCTGATCTCATTCCTGTCCGACATAAAATTCTATAATTCTTTCTTTCTCTGTTAGAGTAGCTTGGGGTATCTATATTAGACTGGTCTAATACCAGGGCTGACAGTTTATACCAAGTCTTTTTCTCCTATAATTCTCTACAGTCTCTTATCTTCTGTACTGTATAAAAGTTCACCTTATTCTACACGGCGTATATTACTTGCTAGTTTTGACATACTTGTAAATTCTTGCCTTGGGCTGACCATCAAAATACTTGACAGGCAACACTGCCTTTCTTGCTCCATGAATAAACAAACACCACAGCAGAAACCTGCACCTACATCTATCAAAGTGGCTAAATGGAACGGCTTGATGGCTGGGCAACATAGTTTTCTGCACAACACAGAAGCCAACCACCTCCAGTGGCCTATTCGTCCTAGTGCACCATCCAAGCTAGCGTTCACCACTACACAAAAGTTTCTTCTTCTTCCATCCTTAGCCATCAACCAGCAAAGCAGTATGTGGCCAGTACGCCTAGTGGCGTCTTAGGGCAACAACAAATTGATCAATCTATCGCTGTTTCCACCACGCCTAGTGGCGTCTTTGTGGAACAAAAACAGACCAAACAATCTATCATTGTTTCCGTAATCAGATTGGTTGGCAAGCAGGTGATCAGCCCACTGTGCGAAGTTTTTATGGGATGGGGTAAACAGCCCCATGCCCATACCCTCCTTAGTCGCTTTTTACGACATGCGTGGTAGGGTGCAGTGTTACTATTCTTTGCTCCCCTTTCGGGCCCCGGTAACACACGGGTGAACACAAAAGTTTAATACAGTGATAACTTTTGCTGGGCCTATCTTTCTTCGCTACTTCGCGCTCAAAATCAGACCGACTTAATCTTTTTCCCCGATTTAACATTCCCCCCTTCTCTGCTAAAATTTGTCCACCTTCGCAAAACTCTCTCATGCGTGTATATTTTGATCACTCACCAAAACCTTTCAAGGGACGTAATTTAGTCTCCCTTTGCTGATTAAGCTCAAAACCCCATAAACTCTTCTTTATCCTTATTACTAAAGCATCACTATGCAAATCAGTTACACCATAATTGAAAACACATGAAATACTAAACCAAAATACCAAGCTAAATCTCCCAAAAGGGGTTTTACGGAGTTACCTCCCTTCCCTCAAAACACTCTCCTGCTCATTTTACTTCCCCTTAACAAAGTCATATAGTCTATTAACAACTCCACTTAACTCTCTTAAACCATTATTTGTACTCTCTTTCACTCCCAAAGTCCCAAGCTACCGGTCACACATCAGACAGAACTTGTCATTGCAGAGGCATACATTACCTAATATGATTATCATATAGTAATAATAAAGCATATAATTCATTCATTATTTTTCAGCTCTTAAAACACAGTCCTTCAACGAAGTCATGCCTACTCCTAATGTCCTGTGCCATCCACTTTAAGTCTTCTGCATCTTTTATAGACCTTTTGTTTTTGTCTACAAGTCTCTTCTCCATGTTTTTCTGTCTCCCTCTATCTTTCTTAACCTGGAGCTTATAGAACAGGGACTGCCTTGTAATGCTATCAACGGGTTTCCTCAGTGTGTGTCCTATCCATCACCAACATTATCTTCTTATCACTTTTCTACTGGCACCTGTCTGGTTTCTTTTCATCAGTTCCACATTGGTGAATATAATATAATTTCACATAGTAATATATCATTTTGTTGTAAGGCACCTCCTTCCTTAGCAAGTTTGTCTGCCTCCTCATTTCCTGGTATGTTGCAATGGGCTGGTATCCACTGGATAGTGCACTTGTTGAAGCATTTGGCCAGTCTTTCAAGGGAGATTATCAGATTTTTCAATCCTTTAGCATGGTGGCTCTTCAGCGCTGATATTACTGAGAGGGCATCTGTAAAGATTACTATCTGTTTTTCTGCCTGTGCTTTGCATTCAATAAGAGTTTCCGCTGCCTGTTTCAGGGCTTCTGCTTCAGCACTGAAGTTATTGCAGTATTTGCCAGTGGCAATTGCCAATAGAGTGGATTCTATTCTTTAATTTTATGAGGATGCCAGCACCCCCATTTTCAACTGCATTTTTTGCTGAACCATCAGTATATGCATGTGTCCAAAGCTTTGCTGGGAATTTTTGGTCAATATGCTTGGTTGCTATACACTTTCTTTGTGTTTCTGTCTGTGTTCCCTTACTTTCAATGCCTGGAATATCAGATTTTAACTCAGGAAAGCATCTTATTTTCCACAGTGGGATAGTTGTGCTTGTTGGTATTTTCTTTGCAACTGAGCTTGGCGTATGGTATTTTTGCTAATTTTTTCTTTTGCTTGGGCCACAAAGTTAGTTCGCTTGAGCCTGCCTCTTCCTAGTCTATTCATTCTTTGGAACATGGGGTGTCCTTCGAGTCTCTTAAATTTTTCCGCTTGTTGTAGGACTCTGCTGTCACGTCTATCCTCCATTGACTGTAGCCCTATAATGTTTTCCATATGGTTGATTTTTTTTGGACTTTAGGGCCCCTGTTATAATAGATGCTGCTTGGTTTTGGAGTCTGTTTACTCTGTCAAAATTTGACTTTGCTGCCGTCGACCAAGCTGTGATGCCGTATTCCATAGCAGGTCTGACTCTGCCTGTGTACAGCTTTTTGAGGATATTCTCATCAGCACCCCATGTGGTACCAGCTAACTTTTTCATGATGGCCATGCGAAGTTTTGCCCTTAGCTGTATTTTGTTTATCTGTGATTTCCACGTCATTCGGCGGTCTAGTGTGATTCCTAAGTATGTTGGTGTTTCATCTTCTCGTACTGCCTGCCCATTTAGTTGTAGCTTTGCTTGCTGTGGTTTATTTGACAAGGTAAAAATAGTGTGTGTTGTTTTTTGTTCATTTATTTTGAGCAACCACTTTCTGGACCAACTTTCAAGGGCTAGCAGTGAATCCTGCATGCGCACTCTCGCTGTGATGATGTATTCTTCTGAAGTCCACATGGCCAGGTCATCAGCATAGAGGGAGTTGTGGACATTCTTGTGGATGCATATCATCAACTATCTAGGAAAGAACAGGTCATCATTTTTCGGCTACGCACTGGACACAACAGATTGAGATACCATCTATACCACAAATACAAAATTGGTGCAACAGATCTCTGCACCTGCGGTACCAGCCCGATGACAATCAAACACCTGCTGCAGTACTGCCCAACCTACAGAAATGAATGGAGTAGCATATGACAACAACCCACTTCTGTCAACGAAAAACTGTTTGGAGATGTCGGCAACCTTGGGTTGACTACTGCCTTTATTAGAGTCATAAATGTGGAAGTCTGAAGGCGAATGAGGAAGAAGAAGAAGACATAGTAATATGAAAATTTAGCTGGGAGAGACTGAGCTCCTACGGGTTTGCATGGGGTGCAGTGATATCGATTCTGATCAACAATAATAATTTGAAAATATATCAGAATCTCCCAGCACAGATATGTTAGAAGAGTTAGTAATACAAGTAAATTACAGATCTCAGCTAAATTTACAGTGTTCCATCAGGTTACATTGGATCAGAGACATTCCTGGAGAAGGTTGGTGAAACAGTTAAAGAGATGAAGTCCAAAAATCCCAGTCTGATATATGGTGAGTATGATGGCTATTACATGATGTTTAATATTATTAATTCATTGTTGTATATCTGAGGAAAATCTGATTGGCTTAAGGGGTTAGGGCACTTGCCTATCTACAGCAAAATTGCCACATTCCGCGAATGAAACCTGGTAGCATCATGCTGTAGTCTACCCAGCTGTAGAGGGTACCTGAGTCCGCTATTGAGTTAGGGAAGTGAAAGGAGCGAGGTCAGGAACAAGTCACTCCACCTCATAAAGCTTTATGGTAAAGTCTCTAACACCTCACTGCCGTATGACAGTATCTGCAATGGGACTACCTTTACCTTTCCTCTTTTTTAAATAACTGAGGCACCCCAATGAAATCTCTAACGTCTGCATGTAGAGATATTGTCACAAGAAATGTCTCAAAAAGACCTTTGCAAATTGAAATAGAAAAATCGATGTTTGAATATGGAATGTCTGAAATTATAATTCTAAGAAAATTGAGTTCACTATTTCGTTTTGTAATAAAAGTTCAGAATAAGTAACTACTTGTGAGTGCATTTTAAGTGTATTTAAAATCATTTTTGACACGTGCCACTGATACCTTCTTATAATAGAGAAGTTGAAGTTTCATCTCAGTATATATATATATGTATGTATGTGTGTGTGTGTGTGTGCGCGCGCGCGCGTGTTGACTAACTTCTATATTAAGTTAGGAGAGCTGAAAATTGGCACTCTGATAGCTGTAGCTCTGATCTTTAGTAGAAACATGTTAAAAACTGAAACATTCCAATTAGAAACGTGTTTGATATGTGTAACTGCTGGTAATACTGGAAAAATACATATTTTAGTTATATAGTAATTTTTTGTACAAATTTATCTAACTCATTAGTGTCATGTGTGTGTGTTTTTTTGTTGTTGTTGTAAAGGCAGGTTTTGGTCACACGTCTTCATTCACATCATTGTAATAAGCTTTCCGAAAAAGCAAACATCATGAACATGTAGTATATATTTATTTTACGTTATTTATACAGATGTTCCAGGTGTTCAAATTGAGGTCCTTGTGCATTTATACATAAATTTATCCATTTTCGTAGATTGGTGGTGCGTTTGTCAACATGTTGTCATTGATTTTTCTACATTCATGTATAATTGTTAATGATAATAATATTATTGTAATATTCCCAAAGAGCACAGACCAGATATATATATATAATATATATAAAATCCCAGCTTTTTTTGTCACTAACGCTAAGGGATGCAACTTTGGTTGAAAGTTAGACATTAATTGTATTGTTTCCCTTATATGTACTCTCCCTAAAATAGTAACACTCGACAAAGAAAAGTGCGCAAATGACATGCACAGAAATATTTATAGAACTGTGGTGATGCACAATGGTTTTTTTAAATACTTTTAAATAAGTAAAATTACCATTAGGTATTGGTGCTTTTGAATTTAATTCCCGTCTTATGATGGGCTTTTACATATATATTCATTCATAACCCTCCACTCCCAAAGGAGCATAGGCCTTCAACAAACACATGCCAAGTTCTCCTGTCATGTGCCATCATCTCAAGTTCTTTCCACGTTCTCATCATTTTCATCTCTGTTTCCAGCTCTCTTCTCCATGTGCTTCTTGGTCTACCTCTGCCTCTCTTGCCCTGGGGGTTCCAGAACAAGGACTGCTTTGTAATGCTATCAACAGGTTTCCTCAGTGTGTGTCCTATCCTTCGCCATCGTCTTCTTCTTATCTCTTGTTCCACTGGCACTTGTCTGGTTCTTGTCATCAGTTCCACGTTGGTAACCTTGTCATACCATTTTATATGTGTGCATGTGTGCATGCACACACACACATGCATGTATGTATGTATGTGTGTGTGTGTGTGTGTGTGTATATATATATATATATATATATATATATATATATATATATATATATATATATATATATATATATATATATATATATATATATATATATATATATATATATATATATATATATATATATATACTGTTCAAAAAAAGAAACGCATAGCTACTGAAGGCACACACATAGCCATAATTTTGACATTCAATAACTTTTTTAATTTAATGAGTTAATTGTTCAAATTGCACACAAGAATACCTTAGGGTTCAACCAATCAATTGACAGTTGTCTTGCATCTGGGTCACGAGAGTTTTTTGGCGTACGGGCTTTCCCGTTAGTATGGTGTGTGGCCTCCTCTTGCATCAATCAGCGACTGGCATTTTCTGGGCTTGGATGCGATCAGACGTCTGATGTGGGCCTGTGGGATGGCTGCCCACTCTTCCTGGAGTGCCTGGAACAGATCACGACGATTGGCTGGAGCAACGTCTCGGCGAAAAACACGTCTATGCAGCTCATCCCACAGGTGCTCAATCGGACTCATGTCTGGAGACAGGGATGGCCAGGTAAGGGTGAGAATGTTGTTGGCAGTCAGGAACTGCGTGGTCAACCGTGCACAATGGGGTCTGGCATTGTCCTGTTGAAACACAGACCTTTGGGCAGCCAAAAGTGGAAGGACATGGGGTTGAAGAATTTCATTGACGTATCGTTGCGCATTCAAGCCTCCTTCAATGTGCACCAATTGACTCCTTCCGTTGTAACTGATCATTCCCCACACCATTGCACCTCCACCACCATGCGGCGGAGCTTCATTAACGCAATTTTGGGCAAAACGTTCATTTCGCCTACGGTGGACCCTGCGCCGTCTATCATGACGCTGCAACAAAAAGAAAGATTCGTCACTAAACCAGACATGTCTCCATTGATTGTCAGCTGCCCAGGGACGATGCTGGTTGGCCCAAAGAAGTCAATTTTAGCAATGGTGGCGCGTAAGGACAGGTCCTCGGTGAGGTTGTTGTGCCCAAAGACCAGCGTCATGCAGTCTATTCCGGACAGTTTGATCAGACACATGACGTCCTGCAGGCAATGACTGGGCAGTTGAGGAAGCTGTTGTAAACCTGTCTTTGAGGTGACGAAGCCGAATAAAGCGATCCTCCGCTGCTGTTGTCACTCTGGGTCGTCCACTAAGATGCCGGTCTTCAACTGAGCCAGTGGCTTGGAACCGGTGCCAAAGTCGACTGATGGTACTCTGATGCACGTTTAGATGCCTGGCAACCTGACTTTGACTTTCGCCTGCATGCAGTCGGCCAATAGCAATGTTCCTTAAATTTATCGATAGAGACGCCATAAATGTCTGCTTGAAAATGAACTGATTTTTGTGTGTGTATAAAGTTTCAGTTGCGTAGTCAGTGAATAGTTTTCACCTCAAATTTTGTTGCTTTCACGTGCACGCAACATGAGCTGTGGTCAAAAATTGCGTCATAAACACTATTGACCACTGCGTTGTAACGATTACAAAAACGAACGCAATTCAGGTCAACGCGTGCATTTGACACTGTAAAGAACATTTGAGGCTGGTTTTTATATACCCTAGCACCAAATTTTACTTACAAACTCATAAAAATGCACCCTCGGATAGCTATGCGTTTCTTTTTTTGAACAGTATATATATATATATATATATTCACACACACACACACACGGTGGTGTAGAAGTAGGTATACAGTTTCTTTACATTTATTTCTTATTGTTATTGTTGTTCAGAATTAACATCATTGCACTCTGGGCAAACCCATAGGTGCTCAGTCTCCCTCAGCAAACGTCGAAGGGTATGAATGATAATTATTTCTGTTGTGTGCTGGTTGTATATAAGCCGGATGCGTCCTCTCATACGTTCATCCCTGCCTGTCTTACGCCTAATGCCAAACTCCAGCAATCTTAGCCTTGATGATTCATCGGTTGCAGTGTCATTCTCTAATAGGTAATCATTAATTGCCCTCACTATCTCTGTTGCCCATATCCAGTGCACCTACTATAAGTGCTCTTGAAGCTAGACTATCAGCTCTTTCATTGCTGCATACGCCGGCATGACCAGGACAGTAGATACACACCAGTTCTTGAAGATTTGAGGCTTCTATGAAGGTTTTCCATTCATGCCGGAGCCATCCACTTTGGACCTTTCGAAGCATGAACTGAGAGTCTGACACAATAACCCCTTGTTAATGAAGTTTCAGACAACCACCTTAAGGCTGCAGTAGCTGCCTCTACCTCCCTTTTCTTGCTGGAGGTTGTTATCTTGTAAGCCCCGCTATGTTCAGCAACGATTCTGCCCTTTACTCTAGCAGAGAAGCCCCACCCTTATTTCTCACCACGGATTACAGACCATCAGTGTACATGTTACACAAGTCCCGAATACCAATTACATTGTCAAGCACATTGACATAACACTGAGGCTAACATTGCCTGTAGGAAATAACTCTTTAACTACACTATTCACGGACTGGCTTCACTAACGTACAAAGACCGTACACAAAACATACATATGTGCGGCATACACCCCTCGCACAATACATTCACCATCCAGGTGTGAATCACTTATCACAAGTGATTGGCAGCATGAAACATTGCTGTATAGATTCTCTACGAATTCCTCTCAGGTGGGAGCCAGACAACACCTGTACTTATTCCAACATAGCTACAAGGCGGTAAATATACGCCTTACTCCACAGTAGCTCCAAGGCGGGACCAACTTATCGCCTTAACATGTTCTCCACGAACACTACCAAAGTTCTTCCAGGAACACTCCTAGGCGGGAAGACATCGCCTATACAACAATAGGTACGACCTATACCACCATCACTATATCCATCACAACTGTCGTTTCCCACTGTCACAAAATACAAGCACACAGCTCGACAACAAATCACAGACTATCCCTAGTCACAATCGGGTACTCTCTCAGTCACCCAGACTTGTGTTCACCAAACACGCTTTCTCCATGTGCACACACAAGTCACAAAATGCTGACATGAAGTCAGACAAGAACTAAATCCCTAAGTTAAACTTAAACAAGTGTTGACAACCTTGATGATCCTTACTTACGCTCACCCACATAAAACCATTCTGTGACACAGTGGCATCATCATCCCCAGCATGATCATTTATTAGCTGATCAATTTCCAGCTCTGCTCTCCATTGGCCCAAGTTCTGCACTCTCTACCAAGACTGATGATGACTTACTGGTAGTTCATGCAGCTCTTACCTGACTGACTCCACTCTTCTCCCTTGAATATATTTTTCAGCTGTGATCACCTGTCTAATAGTTGCCTCTGCCTGCGCCATCCATGGCGACCCCCTCTTTATTCTTGCTCCTTTGATTTCAGCTATGTTCTCATGCTTCTTCTTCTTTGATCCTTAGCCACCGACCGTCAAAGCAGTCAGTGGCCATTACGCCTGGTGGCATCTTGTAGGGCAACAACAAATTTATTCCACTTTGCTGGGTCGGCGGCCATCCTTCGTACAGTGCCCCAACTCTGGTTCATTCTTTGCATCTCAGCCTCCACAGTCCTCCGCCAAGTTGTTTTTGGTCGGCCTCTCTTTCGTTTTCCTTCAGGGGTCCATAGCATAGCTGTTCTTGTGATGGCAACGGGGTCTCTTCTGAGGACATGGCCAACCCAGCTCCAGCGTCTGCTAGCTATGATGGTGTGCATGTCCTCTTGCTTGCTCCGAGTAAGCAGATTTTGGTTGGTGATGGTATTCAATTCCATTTATTGTTGTTTCCGTAATGTGCGATTTTTTTTTACATAGACAGGGGTGTCAGCCCTGTGCTAAAACCCCCAACCTGGAGGACCAGAGTACCAGCTTTTGTCTGACCCCTACCCACGCAGACCAGTCCAGCTTGGTTGAACCTACCAGGAGTAAATCTCCCACTGGCATAGCTCTGGGGATTGTCAGGGTACACAAGCCGCCATACCGCTACAAGGTATAGGTACCATTGATGGCAGTGTTCTCATGCAGAGGAGGCCTTTTGTCTGTGGTTACTCCCATATACGCTTTTACCTGGGCCATCGTATATCTGGATCTAATTTACAGCAATCCAAGCATGTGCCACATCATCACAATAGGGGTATCTCGCGTACAGGCCAAGATTATACGCATCCCTTTGTTTTGAATGCGTTCCAGTCATTCACATTGTGATATTGACAGCATGAGTATTCCCAGGCCATACTCGATTACAGACATAACCAGCTGATGATACAGGAGAAATAGTAGTCTCTGCTCCAGGAGCACAGCAGTCATTGTTTTTAGGGCTGCCAGTTCACTCTTGCACGTCTGTATGATGTGATCAACATGGTGCTTAAACGATAGCCTGCGATCAAATGTTACTCCAAGGTATTTCAACTTGTCTTGCCTTTCAATTTTCTGTCAACTGAAAATAATATCTGGAAGATCTGCTTTCAATATGGAGTTGTTCAAGGAGCACCACAACACACACGGCTTTGTTCAGATTGACCTTGGAGCTGGTTTTCTTGCACCATTTAGAAACTGCCTGAAGTGTCTCACATATGCTTTTAACCATTTCTTGTCTATCTGAGCCAGGGCTGTAAATGAGCAAGTCATTGGCAAAAGTTAATGACCATCCCAAACCTGTTGGTTGAATTGCAGCAATTTTTGCTGTATAGATGTTAAACAGCACCAGTGATAATGGAGAACCCTGGGGTAATCCCGGGCAAATGTGCATTGGTTCTGGCCAGTTTCCCATTCAAACAGTTCTCATCTTTCATTTGCCACAGAAAATTCAAACTTTAAGAAATCAGAAAATCTGAAAGATTTAGGAGAAGATATGGAAGTTTATTCAACAAATCTGTCAAAATCAGACTCAGCACAGTCTTTGTCAGAACATGCAACTCTCTGGGCAAGACACTTGCCACTAGCTTGAAGCTAATAGCTGCCAATACTGCCACATCACCTTTGACCCAGAGTTCTGTCCACAGTGATGGCGGCTGCTTTCGAGCAGATACAATAAGTTGTATATCAAGTTCTCTTACTTCAGATGTGGTTACACCAGTTGTAGTGCTTTCACCGGTTGTACCACCAACACAAAAAGCCACTACACCTTCAAGGAGGTACTCAACTAGATCGTGCTCAAATAAAACAGAAAAACTTTTGGTTTAGATTTCCCATAACGAAATGCAACTGATCTCTCCGCAGCTGCTATCCACCTTGTTAGCCAAGGGTTTACACTACATACTATTAAACAGTCCATCAAGGTTGCAAAGTCCTACCGTTGTAAGCATCCTCTAGATCAATTTCCATAGCCACAGTTTCTTGTTTACCCTGGAAACCATCACATACATCGTATGCAAATGTTCCAGCGTTACTGTATGTTAATTTCACTGGTCTATAACTGTCGCGAAATTGGTTTCAAGTTATTGCAAACGGGTTCAGTTAGATTTATAAACCCATCAACGATCGAATGACCACTTGCAAAATGGCGGCGTATCAGCGAAATGTGTATCAGACAGAGGAAATCGCCAAGGATAAATAAAAGCAGAAGGGAATCCGTATGAAAAGGATTTTACATTTCAGTACAGGGAAGGATTGTGTATAACTGCATATAAGAAGGAACGGTAGGAAGTTCTCATTTACGGAGATATATGCGTATTTCGGCTGCCCACAGTTACGCTAAAAGCGTGTAACCCACTTCTGTTCTAAATATTAAAATCAATAAATAACAGTTTGGGAATTTACATGGATAGGAAGATAGAGTTTTATCAGCTGTATAAAACTAGATAAGATGGAACAATATGGATATTATATATGCCAAGAATGAGTAAGGCAAAATTTCAGTCGACGCACAGATCGGCTGAAATCAATGTTCGGGAAGGATTTCTCAGGCCTAGGTTTAAGCTGTGACGTCGGTACCCTCCGATACGTCCGCGCTATAGTATTTAAAGCGTATCGGTAAAACTGGAGGGGGACACAACGAAAGAGGTTTTGAGACAGACTGGAGGCAGAGTTTTGCCACTACCCATGAATTGTGAGCGGATCGCCAGAAACATTGTTCAGTCCAGTATCTGAAGTCTGAGGGTTCCATGAAATACCTCAAACCAGACTGTCCAGAATCAGAAGCCGGTGTCACTCATCAGAGGCAATCCCACAAAAGTGCAGGACCCCAAAGAGTGAACTTCAACTGGTCATTGGCATCCCTACTGTTGGGCCTACCAAGTCTGATATCAGCACAGGACAGTTCCGTGTCAGCAGTATCAAGTTGAACAGATAAGTGTCACTTAGGACACTGACTACCACAATATATGAAACACAATAAATAGTCAAGTGATGAAATTTATCAGAGGACTAAAAACCGTGATATATTTAAAATGAATGAAGTCTAAACAGACAATAATAGTAATTGTGTGAATACTGTTATATATATAGATGTGTATGCTCTCTTCCAACTAGTAGATATAGAATATTAGTGTAATTATTAAACTATTTTAACTATACCTGAGGATTTATTCACTTTTTCCATTTTGTGGGTTCAGTGAATGTACATTTTACTTATCCCCTAGAATATAAGTAATCATAAGATAGTCACAGGGAGGAGACGCCTTAAATCCTGGTACCACTTCTTACCAACTGGGCCAGGGTTTTCACAGTCTGACTATTTTTATGATAACAATACACCAGTGCTTATTTCTAAGACTGGGGTATTACTTGTAAGGTCAGAACTCTGTACTGGCATACTCTTACACATATAATAATTTTAAATAACCTCCCGCTACAGTGGGGGCTCGTCTGCGGGATATATCTTTGATATTCCTGAGCCAACTTTCTATTTCTGCTGTGTAGAAATTTGGTTTTGTAAATTTTTTGGAAAGAGTAACATAGTAGGAAATAATTATATTTTTAGGAGTACCATTGAGTACAGATAAAGAAAGCTGTTTCATATATGGTGAAGTCAGTTTAATTAACTTTAATTTTAACTAAGTTAATTATATTGTAGTAAATTAGTTTGAGTAAGATCGCTTGCCCTACTAGACTACAGATACATCATGGCTGACTTGGTCAAATTTAGGTCTGCTACACTGCAGGTGGGAAAAGAACTTGGCATGGATGGTGACGCTCTGATCCGGTATGTCACGACGGAATGTGAAAAATACACTGAGAGAGAAGCAAAGCAATTAGAAGCAGAGAGAGAAGCCAAGAAATTAGAAGCAGAGAGAGAAGCCAGGAAATTAGAATTAGAAGCAGAGAGAGAAGCCAAGAAATTAGAAGCGGAGAGAGAAGCCAAGAAATTAGAAGCTGAGAGAGAAGAAAGGAGGTTACAAGCAGAGAGAGACCATGAGCTGAAAATGAGACAGCTTGAACTTGAACTTCAGGCTGGGACTAGCACCCATGGTAATAGCTCACCTCATTCTGAGAATAGCTCTTTTCAGAACATGGCAAATGGAGCCATGAACTTCCACCTAGATCCATTTGTTGAAAAGGAGGACGCAATTGAGTCATACCTGGATAGGTATGAAAGGCTAGCCTCTACATATGGACTGGAAAAGGAAAAATGGAGTCTAAAGTTATCCCAGGGATTGAGAGGTATTGCATATGATGTGTTTCTGAAACTCCCCAAAGAAGATCAGGAAAATTATGAAATACTAAAGCAAGCCTTACTGATCCGGTATGAAAAGAACTCTGAGGCATATAGGAAGAAATTTAGAACTTCTAAACCTCTACCTGGAGAAACATATAACCAGTTCTCAGCTAGGCTAGAAACGTATTTGTTGAAATGGAGTAGTTTAGGTAAGTATCAGAAAACCTACGAGGATCTGAAAGAAATGGTTATGTTAGAGCAAGTAAAAGATTCCATGTCTCAAGAAATGAGGAAATTCCTTATGGAACAAGGAGCAGAGAGGCTGGAAGACATTTTGAAATGTGCAGAGAGATACCAAGCAGCTCAAGCTGAATTGGTAGGAACAAAAAGAAAGCAGGTAGAAGGATATAAGCCACCACCGCAGAATACCGATTTTGACCAGATGGATCAACCATACAGATACAAGCAAAGATTTGATAATAAGGACAAGAACCCTCAGACTCAGGAAAAGAAACCCTACAAACAGGGAGATAAGTGGTGCAAATTTTGTAAGATGAGCAACCACAACACTGATGAATGTGGGAGGAAAAAACCCCTTCATCATGCTGCATGTCTACAGGTGAGGACTTCTGTTAGGAAGGAACTGACTGTGAGTCAGAATAGCCTCCATCACCCACCTACCCAGGAGATAGTGACTGTGAATGGCAAACAAGTCACAGGAATGTATGACACAGGTTTGTCCTATGACGCAGTCGTGTGTGCATCTCTGGTGTGCCCTGAACAAATCACCACAGAAACAGTAGAGATTCAAGGGCCACTAAAAGGAACATCACCCCTTACTTTACCCATAGCAAAGATTCATGTCAGTTGTCGCTATGTGGAAGGGGAGATAAATGCAGCTGTGATAGATGATCCCTTTTACCCCCTAATGTTGGGGCGTAAATATGTTTTTTTGGGAGACCCTGTAAAACCTATGGTTATGGCAGAAACCCAGACCAGGTCTGACTCCAGGAACATAGAGAGGGACACCAACTTAAAATTTCATTCGACTGAAATGAAACGGGCTCAAGAAGCAGACAGCACATTGAAGCCTTGTTTTGGCAAATTGTCAAAGACACATAACACACCAAGGAAAGGACACTTCTATAGGGAACATGGACTCTTGTACAGGAAAGCTGGCAGAGGGACGAAAAGTCATGGTCAAATTGTTGTACCATCCACCTATAGGAATAAGGTTATAGGCTGGGGACACATATCAACTTTGAGTGAACACCTGGGTAATGGTGCCACAAAACAAAGAATAGCCACCCAGTTCTACTGGCCAGGTATTACGGAAGACATAAATCAGTATGTACATTCCTGTCCAGAGTGCACCTATGTAGATTCAGAAAGTCGACGGAAGAGTCTTCATCAAAAATCTACAAGCAAACCAGCAATCAGGGGTACTCCCGAGATTTGCACGGGAGGGGAAAGGAAACATCCCACACAGGTTCAATTGCAGTCTGAACCCCATGCGCTGGAAAAAAGGAACAAATCACGTAGCGAAAATCAAACACCTACGGATTTGCGAGGGAAGACCACATCCAACTATCAACGAAAAGAGGGCGGTAAACTTCATGGGAAACCTACCGACCCCGTTTCACCAGCAGTAAGAGCCTGGATGAAAAGCCGAACCGGAAGGAGAGAGATAGTAAAGGATGAATATATTCTTGGAAAACAGAATGTGGGCGCAGATTTTCTAAGTCGCCATCCCACAGAGCTTGAGAAGGATAGAAGGAAGGAAAACTAACCTCGGAATGGTCGATTTGCAATTGTCTTGTACCCAATACTTAAGCTAGATATCATCCAGCTTAAAATATGGGGGAGCTATGTCGCGAAATTGTTTTCAAGCCATTGCAAACGGGTTCAGTTAGATTTATAAACCCATCAACGATCGAATGACCACTTTCAAAATGGCGGCGTATCAGCGAAATGTGTATCAGACAGAGGAAATCGCCAAGGATAAATAAAAGCAGAAGGGAATCCGTATGAAAAGGATTTTACATTTCAGTACAGGGAAGGATTGTGTATAACTGCATATAAGAAGGAACGGTAGGAAGTTCTCATTTACGGAGATATATGCATATTTCGGCTGCCCACAGTTACGCTAAAAGCGTGTAACCCACTTCTGTTCTAAATATTAAAATCAATAAATAACAGTTTGGGAATTTACATGGATAGGAAGATAGAGTTTTATCAGCTGTATAAAACTAGATAAGATGGAACAATATGGATATTATATATGCCAAGAATGAGTAAGGCAAAATTTCAGTCGACGCACAGATCGGCTGAAATCAATGTTCGGGAAGGATTTCTCAGGCCTAGGTTTAAGCTGTGACGTCGGTACCCTCCGATACGTCCGCGCTATAGTATTTAAAGCGTATCGGTAAAACTGGAGGGGGACACAACGAAAGAGGTTTTGAGACAGACTGGAGGCAGAGTTTCGCCACTACCCATGAATTGTGAGCGGATCGCCAGAAACATTGTTCAGTCCAGTATCTGAAGTCTGAGGGTTCCATGAAATACCTCAAACCAGACTGTCCAGAATCAGAAGCCGGTGTCACTCATCAGAGGCAATCCCACAAAAGTGCAGGACCCCAAAGAGTGAACTTCAACTGGTCATTGGCATCCCTACTGTTGGGCCTACCAAGTCTGATATCAGCACAGGACAGTTCCGTGTCAGCAGTATCAAGTTGAACAGATAAGTGTCACTTAGGACACTGACTACCACAATATATGAAACACAATAAATAGTCAAGTGATGACATTTATCAGAGGACTAAAAACCGTGATATATTTAAAATGAATGAAGTCTAAACAGACAATAATAGTAATTGTGTGAATACTGTTATATATATATAGATGTGTATGCTCTCTTCCAACTAGTAGATATAGAATATTAGTGTAATTATTAAACTATTTTAACTATACCTGAGGATTTATTCACTTTTTCCATTTTGTGGGTTCAGTGAATGTACATTTTACTTATCCCCTAGAATATAAGTAATCATAAGATAGTCACAGGGAGGAGACGCCTTAAATCCTGGTACCACTTCTTACCAACTGGGCCAGGGTTTTCACAGTCTGACTATTTTTATGATAACAATACACCAGTGCTTATTTCTAAGACTGGGGTATTACTTGTAAGGTCAGAACTCTGTACTGGCATACTCTTACACATATAATAATTTTAAATAACCTCCCGCTACAATAACTGCCCAGGGTTTTAGGGAGGATGTGTGCATTTTCAAAGTGGTTCATTAATTGTCTCGCCACTATCTTCTCAAGTAATTTGCCGTAGACATTCTGTAATGTAAAAATCAATAGCTGCTAAGCAGGGTGGGGTCTTTTAGGAAGTCGCCAAAGGAAACTATGCAGCAAGTCTTCCGACACCTGAGCATTCTGTATGCTGGTGTTGAAATCCATCACCACATTCATAATGCCTGTGTCATCAAGCTCTTTTATTTGTTTAAACTGTACACCATCAGGACCCAGGACAGTGTTTCTACTGGTTTTTAAAGTATACATAACGTCTTCTTCAGATATGAGGTAGAAATATATCTTGCATCTGATGCTATTTTCCAGTACAAGGTTCTTAATGTCTTGACGGGTAGCTGAGTAATGCACATGCTTTTTCTTCATCAGTCTTTAGACTTATTCCTGTAGAGCTCCGAATATTAGGTATGGGCTGGCTTATATTTTTTTCTGTTCATTCGTTGATGAGAACCAGAATTTCTGTGGGGTTTTTTCCATGCCCACCTGCGTCACGAAGGCCTCCCACACATTGTCCTTGGCTTCCTTTGTGAATCTCTTGAACCTATTGATGGTTTTCTATTTTTTCTCCTTTGTCTCTTCAACCCCTCCATTATTCATCATTCCTTTGTCGCTCTTTTATTTTCTATCCATGCTTTTTCCACAGCCTCATTCCACCAGGGTGGTTGGGTGAAAGGTGTACTAGCTGTCTTTTTCCTGGCATTTTTATGCAATATGTGTAGAGGGTTATTACAGTCATGTGAGCCTGCAGGGTACTTGAAAGTGTGTTTCGGTTTCCTGTGTCTGGTGGTCCTCCCCTTTGCATTGACACAAGGTAGATAATCACTTTCCTGTGCTCCTAGTACATCCCTACGTGCAAGGGTAGCGGCAGCATTAGAAACCAATGCCAGATTTATGATGCCATCAGTGTCCCCAGGTTTAGTTGCCAGTCTTGCTGGGCGTCCATCATTCAAGATGGTTAGGTTTGTGTTTAGTAATGCCCAACTCAGGGCCATACCCTGTCTATTGCCCATGATGTTACCCCACTCCTTAGACATGGCATTGAAATCATCAGCAATTAAACACCTTTTGTTAGGTTCATCAGACAAATCTATCTGGAAATCCAAATTACCCTCTTCAGGAAGGTGGTCTACATGAGCATAACAATTTTAGACTCGCCATTCCTGATCGCTTATGTTCACCGCAGTCCCCTGCAATTCTGTATCCTAACTATTGTGGGAACTTGTATCCAACCATGTGTGAGGTAGTTTATGTTTGACATACATAGCTTGCCCTCGTACAAGGTGGCTAATATGATGTTTTGCATGGCATGGGACTGGTAACCTCATTATGTTAAAAAAATTGCAACAGAAACCACTGCTGCCATGAGCATGTCACTGTGCTTTATGCAGTTTTCCTGTGACCAGCTGCGTTGGTGGCTGCATGCAGAGTGCAATGGAAAAAAAAAAAAAGATTGTTCTTGCAGAAATGAGTCTTTGATTTAAACTATTAAAGAAGAGATCCAGTGAGCATGCTGTGTTTATTGAGCTGTCAGATGAATCTTGTCATCTTTTGGTCTGCACTAGTTTATATTAACCTAAGGATGAACTTTGATTACCATTTGTTTCTGTTGAAGCTGTATGAATAAAATTAGCATGTTTAGTTTGACATATGTTGGAAAGAATAGGTTTACTGCTCCATGGTGTAAGTGGCAACTAAGGGGAGGTTGTGCACGGGGATGGCAACCCTATCATGTAAAACAAAAAGCTATTGAAACCACCACTACAAGAGCATACCTGTGCTTTGGCTCAGGCATCGTACTTGCTGCAACTGCAATTTTTGTTCCATTTTGCATATGGAGCGAAAATGAGATTTTTTTTTTTAAAGGAATATTTCCCTGGTTTGTTTTTTTCCCCCTCAGTGTGTGACCCTGTGATGGGAGATAATGGAAAACTGGTAGGTACAGATGCTCATTTTGTTTCCTCTACCTCTATCTCTTTCACAGCCACATCTGTCAGTCTTGAAAAATGTGTGACTGGGTTTCAACTACTTTCATAGTCAGGAGCTGAAGAAGATAAGCTCATAATACAGTCACATGTTCCCAAGGCAGGCATCTCAATTGGCCTCTGATAGCTTCATCTAGCTCCAGGTCATTTCATGGTGGAACTGTTTATATTAAGGAAATAAATTAAGGTGGAGTGAAGACTAAGTCAACTAAAGAAAATATTCAGTTCAGTCGTCCAAGACAGAAACATGTTTTGGGAAGGAGGCACAAGATGCTGGCGATGAATAGGACACACGTAAAGATGACTTGTTGATAGCAGTGCAAGACAGTCCCAATTCTAGAATTCGAGGGTTCTGAGAAAAATCTAGGGAGACCAGGAGACACTTAGAGAGGGGGACTGAAGACAGAGGATGTGAAAGGGATGGGGAAGATACATGACAGTAGGCCTAGACATGTTTTTGTTGAGGAGCTGCATTCCAGTGAATTTGAAAGGGTATTGATGATGAAGAGACTGTCTCTGGTATCCAGTAACAAGAAGCTTCAGGTGTTTGAGATTTGTACGCCTAGAAAGCAGCTTGTCTTGGAGAAAGAAGGTTGATTTTAAACCACCTGCTGCCTTTTTTTAATAGCTGAGGATAGCCTAAAGATATGGAAAGCAAACCTGACGAAAGTGCTTGCTGAAATCTGTACCAGGCCGAAAGGCACAGACATCTCAGCTCAGCCATAAGCCTTCGATATAACATAGCCCCCCAGCAACAAAAAAGAAACCTGATTCTTTATATTTCTTATTAAAAGTCATGTGTTTTGTTATGACATGGAAGAACTAGATTTGTTTCAGAGTCTGTAAGGGACTAAAAAAAAGTTAATGGCTAAAGAATCAGAACTAATTCTGCCCAGGTTCATGTCACACTGCCTTTTTTTTTTTTTTTAACATCTCTCCCTGATGTGCCTATGGATATGATGAGCACTGAAGGTATTGTTGCATAGCATTTGCACTGATATTAATATATTGTCTGCCGTATATTTACTTGCAAGTGATTGTATTGCCTAGTTGTCTGTGATTTTAGTTTAGTTATAAGCCTGCCTTATATATTGTGTGTGTGATTCTAATTTTGCTATTGAAATACTATTTATAAACTGTTGCACGTGTGCAGTTGTATTATACAGTATACCACATTTGACTCAGTCTTCCATCTAAGAACAAAACCCACCAGGCTCAGCAAACCCTTAAACAAAATAAACCCCTCATATGAGCCTAACTGTTGTCATCCATATGAGAAAGTTCACAGCATATGCTGCTCACTTGCCAGGACTCTCTTCCACAGATAGAAGAAATCTATTGCCAGGCTCCCCAGCAATCGCGAACTCACTATACTGCACCATTCAACAACTACAGAACACATGCAAGTTCTTCAGCTTTGCCTGGGCTGTGAAAGAGCGACAAACTCAGCAGCCCTAGTTAAGCAACTACAATAACATTGGACTTGGGTTGCTGGCTTAGCTCCTTGCCAACTGCTGTAAATTCTCAGAATCTATTCTTTCAGAATGTTTTTATTACTGTGACGAGTCGGGTGTATGTGGGTGGATGTAGAATGTCAGACAACACTTATACACCGCTCGTCTAGCTCACTGTCTAAGGAACAACTCCAACAGCTATGTCAAATTACAAATATTAGATACATCATTAATTCCGAGTATCCGCACACACTCTGCTTCTCGGAATAACTACCGCCACAAATAGGCTACTTCATGGATAACTACTGCAACATCTAC
This sequence comes from Oreohelix idahoensis, assembly GCA_024509875.1. NCBI lineage: Eukaryota > Metazoa > Mollusca > Gastropoda > Stylommatophora > Oreohelicidae > Oreohelix > Oreohelix idahoensis. The sequence continues at coordinate 267,985 of JAMPIV010012685.1, forward strand.
AACACAACTCCGGCCCTTTACTCGCGCACTACTATAGACATCCACCCTTCTCTGCTCTACGCTGTCTCTTGTCTACTGACTCAACTCTCTACTGACGCTACACACGTCTAAACCAACACACTACTCTCTCTGACTGCCCCTTTCATGCGTATTCACCAAAACCCGTGAAAACCCTCCACGCTCCACTGATCTTCATTCACACATCACTAAAGCTAACAGCTTGTCTCAAGCAATGCTCACGACCCTGCTTGTAGCTAAATTATTACAATGCACGCATTCCCCACTCACAACAACTCACATAACTAATAAACTCCCGCTGCAGCATGGGAACATTCACACATGCAAAATACCCTCAAAACACTCCGTGACATCCACCCCTTTCCCCGGGAAAATCTATTTAATTTAAGCCATCAGATTATTTTGTTATCTCTTAATCTTATTTAAAAACATGGACAATGAACAAGCAATTTGGGCACATCTCATGGAAAGAGAAGAAAGCAAATAAAGAGGTCCTAGAAAACCTGAGAATGAAAAGAATTAATGAAGGATATAATTAGACAGCTAAAATATTTTGGCCATATAAAAAGACAACACCTTGCTGAAGACCATAATGGAAGGAAGAGTTTACAGCAAACATGCATGAGAAAGACAGCATTATAAGTGGGAAGATAACATCAAGAGACGGACAGGAAAAAGTCAAACAGAGTGCACCATAAAGACAAGAGACAGAAGACATTGGAGATCCATGGCTGTGGAGATGGCGGCTGATGATGACACAACACAAGCATGTAATACTTGGGCAATCGTAACATTAAATTTAAATATACATAAATTTACATGACACTAATATATTTTATAAACTTAATTATCTATACATTTATAGACATAAACTCATACACAACTTCACTTTGAGGACTCTGGCTGGAAATTTACGACTGTGGCTGTATCACAAGACAAGTCAGTAGCAGTCAGCCTGGCGTCTTCTCAGCTGTAGAATCTTGATTTGAATTCGGGAAGTGTTCGAACTGTGTCTGAGCTCCTTTTTTCAGCTCTTGCGTTTGATTGGCTCTCTTTTGCCAAATTCGATTGGTTGTTTACCTTAGTTGACAGTGCATTTGTAACAGTTGGTAACCAATTGTTTTGACAGAGAATGACTTTCTTCCTATCAGAATAAAGAGATTCCTTTTTTAAGGTTGAAAATCCAGTGAGAAGTGAAATACCACGTGTAAAATCAAAGATAGAATTCTTATTTACCATTAAATCATAAAAGATAATTTTCCATGATTAGAATTCAGTGAGACTGATATTTACAATCAAAATCTCAGAGAAAATGATCATTTACAGTGCATTTGAAGAGTGTTTTGCCTGTTTCGTTACAATGGCAAATCTTAATTAATGAACCTTCATCTCGTATGGTTCATGTGGGCTTTAGATGATGCAAGGAAAAAAATAGAACCATTGTTCCCTTAGTCATATTGTAAGATATGACTAGTGTGAGGTTGTGCGTTAGGCTGGCTACCTATTCATGTAAAACAGACTGCTACAAAAACTATCACTGTCAGAGCACATGAATGCTTTGAAGAAGAAGAATGAAAACCTTCAGTTTTGAACCAGTTCCTCTTAAAACAAAGTAGATTTAGAAATTTTTTGTAGATGCTTTTGACAAATAGAAGATAATTCATCTGTTTTTTTCTTCACAAATATCTTTCCACAGTATGTAAGTGAGAAGCTTGTACCAGTTTACAGGACTCAGATTGTAGAACAGGCTGATATAATCACACCCAATCAGTTTGAACTTGAGTGAGTGCTTCTTTCTGCTCCTTCCATCTTGTTCTGTCAGTCACTTTCAGTGGTTAATCTATTATCATTTTGTTTTTTAATTAGTCATTCTCTAGCTTTACTTGTGTAGTTGGGGGAGGGGGGGGGATAAAAGAACTGCTGCTCCCTCAGGCATATCGTAAGAAGCGACATTGTTCGTGGCACTGGTAACTTCATGTAAATCAATTTGCAACACAAACCAACGCTTCAAGAGCACATAAATGCTTTGTCGCAGGCCTCCTACGGGGGAGGGGGCCAGATGTGTCCATGCTCCATAAGCAGGGAAATGATGATGATGGTGATTCTCTAGCTTCACTTGGTAAAAGAAAGTTTGTTAGACAGTAGTTAAGAACAGTCATCTCGACAAAGTAAAGATCTGTTCTGTTTTTTGTTTTGTTTTTTAAGAAAAAATATCCCTTTCAATCTTTGATGGGATATAATTAGGATTTGTAGTGTAGTTAATTCAAGATAATAATTTTGATTTTCAATGTCAAAATATGGTATCATCTCCCCACTCCACTCAGTCCAAATAGAGTAAATCAAAAATGTAAAATTGTGTGAAGTGTGTGTGCCCTCCCCTTTCCAAAAACTAAAATCTCACAACTGCCATGTTAACTACAGAGAGAAGGGTGAGAAAGCCCTGGGTCTCCAGGATAATACCCAATCCACCAATCCTCTCACATCATCAGCAAGCATTACGAGTCCCCCACCAGATTCCCACTTTCTTGCAACACCATGACTGATCCTTATATATTAATTTTTGTTCTTGTTATGTACTGTTTTACTACATTATGTGATTCTTTAGGTCTGTCTATTCTGAACACCTGTATGGGAGAATTGCATGCCTGTAAATAATCTAATATTGGTTTTCTCTATTGTTCATACTTTCTACATTTGAGTAGGAAACGCTGTATATTATTTTCTTGTAGACACACTGTACAGTAAGGTTCTTCTAGAAATCAGTCTCTCCTCTTCTAGACACTCTGCACAGTAAGGTTCTTCTAGAAATCACAGTCTCTCCTCTTCTAGACACTGCACATTAAGGTTCTTCTAGAAATCACAGTTTCTCCTCTTCTAGACACTCTGCACATTAAGGTTCTTCTAGAAATCACAGTATCTCCTCTTCTAGACACTCTGCACAGTAAGGTTCTTCTAGAAATCACAGTCTCTCCTCTTCTAGACACTCTGCACAGTAAGGTTCTTCTAGAAATCACAGTCTCTTCTCTTCTAGACACTCTGCACAGTAAGGTTCTTCTAGAAATCACAGTATCTCCTCTTTTAGACACACTGCACAGTAAGGTTCTTCTAGAAATCACAGTCTCTCTTCTTCTAGACACTCTGCACAGTAAGGTTCTTCTAGAAATCACAGTATCTCCTCTTCTAGACACTCTGCACAGTAAGGTTCTTCTAGAAATCACAGTCTCTCCTCTTCTAGACACTGCACATTAAGGTTCTTCTAGAAATCACAGTTTCTCCTCTTCTAGACACTCTGCACATTAAGGTTCTTCTAGAAATCACAGTATCTCCTCTTCTAGACACTCTGCACAGTAAGGTTCTTCTAGAAATCACAGTCTCTCCTCTTCTAGACACTCTGCACAGTAAGGTTCTTCTAGAAATCACAGTCTCTCCTCTTCTAGACACTACACATTAAGGTTCTTCTAGGAGTCACAGTTTCTCCCCAGCTTGTTCATGTAAAACTATTGCAGATATGTTGAAATGAACAAGTTACAGTTTTAATAGCTAAGCGTGATGAAGAATTACAAGTAGTGCTGGATACAGCAGTATAGGAAAGTAACGCCCAAGGACAAAAGTAATAGTCCTATCAACAAAACAGAGACTGCCAAATGTAAATTAATAATAAACGGTAAAACTGTGAAACTAGTGGAGAAGCTCAAACATTTGGGCACAGTATTAACATCTGATGCAAGATGCTGCACAGAGGTGATGAGCAGAATAGTTCAGGCAGAAGCAGCATTTAAAAAAATGAGAAGGATAATTTGCAGTATCTTGGGCATCTGTAGTGGTGGCTGCATTCTCCATAAAGAATGAAAATGGAGATGATGATGATGAGAATTATTGCTACACAGAACATTCTTTTATGGGAATGTAGTATAGAAGTGAATAAACTAACATAGAGCTTTTTGGAAGTGACAGAGGTGTGGTATCTCAGAAGAATGATAACATCATGGACACCTAAGACATCTGATTATGACATCATAGTATGAAAGAATGTCACCTACAGAACTTACAGGCAATAGTAAAGATAGAGGGTTGTGTTTAGAAATTATCACCTATGCTACCGTGCTTGGTACATAATAATGATGACGAGGGGCCAGATTTCTTGAATTATCAGATTATATTTCTTTCTCCTTTTACCTTCATCACCCATGTGTTACCGGGGCCCGAAAAGCGAGCAAAGAATAGTAACACTGTATCCTACCATGCATGTCGTAAAAAGCAACTAAGGAGGGTTGAGCATGGGACTGGTTACCCCATCCCGTAAAAACTTTTTTACCAAAAAAACGTCAACAAACATGGACAAGTCAAATACAGAATATAAATCAACTCAGCCGCCCAAGACAGAAAAAGGTCCTCTGGAAAGGAGGCGCATGAAGCAACCCAGAGAAAGCCGAAAGGGGTCTGGGTTGCTGACTAACCTTTTTTCGACTAGGAAAATCTCCAGGATTGGCACCTGGAATGTTCGCACTGTATGTGAACAAGGGAAAACTGCATAGGTAGCAGTAGAAATTGAAATTACAGGATTTATATCCTGGGTCTCTGCAAGACACGGTGGAAGGGCATAGAGAGGAGGAGATTGATCACAGGAGAAATGGTGTTGCCCTCAGGACATGAGGAGGAAAGAGCCCACCACAGTGAAGGGGTGGCTCTGATGCTGTTTAAGGAAGCACAGAAGGCACTTATAGAATTGTAAGCAATGGGACCTCGAATTATAACAGCAAGGTTTAAATCAGCCAAAAAGAAAGTAAATATAAACATCATCCAATATTATGCACCAACAAATGATAAAGAAGAATCTGAGAAAGAAGACTTTTATACCAGACTTGGACAAATGTCTTGGACAAAAAGAAAAGAAAGGACGTCACAATTTTGATGGGGGACCTAAACACGAAAATAGAAACAGACAACACTGGCTTTGAAGAAATCGTGGGAAAGCATGGATTAGGTATGAGGAACGAGAATGGGGAACTATTAGCTAACTTCTGTGCTTTAAATCAACTAGCTATAGGAGTGTGACAGGAGCTAGGTGTGGTTGAGGTGAACTTATGTCAATGTGGCTACCTCACACCCAAGACCCATGCACTAAGAAAATTTATTAAGGATCGTTTGACAGGGGTTGCAATTATTGGTTGCTTGCAACCCTCTCAGCAGCAGACTTAGCAATTCAAGCAACACAAAGCCTTATACAGATCAACATTTAATACTACTGAACAAAACCAAACAGACACCCAGTCAGTGTTCATAGACTTTCTCACGTGCTCAAGGCATCTACAGATTGACACAGATTGACTCTGGTGTCTAACCTCGTCTGTTCTCTTCTGGGCGGCTCTCTCAAAAATAGGCCTGTTTCGCCGCTTGCTATCTCTTTTATAAGCCCTAGGCTAATCACTCAACTTACTGCGCGCTGCGCGTATTAATTTGCGCCACGCCAAATAACACACGCGATTGTTGCTCTAGAAGGCATGAAAACACAAATATACACAACTATTTCTATAGCAAAAACACAACTAATTTGTAGGCTTTATTATGGCCTTGTAATAAATCTTCTTGAAGATAACGTGGTGAAAAGGCACTAAACCACAGAGACAATATAGTTGACAAGATGGGTGAACCACGGAGACAATATGGCTGACAAGATGGCGCGGTCACATATTCCCCGCCTGATTTTGTTGTCGTCCCGACAACTGCACAAAATCAGGCGCTCCAGTCGTATCTACCAAATCTGGAGAATCATCTTGTCCTTCACTTCGTCTCAGTTCGTTGCCAGTGACTCTAATGCTCGGACTCGCTCTGTCTGTTCGTTGGATGATATATGGACCCCCTGTCATTGTGGGAGCACGAACAACAACGTACTCCTCTTCTGACCACATATCACGAATCTTGGATCTCTCAGCGTTGTGCATTCTCTTCTTCACCAATTCTCCGACCTGTAGTGGAGTAGAACACGACACCTTGTCACATCTCTCTTTCCAGACTGCTTCAAAACTCTGCAACGGTGCCTCTGCTCTTACGTGCGCTCCTCGCAGCCTGGAAACGTGTCCTTCAACGTGTTTTAGATGAGTCTCCTCTTCTAAATGTCGACCACTATTCTTGGCGCCATTAGGGTGACAGTTGCCATGGACATCTCTTGGCTTGCACTGTGACGGCAATCTAGATGTGTTGGTACGCCTAGAGAGAGCGCTCTTTGAAGGAAAAACCGATATCAAATGGCCTGTGGACTTACAATGAAAACATCGCTTAGGAAGCAGGCCCTGGGGACACTTGGCTGCCATGTGGTTTGAAAAGTCTCCACAGTTGAAGCATCTTATTTTCCTAGGCTTCCTCTGTGCCCTGGGTCGCCTCCTGCTACCCTTACATTCCTGGCCGCCTTTGACTTTCTTTCCTGCAATAAGTACCTCACACTTTGGTCGACCACCAACCATCTTTATCTTTGAGTCATTCTGCTCCCCTTCTTTAACCTGACTCCCAGCCGCAGAGGGGTCTAGTTTAATGCCTGTGGACATCGATTCTGTACGTGGCCTAGTTCTCTGCATCTAAAACAACGAACTGTCCTGGTACGTCTCCCCTGCTCCTGAGTCATCGCATCAATTTTAGCCTCTAATTGAGCCACCTGTGCTCTCAGCCGCTCTACTTCTGCGTTTAATGCATGTGTATCTGACACAGTCTTTGTTCTTGCCACTTCAACACTGGCAACACCAACCCCGGAAGCGTGTTCAGTCTCTAAAAACCGTAGGGCATAGTCCCTCACCGACGTGAACAATGCTGTAGGCTCTTTGATGATCATTTCCTTTGCAAGCTTTCTTAGTAGATCATCTCTAAGACAAGCAGCAAACTGGTCACAAAGAAAGGATGGCTCCAAAGGAGTGACGTTATTCTGCTTTTGTGCTCTTACAACACTTTCAAACACCTCGTGAATGCGATGGGAGAATTCCCAAAGAGATTCCCTTGCACCTTGCCGGGTAGAATAAAAAGTGGCCATTAGCTCTGGGATGCTTCGACATTCCCCATACACCCTAAGAATGGAATGTAGCATCGATTCTGGGTCATCGTCATCAGCCTGAATCCTCAGCTCCCTGCGGACACTTGGGGTCACACTGTCAAGAATAACATCTGCCTGGTCCTCTTTACTCATCATCCCTACTCTCCAGGCAGCTCTCACCTCTCTTACATATTCCTCGGCTGTAGGACCCGTGTTCTCCCCAAAGCACCGCACTCTCTTGTGAGTAGATACCACGATGTACTGTACTCGTTCTGGTCGACGATCCAGCCCCACTACAGGGTCATCCACCTCAGCCACATCTTCGTTATCCAATCTACTAGCAGCACGTGTGTTGCGTGCCACCATCTTGTTGCTAGTAGAGTTGACTAGAAATATTGACAAACTGGATGATCCCATCCCTCGCCTTGCACTGTACTGGGTGTTCTACTGTTTCGGCTGTTGCTACTCTGATTGCTGAAGAGTTGCTTCACTGCGTGCTGTCTGTCAATCCTGCCGACGACGCCACTTGTGACAGGGGCTAGGTGTGGTTGAGGTGAACTTATGTCGATGTGGCTACCTCACACCTAAGACCCATGCACTAAGAAAATTTATTAAGGATCGTTTGACAGGGGTTGCAATTATTGGTTGCTTGCAACCCTCTCAGCAGCAGACTTAGCAATTCAAGCAACACAAAGCCTTATACAGATCAACATTTAATACTACTGAACAAAACCAAACAGACACCCAATCAGTGTTCATAGACTTTCTCACGTGCTCAAGGCATCTACAGATTGACACAGATTAACTCTGGTGTCTAACCTCGTCTGTTCTCTTCTGGGCGGCTCTCTCAAAAATAGGCCTGTTTCGCCGCTTGCTATCTCTTTTATAAGCCCTAGGCTAATCACTCAACTTACTGCGCGCTGCGCGTATTAATTTGCGCCACGCCAAATAACACACGCGATTATTGCTCTAGAAGGCATGAAAACACAAATATACACAACTATTTCTAGAGCAAAAACACAACTAATTTGTAGGCTTTATTATGGCCTTGTAATAAATCTTCTTGAAGATAGCGTGGTGAAAAGGCACTAAACCACAGAGACAATATGGTTGACAAGATGGGTGAACCACGGAGACAATATGGCTGACAAGATGGCGCGGTCACAGGAGGAAGCATATTTCCACATAAAAGAAAACAAAAAGCAACATAGATATCACCAGACCACAGAACTGAGAATCAGATTGATCACAAATGCATAAGTAAGAAGTTTAGATCATCATTGCATGATGTAAAAGTATGTAGAGGAGCAGATGTGGTATCAGACCACCACCTTCTGTTGGCTAAAACAAAATTAAAACTCAAGAAATCTACAACAGTATATAGCTATAGACAACAGTATAATGTGGGTTTTCTAAGAAATCAGTAAATAAGAGAAAATTTTTCAATCCCAGTATCCATCAAATACCAAGTGCTCCAACAGCTGGAAGATGAAGCAGATACGGAAGACCACTGGCAACAAGTATAAAATATGTGGAACGAGACATGTGAAGAAGTACCCGGTACTGAGAAAAAGAGAACATCAGCACAAAGCATGGATAACAACAGAAACCATTAGCAAGATAGAAGGCAGGATAAACAAGAATCAGATTTAAACAGAAGAAAACCAGAAGCTCCAAAGCCAAGGCTCATGAAGTGTACATAGAAGCAAACAAAGTAGTAAGAAGAAACATCAAGAGAGACAAGAGGAAGTATATTGAAGAGTTGGCAAGGGAAGCAGAGGAAGCTGCAGCCAAAGAAAATATGAGGGACCTGTACAACAACACAAAGAAGCTAACAGGGAAATATAAGCAAGCAAATGGCCTCATACAAGATAAGAATGGAAAATTGCTTAGTAATATACCAGAACAAATGAATAGATGGACACAACATTTTGAGGAACTTCTCAATAGACCAGCTCCAACTAATCCCCCAGACATCCATCCAGCAGAAGAGGAGCTACAAATCAGCTGTGAACGACCAAGAAATAAAGAAAGCCATAAAGCTTCTGAAAGATGGAAAAGCAGCTGGTCCAGATGGCATTCCAGCAAAGGCCATCAAAACAGATATTGATACCTCTACAGAGATATTATACAAACTACTTGGCAAAGTCTGGGAGAGAGAGGAAATACCAGCAGAATGGAAGGAAGGTTATCTAGCCAAGTTGCCTAAGAAAGGAAATTTACAAGAGTGCACAAATTATAGAGGGATAATCAGTGCTAGGAAAAGTATTAAACAGAATTATCCTTGAGAGATTAAAAGAGTCCATAGACAGGCAACTGAGAGATGAACAAGCAGGTTTTCGACAAAACAGATCCTGTACATACCAGATAGCCACTTTGAGAGTAATAACTGAACGAAGTCTGGAATGGAATTCTTCTTCTTCTGCGTTCGTCCTGAAAAGGACGTTGGTTACGTTGTGTCGCCATTTACAGCAAAGCTGTGATATTTGCGCCTTTCAGCCCGACACATCTGGTTTCAGCATGGCATTTTTGGGACCAGGTTAGCCTTCCCTCTTCGATCCCTACTCTCTCAGCCAGACTGCAGTGATGCAGCCTGTTTCCAGGACCACCACTTGGAGGTGGAGTAGGGTCTTGGTCTGCTCTGGTTCGCTGACCCTGACGCAAGCAGTCAAGCTATGGGTCGCTGACTGCATTTATCACTGTTGCTGCGTCTTCGGCCCCGGAATGGAATTAACCGCTATACATCGGATTCGTGGACTATGAAAAGGCATTTGACAGTGTAGACAGAGAATCACTTTGGAAATTGATGAGGCATTATGGAGTTCCCATGAAGATCATTAACTTAATAAGGACATGACAAGCAGAGTTCTTCATGAAGGGCAACTTACAGAATCATTTAGGATTAGAACGGGAGTGAGACAGGGATGCCTCTTGTCTCCATTTCTTTTCTTACTAGCAATAGATTGGGTTATAAAAACATCGACATCACACAACAGAAATGGAATCCAGTGGAATCTGACTAAACAGCTTGATGATCTGGATTTTGCAGATGACTTGGCTCTTCTGTCCCATAACCATAATCAGATGCAAGAGAAAATGAAAATTCTCGATGAGAGGTAACAACAAGTGGGCCTGAAAATACACAGGGAAAAGACAAAGATTATGAGAATAAATGCAAGAAATGATAACAAGGTTGAACTGTAAAAAACACCACTAAAGGATGTAGAATCATACACATATCTTGGCAGTAATATAGACAAAGTTGGAGGGACAGACAATGATATCAAAATAAAAATACAAAAAGCAAGAGGAGCTTTCATTGCATTGGGAAACATATGGAGAACAAGAGAAATCAAGTCCAACACAAAAATAAGAATCATCAACTCAAGTCAGTCCTATTGTATGGCTCTGAGACATGGAGAGCAACAAAAACAACAACCAAAAATCTACAGACTTTTATCAACGGATGCTTGCGTAAAATAGAAGGACTGAAATGGTATGACAAAGTCACAAATGTGGAATTGATGACAAGAACCAGACAAGTGCCAGTGGAACAAGAGTTGAGAAGAAGATGATGGCGATGGATAGGACACACATTGAGGAAACCTGTTGATAGCATTACAAGGCAGTCCTTGTTCTGGAATCCACAGGGAAAGAGAGGCAGGGGTAGACCAAAAAACACATAGAGAAGAGAACTGGATACAGAGGTGAAAATGATGAAAACATGGAAAGAACTGGAGCGGATTGGTGGATCGAAATGATCTGATTGGTCGAGCGTAATAATACACAAGGGATTCCCCAATATGGTGAAAACAACCACCAGAGAATTTTCACAGAGTTCACGACACTCTTGTTGGCTTTTTTTTTTTTTAAGTTCTTTCTCATGGGTCTTATTTTTTTAAAACTCTCTCATACTATCAATTAAACACTTACTTACTTAGTCATCTCTCTTCTACCATGAGATGTAGAGGTTTGGAGGAGGGAGCGCTATACTATCCTATCGGCTGTCTTCCATCTGGCCTGATTCCAATCTAGTCTTCGGTCCTTCAGAGATTGTCTAATGTTGTCCTCCCAGCGGACTCTTGTTCGTCCTAGAGGTCTGGATCCCTGGCTGTTAGTTTCCCATACTTATCGTGTTAGCCAATCTTCTTCCATTCTGCAGACATGGTCGAACCATTGTAGTTGGGACTGTTTTTCTTGAGTCTGAAGTGTCTGGGTTTTGAGGCCTTACCATATCATCTGGTTGTGGACCATATCTCTTCTTGCTACTTCAACCACCTTTCTCAGATAACTCATTTCTGAGGTTTGTAGGTGGCTTTTGTGGGTTGCATTCATTGCCCATGACTCACATCCATATGTCAAGACTGGAATTTAGGTCGAGCAGTATACAGCCATCTTCATCTTCTTGCTAACTTCTCTTTTGCAGAGGAATCTTTGATTTGTAGCTTAATCTATGCCTTCTTTCCTCTCGTGATATCACCATGGTTTTTGTTTTGGAGCTGCTGATTACCATTCCTCTCTTCTCCAGCTCTTCCTTCCAGACTTGCAGGTTGGATTGAAGATGTGCCTCTGATTTAATTAAACACTCGGTTTAATATTATTTTATTATTTATTTTAAGAAGGTGCCCACAAAATATTGAGTACTAATAAGAAAAAAAATGTTCATGTGACTGCATGTTTTTGTAGGCTCCGTGTAGTTACACCAGAGGTCTCTGATGAGACAAAGACAGAATAGGACTACTACTGCTCGTACAAGGCGTCTAACTTAAGGTTGGTAACCTCATCATGGAAAACAAATAGCTACAGAAACAACCACAGCTATTTGAGTGCTTGGTGCAGGCTTCCTGCGAGGGGGGACAACCTGCAATGATGGCTCCATATAGATGAAAGGAAAATAATCCTATATATAAAATCCCAGCTTTTTCTGTCAGTACATAATGCTAAGGGAAGCAACTTTGGCTGAAAGTTACATTAATTGTATAGTTTCCCTTATATGTACTTTCCCGAAAATAGTAACACTTACCAAAGAAGAACACACAAATGGTGTGCACAAAAATAGTTATAGAATGTGTGATCACGTATACACACATTGGGATCTTCGCTGCTGCTACGTAGTTCGTGTACTGTGGTGATGCACAGTGGTTTTTTTAAAATACTTTTGTTGCCGTTAGGTATTGGTGCTTTTGAATTTAATTCCCGTCTTATGACGGGCTTTTACACTAGTAACGATATTTTTGTGAGGAAGGGGAATCTTTGTCCTTTCTTTACACTATTTTTCCTGTTATATTCTTAAAACGTTACATTATTATCATTTTCTTCCTTATAAGTTTTTTTTTTTTTTTAAAGACAACTGACTCAGTTGCCTGTTGAGACGGAGGAAGAAGCCTTCACAGCAATAGAAAAACTTCATGACAGAGGGGTAGGCATTGTGGTCCTCAGTAGTAGCAACCTGGGTGGCAAGGAAACGTTGTTGTGCTTGGCCAGCATTAAAAAAGGTTAGGTTTTGTCCTGTCATGGGTTATTCTATTTTTGTATAACTTTATCACTTAAACACATCGTTTTGTTTAATACCAATGACATAGCAACATTTTTATTTATGGCCTTCTCATTTCTCCTCCTGTTCTTGGCCAGAAGTTTGTTTATAAATATCTTTCATCACTGTTACTCTCTCCAGTTTACTGTTCTGTCCCATCTTCTGCTTGATCATCCCTTTGTTATTGATAGCAACTCTCTCCAGTTTACTGTTCTGTCCCATCTTCTGCTTGATCATCCCTTTGTTATTGATAGCAACTCTCTCTAGTTTACTGTTCTGTCCCATCTTCTGCTAGATCATCCCTTTGTTATAAATGATAGCTTGCTCTGCTGTCCCATCTCCTGCTGATAATCCTCTTTGTTATTGATAGCAACTCTCTCCGGTTTACTCTTGTCCCATCTTCTGTTTGATCGTCCTTTTGTTATTAATGATAGCTTTCTCTAGCATGCTCTGCTGTCCTATCTCCTGCTGATAATCAACTTTGTTATTGATAGCAACTCTCTCCAGTTTACTGTTCTGTCCCATCTTCTGCTTGATCATCCCTTTGTTATTGATAGCAACTCTCTCCAGTTTACTGTTCTGTCCCATCTGCTGCTTGATCATCCCTTTGTTATTGATAGCAACTCTCTCCAGTTTACTGTTCTGTCCCATCTTCTGCTTGATCATCCCTTTGTTATTGATAGCAACTCTCTTGTTCTGTATCTCCTGTTTGATCATCCCTTTGTTATTGATAGCAACTCTCTCCAGTTTACTGTTCTTTCCCATCTCCTGCTTGATCATCCCTTTGTTATTGATAGCAACTCTCTCCAGTTTACTGTTCTGTCCCATCTTCTGCTTGATCATCCCTTTGTTATTGATAGCAACTCTCTCCAGTTTACTGTTCTGTCCCATCTTCTGCTTGATCATCCCTTTGTTATTGATAGCAACTCTCTCCAGTTTACTGTTCTTTCCCATCTCCTGCTTGATCATCCCTTTGTTATTGATAGCAGCTCTCTACTGTTCTGTCCCATCTCCTGCTTGATCATCCCTTTGTTATTGATAGCAACTCTCTCCAGTTTACTGTTCTGTCCCATCTCCTGCTTGATCATCCCTTTGTTATTGATAGCAGTTCTCTCTGGCTTGCTCTTCTGCCCCATCTCCTGCATGATCATCCATTTCTCGACACCATCCATCTGATTTTCTCTCTCTAAACACGCCTCTCACATCCTATGTATTTTGTGATATTTTAATTATAGAAGAGGGTAACTTTTTTGTGTGGACATTGTAGCAGGATTTATGCAGCCATTATTAGTTACCATTTAAATTGAGAAAGTAGGTGTTAAAATTTGGTATCTGATTAAATGTTATCAATAATTAAAGCAATGTGGGAGTTAAAATTTGCAAGTACAAAATAAAATACTAAAATGTAAAACATCTTAGAAAACTGAATGTTTTTAGTTTTAAGCAATTTTTAAAAACACCTGAATATGCAGAACAAGGTAATTTTAATCCTGTTATAAGCACTCAAATCTCTTGTTTAATAAGTTACATATATAAAATGTCACAGGATTAATGTTGTTGTGATGTTATGCACATTAATATGAAAATATTATGAGTGATTTAAACGTTAGAATTTTTTTAACCGAAGTTTTAAAAATGCTATCACAATTCATAAATAGCTTCTTCTTTGTTTTTCTTGCCCACATTACTCGCTCATTTCTCAAGTGTGTTACAGAAAATAACAACAGTGCCACTTAATTACTGTGGTTTGCTGTGTTTGAATTTGAAATAAGAATAGGTTAAAATAATTTAAGGGATGTCAATTTGTATTTTTTAAATTCCTGAAAAGTGTATTTTTAATCCCATTTCCTGCATTCATGGGTCAACTGTATTAACTGAAAATCATAGTCATAACTCACCTTGTAATTCACATACACATTTCCATATTCATTTAGTTATAAGGATATCTGACTAATTTAGGGTATGATAAACAATGTGTACTGTAACCAGGAAGGTGCTTTTGATTTGCATGCAGATTAGGCTAAACCCAGGGAACAAACGATTTATTTGTCTTCTCTTATTTTCTTATTACTGGTTGGAATATAAGGGGGAGACAGCTAAAACATTGAATTTGAAGAATGACATTGGGAAATGTGTTGACGTCAAAAGAAATTAAGTGCAACACAAAAATGAGAATCTTGAACTCACATGTCAAGTCATTTTTTTTAATTTAAAGACAAAGTGTCCTGTTCACTCTTGATGGGTTATAATTAGGATATCAATCAATACCCTTCAGCTCCCCAAGGAGCATAGACCTTCAACAAACATGCCAAGTCCTCCTGTCACGTGCCATTTGATGAAGTTCTTTATAACTAGGATATATAATGTTGTAAATTCAGGATAATAAAATCTCATTTCCGATATCTAAATATAGTATCTTCTCTCCCCTCCACTCAGTCAAAATAGAGTAAATCGAAACTGTAAAATTGTGTGAATGTATGCACGTGTGCCTTCCCCTTTCCAAACAAAAAACAAATACAAACAGCAAAAAAAAGGAAGAGAAAAAACGTAAATCTCATAACTGCCCTGTTGTTATCAAGGTGAAAAAAGTAAGAAATTTCGGGGGCGTCAGGGATTACACCCAATCAACCAATTATCTGCCATCATCCACATGAGCACCCCATATCTTTGCACCATCATTGATCCTTATATATTAATTCTAGTTCTTGTAATATACTGTTATACTAAACTGTGCAATTCTCTAGGTCTGTCTATTCTCAACACCAGCTCTACAGTAAGTTCTACTGTATGTCTCTGAAATATGAAGGACAAGAAAAATGACGACCAGAAAGATACAGACTTTCATTAGTTGGTGTTTGCACAGAACAGGAGGAGTGAAATGGTATAACAAGATTACCAATGTGGAACTGATGGGCAGAACCAGACAAACACCAGTGGAACAAGATGTGAGGAGAATCTGGCATTGGATAGGACACAGATTAAGAGAACATGTTGATAGCATTGCAAGGAAGTCCCTAATCTAGAATTCCCAGGATAAGAAAAAATAGAGGGAGACCAAAAATAAAACACGTGGAGAGTAGAACTGGAGATGGACATGAAAGAGATCAATAAAACTAGGAAAGACCTTGAATGAATGGTACATGACCGGAATGCTTGACATGCTTTTGTTGAAGACCTATGCTCCAATACTCCATGGGGAGCTGAAAGGTACTGATGATGATTAAGAAACATATATTATTCTCAGTTCTTTCCACACCATACTACTTTACTTTAAGTAGACATTCATTGAGTCAAGAACCACTCTTTAGCAGCATTGGATGTGGATGCATCTGGAAGAAAAAAAAATGTTATATGGAGAATTGTTAGTGCCACTAAGCTGATACATGATGATATTTTCAACATTTAAATAGTTGAGACGTTTTGAGTTTGACATTGAAAGTTGTTTCTTTTATCCCATCTGATTTTTGTTTACTGCCTTGCAAGATAACTTATCCAAGCGCTATCGACTGAAGATTCCTGTGATTGATAGCATCTTTGTTGGAACAGGAGACTTGTTTGCTGCATCTCTTCTGATTTTTATGGATAAGCACAAAGAATTAAAGGTGGGATATGTAAATAACTTGAATGAAATCATACATTGCTGCTGTCATGTTTACTTGAGTTAAAATGTTATTCATGTCATGTTGTTTTTAGACCCATTGGTAACCTGTATTAGGTATGTGTGAAATCTGTAAATTACTTATGCAGTGTGTTTTTTTTTTGTTCTTTTAATTCACCTACTGTGGGGAGAGGTAGGGTTTGCTGACATGAGCAAACACAGTGACACCCCTACTTTTGTATAACTACTTCATTAATGTGTAAGGAACATCTCCACAACAAAGGCTCGACATTAATGTCTAAGGAACATCTCCACAACAAACCTTTTTTTGTGCCATGGACTCCTTTGATTGTCTACTGAAGGCATTGGACCCTGTGATTGTCTACTGAAGGCAATGGACCCCTTTGATTGTCTACTGAAGGCAATGGACCCCTTTGATTGTCCACTGAAGGCAATGGACCCCTTTGATTGTCTACTGAAGGCAATGGACCCCTTTGATTGTCCACTGAAGGCAATGGACCCCTTTGATTGTCCACTGAAGGCAATGGACCCCTTTGATTGTCCACTGAAGGCAATGGACCCCTTTGATTGTCCAGTGAAGACAATGGACCCCTTTGATTGTCCACTGAAGGCAGTGGACCCCTTTGATTGTCTGCTGAAGGTAATGGACCTCTTTGATTGTCCAGTGAAGACAATGGACCCCTTTGATTGTCTACTGAAGGCAGTGGACCCCTTTGATTGTCTACTGAAGGCAGTGGACCCCTTTGATTGTCCGCTGAAGGTAATGGACCTCTTTGATTGTCCAGTGAAGACAATGGACCCCTTTGATTGTCCACTGAAGGCAGTGGACCCCTTTGATTGTCCGCTGAAGGTAATGGACCTCTTTGATTGTCCAGTGAAGACAATGGACCCCTTTGATTGTCTACTGAAGGCAGTGGACCCCTTTGATTACACTGACTAACAAAAAAAAACTTTTTTTTTCTTTCTCTAACATTTCTATGTTTTTCTGGTCAATTTTAATGCTCTGTTTTTAAATCTGCAAACCGTTTTTCTCTATCAGGTCGGGATCTCTAGAAATATGCAATTGAAGTTTTTTAACAACGCATACAGTATTACAACATCATTCGTACAAGAAGTATAACAGTTATGTAGGCTTGAATTTCTTTGCAGTCGACTTTCGTCGGTGAATGGCATGTGGTACATCGCGATGAAGCATCCAACAATAATCGGCAAGCATGGTCACACTCCACCATCCTTGATAACGTGACTCCATTATGGCGATATCTTGATGGAATCGTTCTCCATGTTCATCGCTGAATTCGCCAAGGTTGTCAGGGAAAAAGTCAAGATGCGAATCGAGCAAATGGATTTTGAGGGACATGATACAGCCCATAATTCTGTATGCATCTATGCACTGCTTAACAATATGCAACATAGTCGACAGATTTGTGATTTCCCAGAAAGTTATCGACGATCGATTTGAATGCCATCCATGCGCGAAGTTCACTACCATGTAACAAGTTCTCGAATTGTTTGTCTGCAATAACTTTCCTAATCTGAGGTCCTACAAAGATACCTTCCTTTATCTTTGCATCGCTAACTTGCGGAAACTTTTCTCGAAGATAAGTGAAAGCTTTGCTCGTTTTATCTAACGCTTTTACAAAATTCTTCATGAGCCCCAACTTTATATGCAACAGTGGTAAAATGAAGCTGTCTTTGTTAACTAATGGCTCGCGTATTACATTTTTATGCCCGAGCTGCATACGATCCCGGATAGGCCACACCTTTCTTGCATAATGTTCCTGTCTGTTGCGGCTGTCCCATTCACATCGGAAGCAACAAAATTTAGTATACCCAGTCTGCATGCCCGTGAGAATTGCAATGACCTTTAGGTCTCCACAAATCCGCCATTGGTAGTCATTGTACTTTATTTTTTCCAAACGTATAGCCATATTGTCATAAGTTTCTTTCATATGAACAGAGTAGGCGACTGGAATTGATGAAAAAAAAAATTTCTGTTATGCAATAACACGGCTTTTAGACTAGTCTTGGAAGAATCGATGAAAAATCGCCATTCGTTGACTATGTGCTCATGACCGTTTACATCTTTGCAATAGCAAATGTCATCACACATCTCAAAGTATTGAACAAGTTCTCTGTGTCTATGACGAAATTTAGATATCGGAGTATTGGGTGCTAAAAGATTTCATTCTTTGAGTCGCGAACCGAGTAATTTCGCTTGTCCTTTGGTAAGAGCGAGATCACGTATTAGATCTGAAAGTTCTGAATGGTTAATTAAGTAAACACCATCATTCACCGGTATGTAATCTGAGTCAGAATTAGTTTCTAAAGCAGGTAAACTATCACTTTCTGATGGTTCATTTACGTCCAACGGATATTGTTCTGGTGGTACTTGGATCGGACACGTGATTGGATCATGAGGCACTGGTTTCGAAACCGATTCAATATTTGGATAAACCACAGACTTTCTAGTTTTAAAAGTGAAACCATGGATATTTGTCAAGCAGAAGTAACAATCAGTAGTGTGATTTGTATGTTCACGCCATATTACTGGCACTCCAAAAGGCATCGACTTATGCTTCGGCGATTTTCGTAACCAACCTGCCAATGTATCGAACAAACTGCATTTGGCTTCCAAGATTTATTTGCATCATCAACTTTCGAATCGAAATAAAGTTCATATGCTTTCTTTAGTAATGGTGTAAAGTTTTTCTGGTCAACACGATCGGTAAAATATCCGCACACGTAACAGAACAGATCAGCCGAATTTCTACAACTTCTAGAAGCCATATTTTGCTCAGAATTATTTCAAAATACAGTAACTATTTGAAAAATCGCATAACATATGTCATGCATCTTTTAGCAGTATAAAAAGTAGAATTATGTTGCTTTTTATTAATTTTTAATAAGCTATATAGTAAAAATGAAACGGAACAAATAACGGTTTCCCAAAAATATATTTATTCACAAATATCTTAAGAACCCGACGTGATAGAGATAAACGGATTTCAGATTTGAAATCAGCGCAAGAAACTGACCTAAGAACACTTATTCTTATATAAGAAAGAAAAATGTTGTTTGTCAGTGTTATCTACTGAAGGCAGTGGACCCCTTTGATTGTCCGCTGAAGGTAATGGACCTCTTTGATTGTCCAGTGAAGACAATGGACCCCTTTGATTGTCTACTGAAGGCAGTGGACCCCTTTGATTGTCTACTGAAGGCAATAGACCCCTTCTTGGAAAATAATGTACATAAAAGCATAATTTAAAAAGTTACATTTTAAATTTTTAGTTACGTTCACAGACCCCATAGAATCATTCATAGACCCCCAAGGGGAGTTACATTTTAAATTTTTAGTTACGTTCACAGACCCCATAGAATCATTCATGGACCCCCAAGGGGACTGTGGACCACAGGTTAAGAAACCTTGACTTAGAACAATATTCCACACACAAGCAGTCAGTATAACAATATTCCACACACAAGCAGTCAGTATAACAATATTCCACACACAAGCAGTCAGTATAACAATATTCCACACACAAGCAGTCAGTATAACAATATTCCACACACCAGTCAGTATAACAATATTCCACACACAAGCAGTCAGTATAAAAATATTCCACACACAAGCAGTCAGTATAACAATATTTCACACACAAGCAGTCAGTATAACAATATTCCACACACAAGCAGTCAGTATAACAATATTCCACACACAAGCAGTCAGTATAACAATATTCCACACACAAGCAGTCAGTATAACTATTCCACACACAAGCAGTCAGTATAACAATATTCCACACACAAGCAGTCAGTATAACAATATTCCACACACAAGCAGTCAGTATAACAAATTCATGTTCAAAACCAAGCTTAATGCTAGTAGGTCAACTAGTGCCATGAACTTAAAACAAATATGGATGCTAACACCTTGGCAATATAATGACACCAGTGGCCATACCATGCATAACTAGCATGACACAAGATACTGTAGATAACCCCAGTAAACTGACATTTCACAACTTAGAAGAGGCCACCATCCACTGCGTTCCCTACACACCACAGGACATGACAAATACCATGCGGACTTCATGTGTCTAACAAACCTAAGTGTCTCTCACACCAAACTGTGAAACACCAACTTTCTGTATACAGTCACACTCAGCATTTCTTCCGCATCCGGCTTGTATCACGCATGAACCTCAAGTGACTCGACTAGCCATTCAGTTTACAACTCTCATCAAACAACCTTTAACCTATGAAAACTAGTCAGTCCTGTCACTTCTAGAAAGACAAGACATAAGGGAGTTTACCAATACTTACTCCACAACTAAACAGCCGAGCAAGCCTATCTCCCTGTGGAACATCTGTTACTGACACCCATACCTCAAACTGTTCATGACAACTAATTTTGAGTTGTAAAAGTTACCGTTGTATGGTGCATTTGAGATTGGTATATTACACATAACAGTGGTTTGTTTTACACATAACAAGTATGTTGAAAACCAAAGTTAATCTTTCAGGTCAGTTTTGAGACCCAAAAATTAACTGCACCGAGTATTTGAACCATCAGTAAGTTGCTGACATCAAGTTTATTTCAGATAAAGAGTTATATTTATCAGGCATTAAGACCCATACATTATTCATAACATTTGTTTCACTTTCAGACCCAGTTATCATATCATCATCATTGGGACTGTAACAGTTTCCTATCACTAATTTCTGTTTTGGGCTACATATTTAAATTCTGCCCATGAGGCTGCAGTAGCTTTGGTTTCTTCTTTTGTTCTCCAAGTTTCCTTTAATCTGCCCACTCTTGCCATCTCATGTTTTTGAGTAATGTTTTGTTCTTATAAGAAATAGAAGCACTTTATCTTAGAGCTTAAAAGATTAAGTAGCAATTTAATTGTTGCCTAACCTGAAACATGTTTACTGTCTTTGTCCTGTGATAATTTCATGTGACTACTCTCAGCTTTTTGTTTTAGGCTGCCCTAGAGAAGACTGTGGCTGTAGTACAGAATGTGATCAAACGAACAATTGAACACGCTAGACGTACGTTCTGTATTATGCTTATGAGTAGATATTTGTTTTTAGTGTTCTAAGCTAGTAGTACTTATAAAACAGTGACAGAGATTGCATCTAGCATCAAAGGAAAGTTTCCATATAATTTTTTTTACTCTAAGCAAATATTTTATACTACTTTGTTTTATTTGATTTTTATCATCTGTAATTCTTTCCCTTGTCAGAACTTGCTGGGCCAGATGTTAGACCTAACATGGAGCAAATGGAGCTTCGTCTTGTACAGTCGAAAGCTGACATTGAAAATCCAAAAGTGGAAATTTATGCAGAAGAAATCTAATGACTGGATTCATGATAATTTTATTTCTCCAGAATGCAAGCGTCAGGAGTGGGTGTAGAATAGTTATGGCAAAGTGGATGTGTATAGGTTTTATATAATTATAGTAAGACTGCATTTGTTTTGTTTCATATAAGAAAGCTTAAAATATACTACTGGACAAAAGTTAAGGGCCGCCATTCAGTTTAGACAAGGTTTATATAATTCTTCGTGAGCAGGGTCGATTTTCCAAATGTCCGGTAGCTTGAAATCTCTCAAGAAGTCTCTGAATGGTAGAGTGGGACACTGCTAAATGTCTTGCAACATGACGAACAGATTGACCATCCTGAATCCATGCCATGGCTCGACCACGGTCGACAATGCTGAGACTTCTCCTTGGTGGCATAGCTAATGCAGTGATCATTTCGACCACTTGTCATACTGATTTATTGCATACCAACGGTGAACACTCTTTACCGATGATCATTTTCCACGCGCATTCAAATTCAACTCACTTTTTCACCTTTTGAACTAGTGGGACGTTTTGCAAAAACCACGAGTTTTTGCAGCAACAATGGCAATTTTCACGTGCGGGTTAAAGTGACCCAGTTTTTGGACATTTAAAAAAAATTAACTTAGTGCACACAGAAATGTAAACACATTTCTCTGAGCTCAGTTTTAATGACATTTTCACTTGTCTTTATAGTTTGCCAATCAATTATATAAACCTTGTCTAAACTGAATGGCGGCCCTTAACTTTTGTCCAGTAGTATATATTTAATTTAAGTAAAAATTTTAATATAATTAAAGTAAAATTTTTGAAGTATGTATTTTTTATTATACCGAGGTAAACTTAAAGACTAATAAGGATCTTTAACTAAAATGTCAAGTCAGTTCTATTGTACAGGCTTGTGTATGCGATTACTTGCATAGAATAGAAGGATTGAAATGGTACGACAAGATAAGGGGATGTGGAACTGATCGAAATAATGAGACATGTGCCAGTGGCACAAGAAGTGAAGAAAAGATGTTGGTGATAGATAAGACACACATTGAGGAAACCTGTTCATAGCATTACCAGATAGTACTTGTTCTGGAATCCCCTAGGTAAAAGAGGTAGACTGAAAACATACAGAGAAGAGAACTGGAGACAGAAATGAATATTATGCGGAAATCATGGAAAGATGAATTGATGGCACACAACAGGAAAACTTGGCATAAGTGTATTAACCCTTTCGCAACGACGGGTTTTTCATTCCAAATGACAACACCATTTTCAGCTTAGTTCGTTCCTCTGAACGACAGGATAATTGTAATTTTAGGGGTCATATTTTTAATTTGACTGTAGTTTATCGTAAAAGGAAACCCATTAAAAGTATATTCTGAACTAGACTACACAAACTCTGACCTTGAATCTGGGTAATCTTTACATTTAGTGCCGTCGAGTATGTATAATATGTGTATTGAGTCAGCATTAGAATTAGGGACGGCACTAAAGGTAAAGATTACCAGAATCTCAGTAAAAAGTGTTGTCAGAATCATTCAAGTTGAATAAATTCAACTCAAACAAGAATTTTCATGCTCTTTTTCCACAAGATGTTTATGGTTCGCCGGTACGGCAGCGTCCATGTTTGTGAACTTTCGCTTTGGTAAAATCACATCAGTTCTACTGTATTCGCTAGCAGTAAAATATTTTGTTTGTTTCAAGCTTAGTGGCCAGATTTTTTAATGCTGAATCCGATCATGCCCAGCAATTGCCGATACGATTGTAAACAGAAGAGTTCTGGTGCTTTTAAAATAGGACGTACGCCGTACGTCATATAGGTGAATGGGAATGAGGTATCGCGCTACTTCCGTGACGTATGCGGTACGGCACAGCGACAAAAATTGTGAAGATTTATGCCGTTCGGCGTACGTCATAATTGTGTTGAAAGGGTTAAAGGTTTATGGAAATTGGGGAGCTGAAGGCAGTGCATACCTGTCAACCTTCTGAGACAAAAATCTGTACGCCGGACCAAAAAAATACTTACAAACACCCAAAAATCCTTACGCAAAAAATATATTAATAAATTATACGCAATACAGTTTTAAAATGAGAAATGACATATACAAATCTATTAGCATTTGAATTATTGTGATATAAAACATGCTAACAGTGTCATGCTGTTCTTTACATATAAAAAACTTAGTGATCATGATGTACACTGTTCTTTCGATGTACAGTGTTTTGTATTATAATCAACACATGCACTTTTAGCACTTTGCAGAATTGCATTTGTGGGCTTAAAGTCTGCACAGCATGTATCAATGTTAATCTTACACTGTAAAATAGAAGTGAGTGTGTCCGCATTCATGGACCTCCTGCAGTCTGTGTGGATTTTTTTCATCATTGAAAATGATCTTTCGCAGTCAGCATTGCTGTGAGGGAGTATCAGCAGTCGCTGAATGATGACTTTCAAATTAGGGAAGCGGATGGCAATAGTACTAGTTTTCTGGTCAACAACTTCCAGCCAATAGCTACAGAAGCTCTTTTTCTGACCACTATCTGTTAGTAGAGGCACACACACATCAGACAACATACAGTACTCATCGAACTCATCTTTCAGTGCTTCCTGATCAAGATCTTGGGCAAAAGCATCTGCCAATGTGCAGATGTTTGGATACCTGAGATTATCTTTAGTGCTTGGATCTAGCACTTTTAAGTCCTTTAGAACCTGGTTGTCAAAGGGAAATTTATCAGTAATTTTTTTAACCACTGATGTGTAAAAATTTCTGACATCCTCAAAAAATGAACTCTTTACTCCACTATCAAGCTCCATTCGACCTGAAACTTACCATGACCTGCAAGCTTTTGTTTCTTTGAATTAGGCTCAGCCATCATTCAGTGGATGAAATATTTCAACTAATAATCTTTGTAGACGAAGAGAATGATTAAAAAATACTACGAACAAAGCAAACGGCGTACCACCAAAAATTATTATTTACGAGTTGGTAGCTTAAAGTGATAACAGATTGCCACTTTATTAAAAAATAAAGCAGCTAATCTTGAGTGCTGGAATAAAGTAGGCCTACTCAACGCAAACAAACTTTTTTTTTTTCTAGTTATGTAGGGCCTACACAGAATATTATGACAATTTAACGGAAATATATTGAAGGGCAAGATATAACTGGAAAGATTAAGACAGCGATTAAATTGCAACAAAGCAAAACAACAGCAATATTTAACCAAGTTATAAGTACTTAGCTTTTTTAAACGAAATGGCGTCGAAGTGTGGTGGCAAGCAAACGTGGTCGTTGATAACAGGTAACTTTAAAAATACGCCATGTCACGCTGAAAACCAAAAGCGTTTGAGGCCGAATTCAAAGTTTTTGCCGAATTGTTGGGAATGAAAGGATTTGATTGGTTGCTGGGAGAGACCTCAGTTTAAAAACGGACGCCGAGATTCCCGAAATTAAAAATAAAAAAAAAATGGTTAAATAAAAACCTGGGCTAGAAAATATTTTCTGATTTAAAATTTTAAAAAACTTGGGTTGGAAAATATTTTTAGAATTTAAAAAAAAAAAAAAAAAATTTTTTTTTTTTTTGGCGGGGAGAAAAATCCGTACAACGAGTCTGTACGGCCGTACACTGCTAAAAGTATCAAAAATCCGTACATTGTACGAAAAATTCGTACAGGTTGACAGGTATGCAGTGAGTGAACGAAACTGCTAGCCAATCAGAGCTAAAGTCAGATGCTATTTGTCTTCATACTTCAAAAATTTGTGATTACAAACTGCTGCTATTTAAAATGCACAACCTTATGATTTCACAACCTTCACTGTAAAGAATGCATGTGTGTTAATTCTGAAATCTACTCTTAGCACCTGTGATTTGAAGTTTCCAGTAATTTGCACTATGTCAGCCATACTTAATCAGTATTTTGAAATCAAGCGGGCATTGATTGCTATGGCCTTTGAGATTAATAAATGCTGCCAGAGAAATTTGTGTATATGCAAATTAAAGATACATAAACTACTAAGAGAGCCTTGGACTGGCTGAGTGGTTAGAGCGCTAGCCTCTCGTGACTTATTTACCAGGTTCTGGATTTAACTCTTTAAGTCCCAAAAGCCGATACCGGTATATCATACTTCCTTCTAGACACATTTGGCCCGATCAACGTTAAATCAGCTTTCGTATCTTTTGCTCCTTTCTAGAGCTGTTTTCTAATTTTAACAACCCAAAAAGTCATTTCTGATAGGAAGTACGTCCTTTTAAATACCTCGTGTATTTAAGCATTTGAACATTAAAAAAATGTTTCCCAAAACACCAACAATAAAAAAAGCACTGGGGTGGCCATTTTAGTTTGGGCCAAACCCAATTTTATCCTTGTTACTGAAAGAGGATGCTCACCACATCACCCCTGGTGTGCCGATGGTCAAGAAAATATGGGGCTAACACCATATTCCCAATATGCCTGAATGGGTGTGTAACGGGATCCTTGCACTTCACTCTCCTACGACAGTATCTGCTATGGGATTACCTTTAACTTTTACATTACTAAGAAGGAATTCATCTCCAGATCTAAAGGTCTTTTATATTTGGACATGCGCCCTAATATAACCGGCTAGGTTGAACGGGATGCGCCTCACCAAAACGAGGCAAATTTTTTTTTTTTTTTTAAATGAAAAAATGGTTTCTCCTCATAGTTTCTTAATCTACAAGCAGTATTTGCTTAACACTAAGGAAGTCCTTTTCAGGGCTATATCAGAGATAATGAACAGCATATTCATACCACATATTTGCATCAGTATCAAACATGTCACTATCTTAAAAAAAAATATACATGGCAGGCAACATGAGACGATGCATGAGAATAGCAGCAGATGTCTCTGTAAGAGATGAATAATAAATGGAATAGAAATGGTTGTTGTAACAGCACTATACATCAGCTACATACAAAAATTAAAGTAATCTGGAAACAGGTCAGCTGCTGTTACAAGTCTTTAACAACAGTAGATGTGGCATCAGGACAAGGGAATGCTCAAGAGAGGTTGGACAGATAGTATAATGAAATCCTCAGATATTCTGGCACCAACCAAAGCGATAAACCTGATGCATGAATGAAAACTGCATCTTCCAAGTGGATTTTGAAAAAATAAGGTAAATATAACCCCATAGCAGGTAATGCAGTGTTAGAGAGTTCACTATATTAGGTCTCTGCTTTATATTGTGGGTTTAGCGGTTCTTTTCCTAGCTGGCTTTGCCATCCCCAGTTAAATAGTAGAGTCATGTACCCATTTACAGCTTAGACTGGAGTGTGATGCTACATAGTTTCATACCCAGTAACTTTGCCCCGAGAATCAAGCACTCTAACCTCTACGACTCGACAGAAAAAAAACTAAATAACATTGCGAAATAGCTGATCTACCATGAACCAGGTGTTTTTACTCAAACACAGTATAACTCCCACCTTAATGTGATAAATGAGAATTCCAAAACTCCACCTTGATACATACAAGGTTGCTTAACTGTGGAGTAATGGGTTGTAATTGTCTTCAAAGTTGTAGTATTTTGAGCATCATCATCATCCTTGTTATTTCCCAACATGAGCTGTCTTCGCAGGATTCTCAGGATCAAGTGGCATGATAGAGTATCTAATTCTGAGGTCCTCAACAGAGCACATATCTCAAGCATCTACACGTTGCTGCAGATGGGCCGGACATGTTGTTCGCATGCCCGAAAAACGCCTCCCAAAGCAGTTGATGTACAGCAAACTCTCCATGGGTAGGCGAACAGTAGGGGGACAAAAGACACACTGAAGGCATCGTTGAGCAGCTTCAAAATCGATGTCTCCTCCTGGGAGACTATCGCTCTGCCTGGCAGACAAACATTACTCAAGGCGCTCGCATTGCAGAACAGAATTTAGCTGATAAGGCAAAAGGCAAGCGTGCTGCAAGAAAGGTCAGAATGCACAGCAACACTATTATCGACTCTAACCATGTGTGCCCCGTATGTGGCAGGGCCTGTAGGGCCAAAATAGGACTAATCAGCCACATGAGATCACGGCACAGATGTGTCACAACTCAAGTCTGAAGCTGTCGTCATCTTCACTTGCGATGGGCAACTATTATTTCCCGTTACACCAGTGATGTCAGAATGAGATGATGGTAATAAAACGTTTTCATCATTTATTTACTTGCAACAAAGTACTTTATGACAATAGTTTGCAAAAACTAAACTTTTTGGTAAAAGATCAGTTTAAAATTAACTAATAGTAATATAGTTATGTCCTGAGTCGAAATATTTGGCATCCCAAACTCATGAACAGTTAAGAAATGCTTTGGAGTTAACAAGACTTACCCAGCTGGTGAAAGATTACCATTAGTAAGATAACTCTGCTTCACAACTAAGGGGTTAAGGAGTGAAATAATGTATATTCATTCATTCTGGCATTAAATAGTCTAGAAGCTGTTGAAAATATTCTGCTTTCTTCTTCTTTGGGGTGACATACATTACTGATCATGCTATCCATGTATACTTATTTCTTTTGTGTCGCATTATATACTTCTTCTCTTCTTCTTCCGTCCTTAGCCAACGACCGGCAAAGCAGTCAGTGGCCATTACGCCTAGTGGCGTCTTAAGGGCAACAGCGAATGGATTTTCTTTGCCGTTGTTCCCATCACGCCTAACGGCGTCTTTAGGGCAACGACAAATCAATCCGTTTGTCGTTATTTCCGTAATCAAAGTGACTGGCAAACGGGTGATCAGCCCGTTGGGGGCATTATATACACCATGCCAGTATTTCCAGTTCATCAGTGTTTGTCTGCAATTTTTTTTTCTAAAATGCAGAACACAAGACTTTAATATACTAAGCAGATTGATTCAAAGTGGGAATAGAAAACCCTTGCACTAAGTTGTTACTCAGTTTAAGAGATAAACAGAATTTGTATGCCCTATACAGTGGGCAGCAACAAGAAACAAAAAAAAAAACTTTCATAGCCTCAAACTTAGATTTGTTCAGTCACAGAGACATAATATCATTGTCAAAAACTACATATAGCTAGGGCTTCCACATTTTACGTCTAGGCATCACAAATAAAAATTCACAACAGTGTTTAAAATTATAATCTGTCACATTTCATGCTAGCATGTCAAAGTATTATTAATCAATTTTAACAAACACCCATATGTCTGCTTGTTAAATGATGAAAAATATCCTGTTCAACCTCTGATGGGTTGTAATTAAGATATATAGGGTTTTCAATTCCAAATAAGATGAATACCTGCCGATATGGGAAAGTGGCATCACATCTGTAAAATCATTGTAAATATGGCAAATCAAAATTACCAATTTTGCTTGTATGTTAAAAAACCCTAAAAAACCAAACCAAAATAATATTCAGGAGGAGGGGTATAAGGGCTGGTGTTTCCAGTTAAATATTTAATTGACTTTCACTTGCTATGTCATATGTATTGTATGAACGTAATCACAGACATTCACCTTCCTAATTCATATTATTTGGAATTGAAAACAGTATATATCCTTCCGCAAACAGACATTTAAAATATTTACTTAACTTTTTTTTCTCTTTTGGGAGATATTTTTCTAGAATATTTTGTTATTGTTATTGCATGTTACTTAAATTGTATGTACTCTGAACAATAATTATATAAGAATACAATCAAATTATTGGCATAAAAAAGCTCGTAAAATAATTATTTTGTTCCCTTTCTCTTATTCAATTGGTCTTTTTCATTTGAAATAATGCTTATCTGATTTGTAATCATACTGTTACTGTCATCATATACTCACTGTAGAAGCCACAACCACAAATGCCATATGTTAAAACTCTTTCTTTGTGTGTAGTTGTTAACTCATACTGGCTACTAGTTGTTGAATCATGCTTTATTTGCTAAATGATGTGAATGTCCACCAGTGGATAAATGTAGATGTTGGGACTGGTGTAGTAAAGTGTAACGATTGTCAACTCATCAAACCCAGCACAGTTTTGGTCATACAGGTCATCTTGTCCTGGAACGTGATGAGGCTCCGACAAGAATGTGAGTGTAAACAATGAGTGTGTATCTGAATGTCAGTACGCGAATGGTAGAATGATTCGATAGAGTTGACAGGTTGGTAGTACATCACTCATACTCACACTGTTCGAATTCAAGAAGTACTGGAACTACGGTGGTCTTTTTATAACATTTAATGGGACGCACACTTGGACAGTACGTGTATGGTTACAGGAACAAATGTCGACATAGACAGTATAATGTTGATCACAGGAATATCATCTTAAGTTAGCATTCATGCTTGGCAAATATCATAATGGAGCATTCGTAAATAAGCATTCAGCGTTCCATCATGTAAATCATCTGGCTTTACTGACTGGGCACGTCAGACCATAACCAATAGCCTACATAGGAAGGCTCCTAGACCTAACCTCGTCTAGCGAATATTCCTTCACGTAAAGTTCAATATAGATATATTTCATAATATAGGAATCCCAGACATGGGTTCTCACATGTAGCAGTGATCTCTTGGTTCATCGAGCGATAGTACAGGCATCCCTTTTTCTCACTCGATAAATACAAAGTATATGAATTTCAACATGGCTGTTCTCTCTCTCGTGAGCTTCACTCACTATAGAATATAGACCAAAATTAGTCATTCATTAAATGTCCTCATTTCTTCATAGGTTCTCTCATAGAGGTAATTGAATAATATCATACAATCCAGTGCTGATACATAGGAATGTCTTCTTCCTTTGAATGGATATTCTTTTTAAAAGTACCACTGTGCATCTGCTTATCAACAACGATGGCGAAGCCCAAGTTCATAATAAATTGTGGTTTTACCTTTTTATGCGAAATATAACTTTGCCATTCCTTGGCAAAAGAGAATAAACACTGGGGTAAAGTACATACAACATGTCTAAATGATTATCACTTTTCCCCATCCATATATAGATCACTATTTCGGCAAAAAGCCTGCTACAACAAAACTCGGCATCCTCACAGGATGACAGCCATGGATCACACCCTTTGCTAGCGATACTTCCGCTGCATAGCCTTTGACCTTTTCTAGCGACAACCAAATTAGTTCGACTTAGAAATGCAAAGATATCCATATATAAGACAGACTCGTCCTACTCATACAAACACTACGTATAAATTCAGGCCATAGATATACTGAAGCAAGAACAATCTATTCCTACCCAGCCACAGAATAAATCGCAGTAGGCCTAGAGTCGTCTGCGGAGTCCGATCGAAGATGACAGAACTATTTTCAAGGGAAGCAACCCAAAAATGACTTCTCCTTAAGCACTTAAAAAGGAAATACTTTGCTTACCAAAATATTTGCGAACATAAGAATATAAATGTATTATATTGCAAGATAGTAAAAATTGCCCTTTACAGTCTTACCACACCTCCCGGGAAAAAAAAAAAAATTTTTTTTTTTAAATACCTCTAGGAGCACCGTAGAATAGGCTCACAACGCAAGAATACTGCGCAGATGAAAATATCAGGAATAACTATAATTCCTAATATGACTGGTGAGAATATATATCTCAAAATCTGAGAGAAATTGTTTCCCTACGAATAAATGTTTCCAGGAAGGTGTGATGTACGTATAATACAATTCTGGTAATTATACAATGCATACCAAAAATTCACACTACAATCTTAAATTTATGATTTATGAAGAAACAATCATCAAAGAACAGCGGTGAATTAACATCAATAAACCGCTAAGTAGCGATACCATCATTCTATTATTAAATTACAAATGTGTATCTTAGTAAAGAAACAAAAAATAACTGTTGTAAAGTTATACATAATAAAAAGATCCAATATTTAACAGTTAAGTGGCATCATGTGGGCATCTGGACAGAATGTCCGCCATCACATTTTCTGAACCACGGATAGCTCGTACCGAAAAATGAAAAGGTTGAAGAGCGATTGCGTATCGAGTTGATCTCGAGCTCTTCAAGTTTTTACTTTGGATAGCCGTAAGAGCTTTTTGGTCAGTTTCCACTACGAAATGCGCGCCCAGAAGGAATCTTTGGAGTTTGAGAATTGACCAAACCATTGCCAATAATTCACGGTCTAAAACCGAGTAATTCCTTTCTGCAGCATTAAGTTTTCTGGATATGTACATTACAGGATGCAGAGTTCCAGAGTACTCTTGCATTAGTGCCGCTCCAATCCCAGTGGATGAAGCGTCACTACGAAGAACAAATGTCTTATCTGTTGTAGGTAACACTAAAATAGGTGGTGATGAAAACATAGTTTTGATCTTCTCTAGTGAAGATTGGCATTCATGAGACCAGTGAACCATGTTAGGCGACCCTTTCTTTAATAGTGTAGAGAGAGGTGCCATGATAGAGGACAGATTTGGAATGAAACGTCCATAAAATTGTATGAGACCTAAAAGACTTCGCACTTGCTTTTTAGTCCTAGGGATAGAGATGTTAAGTATCTTAGTGATATTATGGTCTTCTGTCTTCAAGAAACCGTGACCTACTCGATGGCCTAAGAAAGCAATTTCGCTAAAGCCAATACAAGCTTTAGATGGTTTTGCTGTCAGGTTATACTCACGCAGAGTTGATAATAATTCAACTAATCCTGAATAGTGATCTTCCCAAGTATCGCTGAAAAGACAGATGTCGTCTAGATAAGCAATGACATCTGACCGATACGATAGGATTCGACGCATCATGCGTACAAATGTAGCTGGTGCGTTC
This sequence comes from Oreohelix idahoensis, assembly GCA_024509875.1. Lineage (NCBI taxonomy): Eukaryota > Metazoa > Mollusca > Gastropoda > Stylommatophora > Oreohelicidae > Oreohelix > Oreohelix idahoensis. The sequence continues at coordinate 300,242 of JAMPIV010012685.1, forward strand.
ATAAGGCCGAAAGGCATAAAATTCCATTGGAAAAGGCCTCTGGGAGTAGAGAAAGCGGTAAGAGGTTTGGCGCGTTCGGATAATGGAACTTGCCAATATCCTTTAGACAAATCAAGTTTAGTGAAAAAATGCGATTTAGAAAGACGAGTAAGTAACTCTTCTAGTAAAGGCATAGGTTCAGCATCGAACTTCGTAACTTGATTCAATTTGCGATAGTCAACGCAAAGACGTATGTTATTGTCTTTTTTTCGAACAATAACCATCGGCGAAGAATATGCAGAAGTGGATGGTTCGATTATTTGTAAATCTATCATTTCATCCAACTCCTTTTCAACCTGTGTTTGGAAATGTATAGGGATAGGATAAGGCCTAACCCTAATTGGAGTATGTTCAGTTAGAACAATGTCATGCTCAATGACATGAGTTTGTCCAGGGATGTCAGTGAGGACATCCTGAAATGTTTGTAACATAGACGAAACTTGTCGCCGTTCTCCTAGAGACAAATCAGGAGAAACAGTAACGTCTTTCCATGATTCACTAGAATGAAGTGGGATCATTGGAAGCGGGAGATTAACATCCGAAAAACTTGTTTCCTCATCCTGTATTACAGACAGTGATGAGTAATGACCATGTTTGACATGAGAATCGTCCGTTGCCTGGAAAATAGGCTGTAGATAGTCAGGACGTTCATGGAACTCCGTAAGCATATTGATGTGGAAGGTTTTATGCTTCCCGTTAATATCGACGATGTAGTCAACATCTGAAATTTTCGATATTATATCGTACGGACCTTTCCAACTAATAAGGAGTCTATTTTCACGACAAGGTAGCAAAACAAATGCTTTGTCACCAGGACAAAGTTGTCGTAAAGTTCTCTTCTTATTAGCAAATTGTCTTGCCTTCTGCTTAGCAAACTCAGAAGAGGACGTTGCCAATTTGCATGCTTCGATAATCTTTTGTCTCAGCGCGATGACATACTCGTAAGAAGATTTTGTGTCATCGTCAATATTGTCAGCTGTTATAAGATCATGCAGCAAAGACATTGGGCCGCGCGGTCGCGCGCCAAAGACAAGTTCAAAGGGCGAAAACCCTGTATGTTCATTGGGGACCTCTCTGTACGCGAAGAGGGCCGCGGGTAAAACCCTATCCCAATCCTGAGGATGATCCTCAGTTATCTTCCCTAATAAGTTCTTAAGTGTTCTATTTAGTCGCTCGACCATCCCATTGGACATAGGATGATAGATGCTACTCAAAGATCTCTCTATCTGTAGAGTAGACATTACTTGAGACATGGTATCCGATATCAGTTGGGTGCCATGATCTGATAATATTTCTCCGGGGAATCCCAGCCGAGAAAATATAAGCCAAAGAGCATCTGCAATGTCAGCGGTAGTAATGCTCTTTAGAGGGATAGCCTCTGGCCAACGTGTGCACATGTCTACACACGTTAAGATAAACTGATGTCCTCTAGCAGATTTGATCTTGAATGGACCAATGATGTCTATCGCCATTTTCTGGAATGGACGAATAGGAATATCTGCAGCCTGAATAGGCGCAGCATGACGAGGACCTTTGGATTTGACTTCTTGACATACTTTACAGGATCGACAATAGATCCGTATGTCCTTGTTCACAAAAGGCCAAAAGAAAGCCGCAAGAACTCTTGACTTTGTACGGGAAAAACCCATGTGACCAGCACACTGAGAGTCGTGTGCATGTTGTAAGATCTTAACTCTCAAATTCTTGGGTACAAGAATCTGAGAATGACTTGACTTAGTGGAGTCTTGCACCATACGTACAAGTACGCCATTCTTCATTGTAATCCAAGATTTACAATTTGAATCTTTATTCGGATCACCTTTTGTTACAAGAGTGAAGAATTTCTTAAGAGTCGGATCTTCTTCTTGTTGTTTTATAAACGAGTCACGAGAAATTACCAAGGGATCATCTTGGTTATGCACTTCATTATCTTCAACAGATGAAGTTTCAGGCATATTGAGAGCTTGAGCTCTAGTGACTACTGCATTAGCAGATTGCATATTTTGATTTTCCCAAACGGAAATTTGCTCCGGAGTGCATTCTTGGACTCCGTGAATGCGACCGATGATAAGATCAGCGATCGGATCCGGCAAAAGACATGCGTGTACATCTCCTGTGAAGAAAGGAGTAGCAATCCTAATGATAGCGGTAGAGTATTTCTCTATGGTGCCGCCAAATGTTACGCATTTGACTACTTTGCCTGTAGAATGAGAAGGATCTATGAGTGACTGCCTAACCCCAATAGTTGTGCATCCAGAATCAAAAAGTACTGAGACTGGATTGTCATTTACTAAACCTTTGTGTAAGACAAGAGAACCTCTCCCATCATGCGCGATTGACGCAGGAAGAGCGGGAAGAGGATGGCCACAGCTTAAAGTAGACACTGTGGTTGGCTCAAATAATGTTTTGCATTGGGGGCACTGAGATGCTCTCCCAAAATCAAAAGCGGCACATGCCATATTATTAGAGTCATCATTATCTTTATTTTGTTTATAGGCTTCGTGGGACTCTTGCTGTGCAGAGTTCGCCTGGTAATGAGCTTTATGTTTTTTGAATTGTGCTCTACCTCTGTTATTATTGCCTCTGTACTTATCATTGTTTCCACTATTATAACCTCTACTCGGGTTTGAATCATAGCTCCTTTGGTTACTATCATCATATTCATTATAATGAGTATCTCGGTAATTATGATCCTGTTGTCTCCATGAAGGAAAACTTGGATAGTTTCTAGAATGACTTCCTTTGCGAAAGTTCCTGTAATTATGACCACCCCTGAATCGAGGGCTGTCAGCTCTTCTCCAGGTATTCGAAGAAGAACCCTGAAATGATTGGTTACCTTGGTTCTGATAACTGTAATAGTTACCTTTTTTATTAACCTTATTTTGAGGTCCTTGGAATTTGTGAGAGTGATTAGGGTTGTATGGTGTTGCAGAAGCAACTGGCATACCTTCTTTAACCTTACTGTTGCTAATGGCTACGTCCGGATGTGCAGTGACGTATTGGGTACAATACTGTTCCATTTCTTTTAGAGACTTAGGTTTACGCTCATGTAAGAATTCGAGGAAAGGTTTATTTATACTTGACATAATCTTGTCTCTGAGTATCAAGTCCATAAGGGCTTCATAAGTCTTTTCTGTTTTGGATAGCTCAATCCAACGATCAAATGTAAGTCGTGTCCTTGCAATGAATTCTGAGAATTCTACACCTGCCTCAGGCACCATTGTCTTAAACAACTTCCGATAACCCTCTTCAGACAACTGATACTTCTTTAATAAGGCTGCCCTAATAACATCATAGTTATCTTTGTCAGCCTCTTCAACCAAACTTAAACTAATCAGAGAATCCCCATACTGGCCACCAGTTGTTAAAACTCTTTCTTTGTGTGTAGTTGTTAACTCATACTGGCTACTAGTTGTTGAATCATGCTTTATTTGCTAAATGATGTGAATGTCCACCAGTGGATAAATGTAGATGTTGGGACTGGTGTAGTAAAGTGTAACGATTGTCAACTCATCAAACCCAGCACAGTTTTGGTCATACAGGTCATCTTGTCCTGGAACGTGATGAGGCTCCGACAAGAATGTGAGTGTAAACAATGAGTGTGTATCTGAATGTCAGTACGCGAATGGTAGAATGATTCGATAGAGTTGACAGGTTGGTAGTACATCACTCATACTCACACTGTTCGAATTCAAGAAGTACTGGAACTACGGTGGTCTTTTTATAACATTTAATGGGACGCACACTTGGACAGTACGTGTATGGTTACAGGAACAAATGTCGACATAGACAGTATAATGTTGATCACAGGAATATCATCTTAAGTTAGCATTCATGCTTGGCAAATATCATAATGGAGCATTCGTAAATAAGCATTCAGCGTTCCATCATGTAAATCATCTGGCTTTACTGATGGGCACGTCAGACCATAACCAATAGCCTACATAGGAAGGCTCCTAGACCTAACCTCGTCTAGCGAATATTCCTTCACGTAAAGTTCAATATAGATATATTTCATAATATAGGAATCCCAGACATGGGTTCTCACATGTAGCAGTGATCTCTTGGTTCATCGAGCGATAGTACAGGCATCCCTTTTTCTCACTCGATAAATACAAAGTATATGAATTTCAACATGGCTGTTCTCTCTCTCGTGAGCTTCACTCACTATAGAATATAGACCAAAATTAGTCATTCATTAAATGTCCTCATTTCTTCATAGGTTCTCTCATAGAGGTAATTGAATAATATCATACAATCCAGTGCTGATACATAGGAATGTCTTCTTCCTTTGAATGGATATTCTTTTTAAAAGTACCACTGTGCATCTGCTTATCAACAACGATGGCGAAGCCCAAGTTCATAATAAATTGTGGTTTTTACCTTTTTATGCGAAATATAACTTTGCCATTCCTTGGCAAAAGAGAATAAACACTGGGGTAAAGTACATACAACATGTCTAAATGATTATCACTTTTCCCCATCCATATATAGATCACTATTTCGGCAAAAAGCTAAATAATATTTATAAAATGAATGTTTTCCTTTTTGTTCAGATGTTTTCAATGCCTATATTTCTCACAGGAAACTGTAAACACTGCATCACAAAGAGAGGTAATGCATTCTTCAGAATAGTTCCCCCATCAGATAATTTGTTTGACCCTTTACCTTCATTATACTGTAGGGGAACAGGCACACTAGGGTCATGACATCCTGTTGCTTAATTTTTTAAGGCATTGGTTTTGAATCTGCCATATTGGTTAAAATGTATAGTATGGCTGTTTACTCCTGGTTTTATCCATTCTGCCAACTTCAAGCAGTTTTGAAAGTAATATTTATTGCTTAATGTGCTGAATTCTATTTTCAGTTGTTTAACAGCCAACACCACGCCTTTTCATCAGTTGGTAGGCAGATAATCCGCCCCACAGTGAGTCCAAAGTAGAATCAAGCTATATACTTTATCTTTCTACTCTTGCCACTAATTGTCATGGGATGTCCCATAGGTATTCTAGGGCTTTTCATGCAGCCTGTACAATTTTGTATCCTTCCTTTTTTGAAAGCTTTAGCCACACCTTCAATAAATCACTGTGTTTGCTTACTTATGCTTTATATATGATGTTTGTACAAAAGATGTTTAATGGGGGTTGCTCAGTTTTTATTCTGATCATATTTTCAAACTGTTTCAATCCGTGCTGCTGTATACATTTAATGCACAACTCAATATGGTTTCTGGGTGTCTAGGAAGAAACATGCAACCAACAGAATCACTACTTCTTGCATGTTCTAAAAGGTGAGTAATGTGAGGTTATGCATCAAGCTAGCAACACATCATGGAACACTAAATGCTATAAAAACCACCACTACAATAACAGATGAAGTGCTTTGGTGCAAACTTTCTTAAGAGGGCCAACTTCAATAGTGGTAGACCAAAAACCACATGGAGAAGAGGACGGGACAAGTGGAAAGAACTTGAGCTGATGGCACATGACATTAAAACCTGGCATGCAAAAAAACGTCTTCTCTACAACAAAGCCAAGCTGACTCACGCAATTCTATCTAACAATGCCCTGCCGTACCTACGATCATTGTTCCAAACCAGTAAAAGAGAGGGACAACAATAACATCAGTTACGTCTGCCCAAACCTAGGATCAACCTGTTCAAAAAGAGTCTAGCCTACTCTGGAGCCTACTTACGGAACAGCCTTCCACACCACCTAAAAAGCCTACCTACACAATATTCATTTAACAAAGCACTTTTCAAACACTTCCTAAACACTGATTATCTACCCCCATAGAAACATCATTTGCCTGTCAACATCTCATCCATAGGTCAACATTTCTTTTCTTCTTCCACTCGTTTTTAATGTGAATAATTTGTTTTATATCCATGTAATATTATTATATAATGTAAGGTATGTGAGAATGTACCCGCATACCACTGTACTTTAGACGCGAATCGTGAGAATGTACCCGCATACCACTGTACTTTAGAGATGTGAATGTTTTCGTTTGCTTAACTGATTCCGTACGCAAGATCTTTTAAAAGAAGCAATGGCCGACCGCTGTGTCCGCTAGATCTTTTAAAAGACGCTGATTTGTTTCGTTGTTTCTTTCTATTCTGATATTTTATACTGCCCGGAATTTATCTCGAACGGAAGTAAACACAAAACTGGGGAAATTTCAACGAGCTTCAACGTCTTTTAGTTGCATTTGAAGGGATTTTTTTCACATTTATCTTCATCTTTAATCGTGTTTTGTCGTATCGCCATAATGGACGAAAACACACAGGTTATGTTACTAATATGTGAACAGTGAACAAACTGTGTGATTAAACTATAACTTTCTTACTTTTTCTATGTTTCTAAATGGATTACCTGCACAAAGAGAGCAGTGAAACTGTACTGTGATAACAATTTATGTTACAAGCCTTACGTAAGTCGAAGATTTTTGTTCAAAATTTCAAGTTATCTTTTTTTCTGTGTACATGTTATCTGTTATAACCTAAACATAACATAAAATTAGCTAGAAAGGCATATGGATTTATAATGTTCATCCAATGTACTTTAATTTGATATATAATATGTTATACTTAACTCATGATTAGACACACATTGTCAGTAAACGTAAATTATGTATGTGTAAATTTTTGGGACTTAAAAATAATTCCGTCCAGAGCTGAAAATAATTACGTACTGAATCAGTTAAATGGGATGATGTATATGAGAATAAGCAGATATACATTTTTTTTTTTTAACTGCTGAAAGACTTTTCCTGCTACAGAAGTGCGTAAGAAAGTGTTATTATTATTTCATTTTTCACCAAGAATGTATGGATATAAGCGAGAATGTGTTTATGTAATTTTTGTATTGATGATTGATGACACATTCAAAAATACAGATTACTTGTAGACGTTTTGACCGTATGAGTGAATGTCGGTATATAGAATTTATTTATTTATTGTTTTGTTTATATTATTTTATTTTTTTATTTATTATTATTATATTTCTTCAGTCACTATCGTGTTTATTTAAAAAAAAAAACCTACTCATTTTTTATTATGATTGCATACTGTAAATGAATGCTGTTATGTTAACTTTATAATGTTGCATGCCTTTAAATTAATGCTTAAAGTAACATGTGGGAATAAAAGGACATAGTATGCAAGATTAATGAGAGTGAAAGGGCAGAATGTTAGACAGGTCTGCGCGTCCAATTCTTAACCCTTCGAAAATAAAGTTTGTTCATTCGTTCTGATTACTGTCGTGAAGACACACAGCCTAGATGGTCAAACAAAGGTTGGTGTTTGCACAAGTACGGGGAGATAAATTATCTGTCTGCAGACATGCACCTGAAAGACGGAATGTTGTAATAGCTTCTGGACAGAAGGGTTACGAAGACATTATTTGTGATAATGTAGGGAGTTGTAGTGCAATCATTACCCCAAACGACTGATATAACAATTCCATATTTGGAAAGTGACCTTTTAAATAACGCGCAGAATTTTCCTAAGAGGAAATATTTTGAATAGACACCATCAAACCACACATAATTGAAACTACTGACCGGCATTCGAGATGTAAACATAACATTTCTGATCAGAACCTGGTCTAATAGTAAACAACAAATTGCATGGGACGAAAGTTGTAATATAACCTGACACTTTAGTTGGTTGAAAGCACTGTGAAATTCAACTCGTCAAGAGACCAGCCAGAGTAAAGAATAGGATCATAATTCCATTTATCGGACCGGACCTTGTTTGAGCATCTTGAGGACTTTAGTTATATCCCAGGAAAACTCTACCTTTATTAACACGGAAAACTGGAATCCTAGGAATCTGAACACAAGGTCAGAGTGGGAAAAAAGTTAGTTGCTTATCCTTTACAGGACGTGGCAATCAACCCCAGCTTTTATTGGCTGTTTGTGATTTTTCTAGGCAATTTTTTTCATTCAGTAGTTTGCCATTGCTTTCTGAACGGTACGGCGCTTATACCATTGTTAAAAATCCACACAAAGCGATCTGCTACCAAACCGCCTGCAGCAGGTTTCGAACCTGGTATATCTGGATTATGAAACTGCGTTCATATCCATTAGGCCACAGACGCCGACTCAGAGTGGGAACTTATTGTAAAGTAACAACACCCCAGAACATGAGGAAGAGGCATCTTAAACAAGTTGCCTTAACTATTTCTCTGAACCAGAAGCCAGTCTGTATTCCCAAAAGAGATTTTGGGTCAGTGGTACCAATTGAGGGTACTATCTCTGGAGCAAGTGATAGCATAAGTGGCCTGAAGTCGACGCTAGACACCATCATCAGACGGGTCTTAGTGACGCTGGACCAGCTTTGTGATTACTCCCTGATACTTCTTGGAGCGTGTCACAACTTTCAGACTTGACCAGTGATGATTGAAACCAGTCATCTATCTGCAAAGAATTATCCTTCTATCTACAACTCTGTCAAGAGTAGTCTTGTGTGAAGGTAGACACCTTTGAAGACCCACATTAGATACTCTAGGTTGTGGCCAATGTTGGACCACAACTGCAGAGCCAAGTGGAGGCAACACTTGACACTGGGTCCATAGTGAGATCCTTCTGCAAGCAGTCAACCAAGTCAAAGAATTACGCCTGGGGCTGAAGTGACTTCTCCAAGCTTAGTGTGCAATGCTGGGTTATACACAAGTTTCACCACAGGGGGAATCCCTGGAAGTGTGTGGATGATTTCAAGAGTCAGTGGGGATGTAATTAGCCTCACAGACATAAGTTCAATTCCACATACGTATACTGTAACATTGTGCATAGCTGGTGGTCATATAAGGATGACTCCAGATATGCCTCCATGCATATGGACAATTAATTAGTAAACAAGAACATCCCTGGAGATGTGATTTTACAGATAAATGTTAAGAATATCAATGACACTAAATTGAGTGATGAGGATATCCTGAAAGAAGCTCGAACACAAAGGAAGTTATCATCATCACTCTTTTTTTTATAGCAATCCAGTTTCTTGGACGTGTTATGTGAAGAAGAAAGCCAGGATATACTGTAACAACAAGAAAGATTGAAGGAAAAAGAGACAGGATGTCAAACAGAGTAAACAGTTTGAAATCATGTCAGTGACATTGTCACAGAAAGAAATCAACAACATAATTAATAAACCAGCATTGAGGACAAGTTGTGGAGTAATAAGATCACATATGCCAGCTTATATGGTACTTGAAGAAGACATGTTTCTTTAGTTCTTCTACATCATTGTATTTTAGACTGGTCGTCTGAATAGTTTATTCATTCATTGTATGTGTGTTATGTATGTCATCATCATATTTTTCTTTTTGCTCCATGTGGAGCAAGGAGCTACCACTGTTGCTGGTCCCCTTCCAGGAAGCTTGCACCAAGCATTCACATGTTCTTGCAGCAGATGGTTTCTGTAGCTATTTGTTTTCTAAATGATGAGGTTGTCAGACCCATGCATAACCTCATATTAGTCATTTTGTATGACATATCTGAGGGAGCAAAAGTCTTATTCTTTCTCACTCCCCCCCCCCCCCCCCTTTCCTCCAAAGGGGACTACACATACTGAATCACAATTCAGTGTTGGTTCCACTATACATTTCTTAACCCCTGAGTATTTAGACCGCAAATCTATGGTACCGTACTTAAACATTTCAACATGGCCTCTGTTCATTCTTCTTCATTATTTTAATCTGTATACTATTCTGCCACCTTTATAATGGTGTGCCATGAAAACATACATATGCAACAGTGGTGTGACAAACACATAAGCATTGGAAGTATTGCTTCGCTTAAAAAAATATATTTCATATTTTATGAAGGAAAAACAGTGTGTATGTATCCCTCCTTTTCATCCCAAGTGGACATGGGGCCCAAACTGTTGCCCACCAGCTATTCTTGTTTCCGAGTTCTGTTCCTGAGATTGCTCGGCTCGGCTTACTCTTTCACTGTCATTTTGCAGGTTCACCGAGACCTACCTCTCCTCATCGATTTTTTTTTTTTAATTATTATGTGTGCGCGATATTCATTACCAAGGAACTATTTCCTAAATTCACTGCTGAAACTCGAATGTCGTCTGCAGGATGATCACAAACATGTGCTACCTGTCGTGTAACTGTGTATCTCCGTTTTTCTCTCTGAATAAACTCACGCTACGTGAGCAGATTACAAACTGTGCACAGTCTGACCAAAGTTCTTCTTTGATCCTTAGCCGCCGACCGTCAAAACAGTGGTGATTGCTTTAAATAATTCTATAGCCTACTTTAACGAAGGGAGAGCATTGCTTTAAATAATTCTATAGCCTACTTTAACGAAGGGAGAGCACTGCTTTAAATAATTCTATAGCCTACTTTAACGAAGGGAGAGCACGCTACAGTCAACTCCTTGCAGCCGCACACAAAGGGGATGCATAATGCGGGCATGGATAATTTTATATTTATGAATTGCACCGTTATATCCGAGCACACAATCAGCTGTAGTGGTACGGAATATGAATTGCCTGAAAAGGTTCTTACATACGAGGATGGGTGGTTTTGGATTTACATCGGCATTTATACAGCGCTAGTCAGTTTTGCAGGTAGTAGGCTTACTCAGATCGGTTGTGCTTTGCAAGTTTATCGGTGAATTTAATAGAATCTGTAATAGATCATCACTTCTCCATGATTGCCTTTTTCGTCCTCGCACGTTTTAAAATCGCTTCTGATATACTCTTTCCTTTTATAATACTCTTTTCTTTCGCCTTCTCATTTCAGTCTTTTTTCCTAGGGGTTAAAGTGGGAGGATTAATTTCCTGTCTGACTCATCGTATGGTTGCCGTATTGTTTCTATTTCGCATGCATTGTTATATTATTATTTAATTTTTCTTCTTTTTTTTTAACCTAATAATAACACAGCCCTACCCAAAAAAAAATTTTTTTGGGTGCCATACATTTTACTCTTGATTGTACATAAATGAGGCCTGCTCAATCCAAATATCACATTTACTTGTCTGTAGCAGCTCTAGTTTTTGAGATACAGACATTGTTGTATTTCTGTAGGGAAAGTTATTGCCTCCGTGTTTTGGGATGAGAAGGGTGTCAGGGTGACCCAAAAAAAAAAAAAAAACGGGCCTGCGCGCGCGGGCCCGTTTTTTTTTTTTTTTTTTGTGTGTGTGTGTGGGTCACCCTGAATTATTACAATATTTTCTATATAAGGCTATGTAAAAAAGCTATTGCTGTCTCATTATCATCATCAGTTGCCATCTCCACAACGAAGGTTGGCTGTAATGGATCTCCAACGTCTTCTGTCTCTTGTCTTGGTGGTGCACTCTGATAGACTCTTTCCTGTCCATCTTTTGATGTTATCTTCCCACTTATAGCGCTGTCTTCCCCTTGCACGTTTGCCTTCAACTCTCCCTTCTGTTATGGTCTTCTGAAAAGTGTTATGCCTTTTTATGTGGCCAAAGTATTTTAGCTGCCGAACTTTGACCTCCCTCATTAGTTCTCTTTTCATACCTAGATTTTCTAGGACCTCCTTATTTGTTTTCATCTCTTTCCATGAGATACGCCCCATTCTTCTATATATCCACATTTCAAAGCCTCAATTCTTTCTTCCAAATGCTTATTCATCGTCCATGTTTCTGCACCATACAGAAATGCAGAATATATATAACACTTTATGATTCTCAGTTTTAATTTGTGAGATAACTGTTTGGATGTCAGTATATGTTTCATGTTGTTGAATGTAGCTTTGGCCATTCCTATTCTCTTCTTGATTTCTGTTTCACATCTGCCATCTTCTGTTATTATATGACCAAGATATACGTAGCTCTTGACTTGTTCCAGGATTTTCCCATTTACGCTTATCTTTAATGTGGGTTTATCGTCTGTTTTGCTAATTATCATAGTTTTTGTTTTCTCAATATTAATGTCGAGTCCATATTCATGACTTATACTGTTCACTTGCTTCACTAGTTCTTGTAACTCCTGTTCGCTTTCAGCTAACAACACGGTATCATCTGCATATCTAAGGTTGTTTATTGACCTTCCACTGATGTTCAGTCCTGGTATTTCCTGTATCTGTTTGAAAATTTTTTCGGTGTATAAATTAAATAGGCAGGGGAACAGCACACAGCCTTGTCTGACACCTCTTTTTATGTCTATGTATGGTGAATAATTCCTTCCAGATCTTACTGTGGCAGTTTGCTCCCAATAAAGGTTACTGAGTATTCTTATATCCTTTCCATCAATACCTATGTCCTCAAGGCATTCAATTATTTTCTCATGATGGACTCTGTCAAAAGCCTTCTTATAGTCAGTGAAGCACATATACATACTTTTTTGGACCTCTGTATATTTTTCTGCTAATATTCTTAGGCAAAATATTGCCTCTCTTGTTCCACTGTTCCGTCTAAAACCAAACTGTTCTTCTTGGATTTCGCTGTCTACTTTACTTTTTATTCTTTGCTGTCTAGTCCTTTACAAAAGAAAACTGCTTGTTTACTCTCAGTTTCAGTTTTCCAAGAATCTTCCCAGAATTGCCTTTTTTAGATTTTAAGCCACTGCATGCATGTTAGTATGCTACTTATTTTATTACACTTCTAACAGAGAATGGCATCATCTTCAAGAAGAGCATGTTTTCTTTCACCGCATTTCTTTTGTTATATTTGTGGAGAGTACACTTTCAAAGAAGAACATAGAAAGCATATTACTGTTTTTGTGAATTTAAAGTAAAACTAGGTGACCAGGACAAGTCTTGGGCTCCTCATATTGTTTGCAAAACATGTGTTAAACACCTGCGACAGTGGACTTGTGGGAAAAGAAAATGTTTAAAATTTGGAATTTCAATGGTTTGGAGAGAGCCCAAGAACCACTATGATGACTGTTATTTCTGTGTTGTGAATATTACGGGAATTAATGGAAAAAATCACAAAAAGTGGAAATATCCAGATTTAGATTCTGCTAGGCGACCTGTTCCACACGGAGATGCCATACCAATTCCAACTTTCAGTCAGATTTCGGATTCCCTGCTAGAAGATGAGACAGCAGTGGCATGTGGAACGACAAGTGACAGTGATAGTGATTTCGAAGAGGATTTTTCAGATGCTCAACCCTTCGACCAGCTTGAACTAAATGATCTAATCCGAGATCTATATCTCTCCAAGGAATCTTCAGAACTTTTGGCTTCAAGATTGAAAGAAAAAAAATTACTGACTGCTGAAACAAAGGTTACATTTTATCGCAGCAGAGAGCAAGGTTTTATTCCATTCTTTTGTAAAGAAAACAACCTTGTGTTTTGTACTAATGTAGGAGGTCTTGTTAACAAAATGGGTGTAAGTTATACACCAGATGAGTGGCGACTTTTCATTGACAGCTCTAAAAGAAGTTTGAAGGGTGTTCTCTTACACAATGGTAACAAATATGGCTCAATTCTAATTGCTCATTCTACTACAATGAAGGGGGAGTATGCTACAATAAGCACAGTTCTGGAAAAATTGAAGTATTTAGAACATAACTGGGTGGTTTGTGTAGATCTTAAAATGATGAACTTCTTGCTTGGCCAGCAAATGGGATTCACCAAATATCCATGCTTTATATGTTTGTGGGATAGCAGGGCAAAAGATATGCACTGGACAAAGAAACAGTGGCCGTTGAGGGATGAATTTAAAGTTGGAGAAAAAAATATTGTCGAAAAAGAGTTCTACTGCCACCATTACATATAAAGCTTGGCTTGATGAAGCAATTTGTTAAGGCACTGAACAAAGATGGTACCTGTTTTAATTACTTATGCAGAAAGTTTCCAGAATTGAGCATAGACAAACTTAAAGCTGGAATTTTTGATGGACCTCAAATTAGAAAGTTAATAAACGATCCAAATTTTATTGATTCCATGAACAAAACAGAGTCCACAGCCTGGTCATTTGTTTTAGTTGTGCAAAACTTTCTGGGTAACTTTAAAGCAGACAATTATTCTGAATTAGTTGGAAACATGCTATCGAGTTTTTGTGAACTTGGATGCAACATGAGCATAAAATTGCACTACCTCCATAACCATTTACATTTATTTCCGGAGAATCTTGGTGACTTTAGTGAGGAGCAAGGTGAAAGATTTCACCAAGATATAAAAACAATGGAAGAGAGATACCAGGGACTTTGAGATGCCCACATGATGGCAGATTACTGTTGGACCCTTAAGCGTGACTGTCCGGACATATCACATTCCAGGAAGTCCTCGAAAAGATCCTTTTTGCGTGTTGACTAAACAAGTGCTAGTGATAAAGTTTTATTACATTTTTGGTAATATATGCACAGTAATTACATATAATATGAATGCAGACTGAAGTCAAAATGCCACTGATAGCACCTAACTCTAGGATTGTACATAACAATTGCCCTACTAATATGGTCATTCTTAGTTATCTCAAAAACTAGAGCTGATAGAAAAAATCTGATTACATTTTTGGAATCAGCAACCCAAAATTACCCAAGAACAGCTATAAAATTTAAGGCATCAAAATGTGTGTATACCAGTGTAATAGCCCCTTCATTCATGTTCGACAACGGAAATGCGCCCCTAAGGTGACAGCCTTCGGCTGCTTTTTTTTGTATGAAGTTTTTTTTCGACGTTTTCTTCTCTCTTCTGTTTGCCGTGAGAGCCACGTAGTGCAATCGGCAGCTTCATCCTCCCAGGTTGCTGGATTTATGTTCAGTGCCCTCATGTCTCTCTTGCACACATCTTTGAACCTCAGCTGCGGTCGCCCAACTGTTCTTTTGCCATCTGTCAGTTGTCCGTGGAATATATCTTCGGAATGCGACAGTCTTCTATGCGGCGGACATGGCCAAGCCAGAGTAGTCTGCGGTGTCTAAAAAGTGTATACGTGCTTTGAATGCCAGCATGTAACAACACCTCGACATTTGTCACTTTGTCCTTCCACGAAATACTGATGATGTGGCGTGGGACACCGTAGATGGAAGGTATTGAGCCTTCTTTCTTGCTTAGCATATGTTGTCCCTGTCTCGCTGCCATATAGAAGTGTGCTTGTGACGCAGGCGTTATATACCGCAGATTTGGTCTTTGTTGTGACTGGAATTCCCCCAAACACGCGTTATGAGGCGGGCAAAGGTGGCTGCAGCTTTGCCAATGCGGCTGTCAATTTATGTGTCATTGATGGTAGACCCCAGGTATGTGAAGTGGTGCACCACTGGCAATTAATAGTTATCGATAACTGGCAAGAATTTAAAAATAAGGAAACCTGCCCACCACCAAAATATTTATAGAATGTCTGATTCCTGTATAAACAGCTAGGGACCCCGCTAGTGCTACAGAGTACATGCACTGTGCTGAGATTCTCCTGTGATCCAAGGGAGGCGATCGGAGCACTGATGGAGTTGTCCGTGTGCAATGAAGATGGTCCTTAAAAGCCAAACCAAACCAGAATTCAGGTTTTTTTTTTTTTTTTTGGAGATCATTTCGCGTCAGAAAATGCATTGGCTTTTAGGCTCTCTCTCTCTCTCTCTCTCTATATATATATATATATATATATATATATATATATAT
The DNA here is from genome assembly GCA_024509875.1 of Oreohelix idahoensis. Taxonomy (NCBI): domain Eukaryota; kingdom Metazoa; phylum Mollusca; class Gastropoda; order Stylommatophora; family Oreohelicidae; genus Oreohelix; species Oreohelix idahoensis. The sequence goes on from JAMPIV010012685.1 coordinate 315,824, forward strand.
ATATATATATATATATATATATATATATATATATATAAAATATAAAGATGTGTATAGAGTCTTATAAAATGCATCGGTTTTGCAATGGATGCGTCAAGTCATTGTGGTCAAGTTCGAAAGATGTGTCTCCTCTCTGTCTGCAGCTCATGCGTGTCTACCATTCACTTGAATTGTTCACTTAACATGCATTTGCCAAAATACCATCGAATACTTAATTTTAATTGATGTAAATACCTTCTTAGTTTTGCCATAGTGAATTGTGACGAGAATCATGCCAAGAATTTTTTCAAATGACAAACACATCTATATAATCTCAGCCTTTTCAGATTGCACCATTCCTGTGTAAAGAAATAAAAAACACTTCATCTGTTTGGTGGTTCGCGCAAGAAAAAATTTGTTTTTTATACTTTGATGAAGTGGGTGAAACTAAAGGCTTATTTTACTTCTGCTGAGCTAGCTGAAGCAAAGTTGGATAAAAAAAATCAAACCGTTACGGTTAAAGGAAATGCTGTCGGACGACTACAAAAACTACTTGTTCTTTTTTATTTTTGACGCCTGCATCTGGAATTTTTTTTTTTTTTTAATTTGGTAGGGCCGGTTTTGTGTGTATACAGTGTGACGGTATTGCCTCCCCTGCTTTGCAGTAGTGGTCCAACAGTGGCCAAAACTCAAGAGTATCTAATATGGGCTTCAAATATGTCTACCTTTGCACAAGATCACTCTTGGCAGAGATGTAGATAGAAGGGTAATGACACTTCTGTCACAAAGGGAGTCTTCACAAGATATTCAGATAAGCGAAAACAATGCTGCTTTGGCTGAGCACGTTAATTCTAGAATCTGCCAACCACTTTTGTGAAGAATTAAGCAATGATTAATTTTAGCTCGTTAAGCCCTCACCTCTGATTTACTTACTTACTTACTTAGTCGTTCCCCTTCTACCGTGAGGTGTAGAGGTTTGGAAGAGAGAGCGCCAGACTATCCTATCAGCTGTCTTCCTCCTGGACTGGTTCCATTCTAGTCCTCGATCCTTCAAAGATTGTCTAATGTTGTCCTCCCAGCGGACTCTGGGTCGTCCTCGGGGTCTGGATCCTTGGCTCTTTGTTTCCCATGCTTGTCGTGGTATCCGATCTTCTCCCATTCTGCAGACATGGCCAAACCATCTTAATTGGGACTGTTCTACTTGGGTCTGCAGGGGGTAGGATTTAAGGCCTTGACGTATCGTCTGGTTGCGTACCAGGTCTCTTCTTGTTACTTCAACCACCTTCCTCAGATACCTCATTTCTGAGGTTTGGATCTGGCTTTTATGGGTTGTAGTCATTGCCCATGACTCGCATCCGTATGTCAAGACTGGGACATAGGTGGAGCGGTATACAGCCATCTTCGTTTTCTTACCAACCTCTCTCTTGCTGAGGAATCCTCAATTTATGGCCTGAAAAAGTCTCCCAGCTGCTGCTTTTCGAGTGGTCAACTCTTCTTTGATGCCTCCCTTTCGGTCTATAATAGCTTTGAGGTATTTAAAGTGGTCGACCTGCTCCAGGACCTGTTCTCCCAGCTTAATCTGATGTTTTCTTTCTTCTCGTGATATCACCATGGATTTTGTTTTAGAGCTGCTTATGACCATCCCTCTCTTCTCCAGCTCTTCCTTCCAGACTTGCAGGTTGGATTGGAGATGTGCCTCTGATTTACCTCTGATTTACTCAGTGGAATTCTTATTATTCTGGTATAGCTCTGTTTAGAGTGTGTGTAGTAAATTGACTGAGACAAACATGCAGTACATTTAAAAGAATTAAATCGAATTTAATTTGTAAAATTACAAATAACAAAATTTAATAATCACTTAAATTTTAACAGTTTGAAAATAATTGAATAGTTTAGAAGAAAAGTTTCATCATTGATTTATAGTAGAGTCGATGGAAAAAAGTTCACTTTGGCAGCATATATTTTGCACTTAGCTGCCAATAGTAGTTTTTGCTCCCGCTGATGGGTTCTGTGTACACTGCTGTCGCTCGTCGCTGGTCAACGTTGTCGGGTGTAGCTCGTTTCCCAGAAATGTCAAGGATAGTCTACAAAGTTGGTCCCTCATCTTAAAGCATAGGCTACCTGTCCCTTTTGGTTCCAGAGATAGTACTTTCTGCTAGTACCACCAATAAGCCAATCCTGGCTCACACTTTTTGCTCAGATGAATAAAAGAGACTTGAATCGGCCTCTTACACGCGTCTGGGGTGTCGTTTCTTTAATAAGATAACTCCCTCTATGACTCCGTGTGTTTCAGTTTCCTCAGATATTCTGATTTTCCTTATTTAAAATGTTAGAGATTTCCTGGGCTGAATTGTAAGTCCTGATGAATGCTCCAATAAAAGGTGTCTGGTCTGATAAATGGAAATTCTGAATTCTAACTACTGGCAAGACTGGTGTCTTTGGCAGCGTTAATCTCACAGTAAATTTTCACCGTGAAGGAACACTGAACAAACGCCAGGTTATATTCACGGTCCTACCCCGCTCTGTTTGTTATGGAGCCCAAATGATCAGCCAATCTGATTTGAATGTTTTGCATAACTCATTTAATGCAAAATTTCAAACATTACACGAAAACCGACTACGGGCGAGTAATTTTATCACCCAGCCCAGCTTGAGAAAACAGAATCATGCGAAACTGAGCAAACCCACATTGGTCTTCACCTGCTCTAATCTCAGCAAATCTGTGCCGCATCAAGCAAAATGGGATTATTATCACCTACAAGGAGTGTCAAAATGATTTGACAATATCAAATATCTGCAAGTTAGCAGAGAAAGAAAGAAAGTGCGACAATTGAAAGCACGCAATAAAATCCGTACCACAAATGTACCGATTACTGCCGTAGTAAAACAGAGATTAGGAAGAAGAAGGGGTTGCTCCAATACATTCTGTGAAATACAGTAACAATACTATTTGGAGGCATCATATGAGCCATTTGCCTAGCACGCCAAACACTCTCTTTGCCATGGGTGCCAGATACTCTAGCACCCGCCCTGATCTGGCAAAAATAGTTACAACTTTTTATATCATTACCTGTTTTCCTCACACCATATTTCAGTTAGAAAAATGATTAAACAAAACAAAAGTCCAAAAAATATCTGAAGTTAAGCACTCACAGGGGGAACTACCCTCATGAAACAGACAACCATGGGGAACAACAGTAAGGAAACAATCAGGGGGATTACCCTAAAAAAAACAGTCAATCGGGGGTCTAGGCCTACCCTCAGAAAACAGTCAATCGAGGGTCTAGGCCTACCCTCAGAAAACAGTCAGAGGGACTACCCTGAGGAAATAGCCAGTCACCAAATAACCAAACACTGCTTTAACTTAAATCCGAAGAAGGACATGCGCTTGAATTAAAAATTTGTCAATCTTAAGCCAGTTTCTGTGTCCTTCTAAATGTCTGTATTATAGCAACATAGTAGACGAAAACAACAACAACAGATGTTTAGTCATCTCTTTATAATTCACCAGACCTAAAGGTCTTTTATATTTGGACATGCGCCCTAATATAACCGGCTAGGTTGAACAGGACGCGCCTCACCAAAACGAGGCAAATTTTTTTTTTTTTTTTTTTTTAAAATAAACAGATTTTTAGTTTTTTGTTGTTTGTTTTTTTTGTGCAAAGATAATATTGCAAGAATGTTTACGGTCTAAATTTTTCAGTATTAGTCCAGATCTAATCTACATTTAAAATATTATATTTGTAGGGTCGATTATACAAGGAACTGGCTTCATGTAAGAATCAAAGTCATTTCTACTGGAATCCACACTTACCTTCTGTGCTATCAAGATGGGCCAGATTTTGATATAAAATAAGATATAAATTGAATATGTCCATATCATTCTGCCAACATCCTCTGAGGCTACGGGCAGTATACTTTTCTTCTTCTTCTGCGTTCGGTTTGTAGTCATGCTAAATCTGCAGGCCTGTCGCCAGGACGAAGTCCATAGTCTTTTCCAGGTCGGCGCGGCAGCCCCATAGCTTCTGCTGGAGCTCATCACCTTTTGGCCAGGTCGCACGTCGCAATTTATCATGGGTTGGACAGTTCTGGAGAATGTGTTCTGAAGTCTGGATATCAGTTCCACAAGGGCATTCATTCGTGTGGGATATCTTGAGGCGATAGAGATGTCCAAGTAATCTGCAGTGACCAGTTCTCAGGCGGAAAATTGTCGTCTGTTGGTGTCTGTTTAGGTGGTGGATTGGGTCATCTCTGCTGTATATATCCCCTTCCTCCTTCCACTGATTTTTGTACTTGTTGTGGATGATGGTTTTTGCTTCCCGATAGGGCAATGGGTGGCTGTATTGTTCCATTTTACTGCCACTTCTTGATAGAGCATCTGCTTTCTCATTACCAGCGATTCCACAATGGGCAGGTAACCACTGAAGGGTAATGGTTGATGACCTTTGGATGATGTTAAGCTCAGATCTGATCTCATTCATCATGTTATCATTTCTGGTGTTTTGTATTGATTCAAGTAATGATCTGCAGTCAGTGAAGATTACTATCTTAGCTTGTGGCTGCTGTTCAGGTCTGGTGAGGATCTTCAGGGCTTGCAGTAGTGCCATAGCTTCTGCCCTAAAATTGGAGGAGATCTTTCCAGTTGGGAAGGCCTTTCGGATGATCTTTCCATTTAGGAATCTTATAAAAATGCCTCCTCCACCGTTCTTTACTACCCCCTCAGCAGATCCATCTGTGTATGCATGTGTCCACTCCTTCGGGTTGTACTTTTCTTCAATCATTTCTTGAGCCAAAGTTTTTAGTTGTTGAGGGGTCAGGTGGCCTTTCTTTTTTATTTCAGGGACTTCTGTGATGATAGATATATTTCCATGTAAGTCGTCTGGCTCCTCGTAATCAATTAACATTTCAATCTTCGTAGATCGATTTGGGAGGAGGTCTTCATGGCATCGATGCAAATGTTTGGAGATGTTTAGGAAGCTGGTTCTTTTCAGCCTGTTCTTTGTCACACTATGGAGTTTGACATGCATTGGATGTCTTGGCATTCGTAGAAGCTTCTCACTGTGAGTGAATACCTTTTCCTCACGTCTGTCATCAAGAGAGCGGATGTTGGTGTATCGCTCCATTGCCTGGATTGGAGGCAGTATACTGTCAATACACACTGTGCAGATATAGTAAATTTTCAAAAAAGATCCCATTAAACGCCCATAGAGGCATATTGGGAATATGGTGTTAGGCCCATATTTTCTTGACCAACAGCACATTAGGCTGCTGAGCTTTTCGCTCTTTTGCAGCCAATACCAAGTTGAAGACTCCTTGGTATTATCTACACTGTAGATCTAGGCTTTTCCGTGGCTTTTCTGCCATTCCGAAATGTGCTGAGTTGAAGTCATGAGCTCCAGTTTCTCCAGCTTGGCTTGCATTTAAAGGATCACCACATCTGGTCCCAAGCTAGGAGTAAGAAGCGCGTGGCATACTGTGCATTCCCCGTCATCCACAGGGGCTCTCCAACTATGCAGAGCTAAAATACTAAACTCTGGTTCTGGGCTCTCCTAAGGAATTGCCACGTCCTGTACAGAGCCACTTCTCAGCTCCCCCTGCCTATCACTGGGTTCATAGTGAGATCCTCCTGCATTCAGTCAACCAGGTCAAAGCCAAAGAATCATGTCTAGATCTCAAGTGACTTCTCCAAGCTTAGTGTGCAATGCTGGGTTCTCCACAAGTTTCACCACAGGGGAAATCTCTGGAAATGTGTGGATGATTTCAAGAGTCAATGAGGGTGTAATTAGTCTCACAGACAGAGGTTCGCTTTCACACAAGTATATTGTGCATAGCTGGTGGTCATATAAATATGACTCCAGATATGCCTGCATTCATACTCTAGGGGTAATGTGGTCAGCATCACGTCGGCTGCCTTAACCTTCCCAGAGTTGCTCTGGTACCCACTTCATGAGGCTGGGTTGACCCCGAGCCGTTTGCGGTCTAAAAAGTCCCACCTCAACAGGCACGCCGAGCTAGGAAGCCATTGCACTAACCATGTGCAGACATAGTGCTTATTACTATTTCATTGTGAAGACTCCTGGTTTTCTTGTTTTATTTCATACTTTTCTTCCAACTCATGTTTTTTTTTTCCTTTAAACTAAAACCCCAGGTGGCTGAGAACTAAACAGTAGCTAGCCTCATTACGTAAGAGGTTGAATCCCATACACACATTAATACATTGCTTTTCTGTATAAGAAAAAAATGATTGATTTATGAGAGACTGGCACATTATTTACATGCACTTACTTAGTCATTCCTCATCTACCCTGAGGTGGAGAGATTTGCCTGAGAGAGCGCTGTACTATCCATTGGCTGTCGTCCTCCTGGCTTGGTTCGAGTCTAGTCCTTGGTCCTTTAGAGATTGTCTTTTTGTTGTCCTTCTAGCAAACTCTGGGTCATCCTGGAGGTCTGAATCTCTGGCTCATGGTTTCCCATATTTATTATGGTAGTCGATCTTCTCCCATTCTGCAGACATGACCAAACAATCGTAATTGGGGTTGTTCCACTTGGGTCTGCAGAGGCTGGGTTTTGAGGCCATGATATATCATTATTTAGATGTGAGAACATAAAACTAAACATGGGACAGTCTGACATCCGTGGCTGTCTTCTCTTGCCATGTCTTCCATCCATTACCTGTCAGCTCCCCAAGGAGCATAGGCCTTATAAAATCTCATACAAAGTCCACCCATCCTGTGCTAGTCTACCTCAAAGTCCACCCATCCTGTGCTAGTCTACCTCAAAGTCCACCCATCCTGTGCTAGTCTACCTCAAAGTCCTTCCATGTCATCTTTATCCCTGTCATGCTGTCTTCATTTCTGTTCTCCTTGTTTTGTTTCTATCTCTCACTACCGCAGTTACTATGGAAATTCCAGAATGACTGAATTGTGATGCTAACAGTAGGTTCCCTCAATGTGTAGCCTATCCATCACCAGGGCATCTGATTGGCTAAGCGGTTAGAGCGCTTTCCTCTCATGATGAAGTTACTGGGCTGCAGAATCAAAACATGGTAGCATCACACTGCAGTCTACCCAGCTGAAAATAGATACCTGACTCTGTTATTTAGTAAGGGAAGGTGAAGGCAGTAACCAAAGAAACTGGTCACCCCACTTCATAAAGCTGGACCTAGTATGGTGAAGTCTCTAACGTTTTATTCCCCTAAAGCAGTATCTGCTATGGAACTGTGATAGGGTGGGCGAGATGATGATGATGATTATGTTGTGATTGTGATATCACTCTCTTGTAACACTCGCACCGACCCGAACAACAATAAAACTCTTGATTCTAGAGGCAGGGGCTATATTTATTTTTATAACCCATTCAGTGACAAAGCAAACATTAAACAAATAAACTAGCAAACATCACAAAATCAAACAAAACAAAACACCCAACAGTGCCCGATGCTAATCTGAAGAAGCAAACAAAGCACAGAATAGTTAAAATCATAATATAATACTGAATGAGAAACACCACGCTCTCACCTGTCAAACTGTCCTACGCCGCCACCTGACACACTCAACTATCACACACACACACTCATGTGTGTCGTCCAATGCGGCTAGTATGGTGTTGTGCATGAGGCTGGCAACCTCACCATGTAACACAGGTTGCTACGGAAACCACTACTGCAAGAGCACACACTCAGCTATCTCACACACACACACTCATGCATGTCGTCCAATGAGACTAGTAAGGTGTTGTGCGTGGGGCTGGCAATCTCACCATGTAACACAGATTGCTACGGAAACCACTACTGCAAGAGCACACACTCAGCTATCACACACACACACACTCATGCATGTCATCCAATGAGACTAGTAAGGTGTTGTGCGTGGGGCTGGCAATCTCACCATGTAACACAGATTGCTACCGAAACACTACTGCCCTAGCATATGAATACTTAATATGGAGGCAAACCACACTGTTGGCCCCATGCTCCCTCAGGAGCGGAGAAGAGAAATATATACCTTGAAGTGAGCCCACGTGCTCTCACAACCATTCCTCACATAACCATAATTAAATAATCATAAAATGGACATAAAATAATATTCAACTATATGTACAACAAATACTCTCAGTAATGAGAATAAGCTACTACCTCATAACCGATCCACATCAGTATCCGCTACTGCATTCTGAAGCATGTCGTATGTGACGACTGGTGCGGCTGGGAATCTCATCACATGAAACACATCGTTACCGAAACAACCACTGCAATAGCATAAAAATGCTTCTTGTCGGCTTGTGATAGACACCAGCCATATTGGTGTTTCCATGTTCCGCCGGGAGCAACCAGAGAAACACATGTCTCAACAAAGGAGTGGCCTCGCGCAATCTAAAATACGCGCCGCCTTTCATATTCTCATAGATGCTTCTCTGTCCAGTTTCATGTATAAAACACTCTCCTACTAAATTTGCCCGGTCTGATGGATGAAATACTTGATACTAAACTCTTACATACGTGATTTGGTCTTAACACTAGTGAAATATATCCACACATTATCTCCACTCAATTATATTTTAAGACTAAATTATCAGGTCCTGGAAACACATTCACTTTTTCATTTAAACATTAGAACAGACACGCTGAATACTAATAATAAAACTACAGAATACTAAAGCTAATTTAAATTAACTCACATGTCATGTCTTTGTGTTCTTCTGTGTGGGTACACAGCGCGCTTCGTCGTTTGCTCTCTCGTGTGGGCTGAATCTTCAAATCGGCCTTTTTTTTTTTTTTTATTAATGTGTTTGCTACTTCATTTTGTAGCACGCCCCTTTCAACCATCTACCATGTACATGGATTTGTTGGTTATATCAGGTAAACCGGCCTTTTGCCGATCGCTATTTCTTTTTATAGGCACTAGGCTAATCACTCACTTATCTGCGCGCTGGGCGTATTAATCTTGGCTACTTAAATATCACACGCGATTATCGCTTAGGAATAGCGAAAACACAAATAAAACCTACAGCTATTATCAAATAACACAATTCTACACCACAACTATATGTAGGCTTTATTGTGGCCTAATAACATATCTTCTACTTCATCAATCTTGAAGAATTTACATCTCAGCATGCTTCGCGCACTTCTAAAATACATGGGCGATAAATCTGCCCAAAAACAGGTAGGGGCGGGCGTCTCCTTTTCGGCCCCATCACACGTCTCCCTCCTGATTTTGTTGTCGTCCCGACAACATCACTCACTCTGGCGCTTCAGTTGTAACCTCTCAGATCGTCTTGGGGCAGGACCCTCTATTGGCTGCAGCGCATACCAGCCTGGTTCGGGCATTAGACCATGCACGTCCTCCCCAGGATCTGTCTCATCTGGCGAAGCTGGTGCCTCAGGTAGGCCTAGTGTAGCATCTACCAGATTCGGAGAATCATCTTTGTCCTCACTTCGTCTTAGTTCGTGCGCCGCAACCCTCATCTTCAGATCTTCGTTGCTTGCTGGCCTTATCACATAAGGACCACCGCTTGCTTCTGGAATTGACGATACAATGAATTCGTCGTTGGACCACACGTCTTGTATTTTGGCCCTGTCAGTGTAGTGCACTCTTTCACCCACTCGCAATGGTGTGGGGCCTGGAAGCTGATTACTTCTCTCCCTCCTGTCAGCGGCCATTTTCTGCATTCTCTCTGCAGCTTTTTGGTGGGCTATGTGCAACCTCTCTAGGTGACCTTGCAGCCACTCGTCAGTTGTCTCCGGCTCTTCATCTGGGCGCGTGCCTATCATGAAGTCTAGAGGAAGCCTCGGTTCTCTGCCGAAGAGGAGGTAGTATGGTGAGTACCCTGTCGAAGAGTGGGGGGTAGAGTTGTAGACCATAACCACCTCCGCTAGATGCTCAGACCACTTTCGCTTCTGGTCGGCTGTCATGGGTCTCAGCAGATCATGCAACGTCTTGTTGAAGCGCTCGCACTGCCCGTTGCCTTTAGGATTGTAAGCTGTAGTGCGGCTCTTGTGGACTCCATATACCTTGCACAGCTCTGCGACTATCGCTGACTCGAAGTTCCGGCCTTGATCAGAGTGTATCCTCTGAGGAGCTCCGAGATACTGGAACCACTTTTCCACCAGGGCCTTGGTGACTGTTGTTGCTTTTTGGTCTCTTGTTGGTATAGCAATGGTGTACTTGCTGAACACATCTGTCAGCACTAATACATTCTCGAACCCTTTGGAATCCCGCTCTAGCAGGGTGAAATCCATTGCTACCACCTCAAGTGGTCTGGAGGCAATCAAGTTTCCCAATGGCCCATGAAACTTCAGTTGAGGTGCCTTGGCAACGTTACATCGGTTGCATCTGCGACAAAAGACGTCAACATCAGCTGTGATGCCTACCCAGAAGCACCTACTTCTCAGCAACTGCAGCATGCGCTCTCTCCCTGATGGCCCACCCTGTGGGCAGAGTCTAGTATCCGTGGTTTCATGGACTCAGGTATTACCAGTTGTTTTATGCTGGATCCCTTAGCACTGTTTCGTCAAGCTTGACACCACTGGCTTTCTCCTGTGCCCCTGCTGCCTGCTCAAATATCTCATGCAGCCTATAGGCAAACTCACGCACCGATTCCCGTGGCCCTTGGTACGCTGAATAGAATAGCGCCATTAGTTCTTGGGTGCTCCTCGATTCTCCATACACCCTGAGTATGGCCTGAAGCATTGCCTCCGGGTCATTGTCTCTTACTTGTATCCACAGCTCCCTGCGGACAACTGGGGTCACACTGTCGAGTATCACATCGGTTTGATCCTCCTTACTCATGTAGCCGGACCTCCACGCAGCTCTAACCTCCCTTGCATAGTCCTCCGCGTTTGGTCCTGTGCGTTCTCCAAAAGTTCTCACTTTCTTGTGGGTTGACACCAACATGTACTGCCCGTGTCCTGCCTGGGGCAGTGGATCTGCTACTGATCCTTCAGTTGGCACCACTGATGCCCCAACCACTTGTGTTGGATCTGCATCCTCATGCTCCCCTTTGCTCGTAGCACGTGTGCTCCTCGCGGCCATCTTGCTGCCGGACCGCACTGCTGGGTGTTTACTATATTTGTTCGTTCGCTGTTTCGCTGTTTGCTCGGTGTCACTGTCTGCCTTATCCTGCCGACGACGCTAATTGTGATAGGGTGGGCGAGATGATGATGATGATTATGTTGTGATTGTGATATCACTCTCTTGTCACACTCGCACCGACCCGAACAACAATAAAACTCTTGATTCTAGAGGCAGGGGCTATATTTATTTTTATAACCCATTCAGTGACAAAGCAAACATTAAACAAATAAACTAGCGAACATCACAAAATCAAACAAAACAAAACACCCAACAGTGCCCGATGCTAATCTGAAGAAGCAAACAAAGCACAGAATAGTTAAAATCATAATATAATACTGAATGAGAAACACCACGCTCTCACCTGTCAAACTGTCCTACGCCGCCACCTGACACACTCAACTATCACACACACACACATGTGTGTCATCCAATGCGACTAGTAAGGTGTTGTGCATGTGCATGAGGTTGCTACGGCAACTGCGCACCACTCAGTCAATGTCATCCAATGAGACTAGTAGGTTGTGCTGAGGCTGGAAACCTCACATGTAACACAGGTTGCTACGGAAACCACTAAGAGCACACACTCAGCTATCACACACACACACACACTCATGCATGTCGTCCAATGAGACTAGTAAGGTGTTGTGCGTGGGGCTGGCAATCTCACCATGTAACACAGATTGCTACGGAAACCACTACTGCAAGAGCACACACTCAGCTATCACACACACACACACACTCATGCATGTCGTCCAATGAGACTAGTAAGGTGTTGTGCGTGGGGCTGGCAATCTCACCATGTAACACAGATTGCTACCGAAACACTACTGCCCTAGCATATGAATACTTAATATGGAGGCAAACCACACTGTTGGCCCCATGCTCCCTCAGGAGCGGAGAAGAGAAATATATACCTTGAAGTGAGCCCACGTGCTCTCACAACCATTCCTCACATAACCATAATTAAATAATCATAAAATGGACATAAAATAATATTCAACTATATGTACAACAAATACTCTCAGTAATGAGAATAAGCTACTACCTCATAACCGATCCACATCAGTATTCGCTACTGCATTCTGAAGCATGTCGTATGTGACGACTGGTGCGGCTGGGAATCTCATCACATGAAACACATCGTTACCGAAACAACCACTGCAATAGCATAAAAATGCTTCTTGTCGGCTTGTGATAGACACCAGCCACATTGGTGTTTCCATGCTCCGCCGGGGAGCAACCAGAGAAACACATGTCTCAACAAAGGAGTGGCCTCGCGCTCTCCAGAAATCTAAATACATATTCTCACCTCACAGTAACCCATTAAATATACAGTAGAATTATGATAAGTAGGCTATCGTGAAATACACTCAATTACTTTTACATTAGGCCTAAAGAAAATAAAATAATTACTCTTGACTTTAACAAAACTGGCATTAACACGAAAGCTATCTCTTTCCTTTACTGGGGAAAATTATCTTAATCCGCTTCCCACCCCCGTCTCAATTCACACAATATAAAACTGGCGTTTTCTTTATACACACGCGTGGTGACGCGCCGCCTTTCATGACCACGTGGTGCTATCTTGATATTTTGCTAACAAGCCAATATCATCTAAATTCAAGTAATAGATGCTTCTCTGTCCAGTTTCATGTATAAAACACTCTCCTACTAAATTTGCCCGGTCTGATGGATGAAATACTTGATACTAAACTCTTACATACGTGATTTGGTCTTAACACTAGTGAAATATATCCACACATTATCTCCACTCAATTATATTTTAAGACTAAATTATCAGGTCCTGGAAACACATTCACTTTTTCATTTAAACATTAGAACAGACACGCTGAATACTAATAATAAAACTACAGAATACTAAAGCTAATTTAAATTAACTCACATGTCATGTCTTTGTGTTCTTCTGTGTGGGTACACAGCGCGCTTCGTCGTTTGCTCTCTCGTGTGGGCTGAATCTTCAAATCGGCCTTTTGCCGATCGCTATTTCTTTTTATAGGCACTAGGCTAATCACTCACTTATCTGCGCGCTGGGCGTATTAATCTTGGCTACTTAAATATCACACGCGATTATCGCTTAGGAATAGCGAAAACACAAATAAAACCTACAGCTATTATCAAATAACACAATTCTACACCACAACTATATGTAGGCTTTATTGTGGCCTAATAACATATCTTCTACTTCATCAATCTTGAAGAATTTACATCTCAGCATGCTTCGCGCACTTCTAAAATACATGGGCGATAAATCTGCCCAAAAACAGGTAGGGGGCGGGCGTCTCCTTTTCGGCCCCATCACACGTCTCCCTCCTGATTTTGTTGTCGTCCCGACAACATCACTCACTCTGGCGCTTCAGTTGTAACCTCTCAGATCGTCTTGGGGCAGGACCCTCTATTGGCTGCAGCGCATACCAGCCTGGTTCGGGCATTAGACCATGCACGTCCTCCCCAGGATCTGTCTCATCTGGCGAAGCTGGTGCCTCAGGTAGGCCTAGTGTAGCATCTACCAGATTCGGAGAATCATCTTTGTCCTCACTTCGTCTTAGTTCGTGCGCCGCAACCCTCATCTTCAGATCTTCGTTGCTTGCTGGCCTTATCACATAAGGACCACCGCTTGCTTCTGGAATTGACGATACAATGAATTCGTCGTTGGACCACACGTCTTGTATTTTGGCCCTGTCAGTGTAGTGCACTCTTTCACCCACTCGCAATGGTGTGGGGCCTGGAAGCTGATTACTTCTCTCCCTCCTGTCAGCGGCCATTTTCTGCATTCTCTCTGCAGCTTTTTGGTGGGCTATGTGCAACCTCTCTAGGTGACCTTGCAGCCACTCGTCAGTTGTCTCCGGCTCTTCATCTGGGCGCGTGCCTATCATGAAGTCTAGAGGAAGCCTCGGTTCTCTGCCGAAGAGGAGGTAGTATGGTGAGTACCCTGTCGAAGAGTGGGGGGTAGAGTTGTAGACCATAACCACCTCCGCTAGATGCTCAGACCACTTTCGCTTCTGGTCGGCTGTCATGGGTCTCAGCAGATCATGCAACGTCTTGTTGAAGCGCTCGCACTGCCCGTTGCCTTTAGGATTGTAAGCTGTAGTGCGGCTCTTGTGGACTCCATATACCTTGCACAGCTCTGCGACTATCGCTGACTCGAAGTTCCGGCCTTGATCAGAGTGTATCCTCTGAGGAGCTCCGAGATACTGGAACCACTTTTCCACCAGGGCCTTGGTGACTGTTGTTGCTTTTTGGTCTCTTGTTGGTATAGCAATGGTGTACTTGCTGAACACATCTGTCAGCACTAATACATTCTCGAACCCTTTGGAATCCCGCTCTAGCAGGGTGAAATCCATTGCTACCACCTCAAGTGGTCTGGAGGCAATCAAGTTTCCCAATGGCCCATGAAACTTCAGTTGAGGTGCCTTGGCAACGTTACATCGGTTGCATCTGCGACAAAAGACGTCAACATCAGCTGTGATGCCTACCCAGAAGCACCTACTTCTCAGCAACTGCAGCATGCGCTCTCTTCCCTGATGGCCCACCCTGTGGGCAGAGTCTAGTATCCGTGGTTTCATGGACTCAGGTATTACCAGTTGTTTTATGCTGGATCCCTTAGCACTGTTTCGTCAAGCTTGACACCACTGGCTTTCTCCTGTGCCCCTGCTGCCTGCTCAAATATCTCATGCAGCCTATAGGCAAACTCACGCACCGATTCCCGTGGCCCTTGGTACGCTGAATAGAATAGCGCCATTAGTTCTTGGGTGCTCCTCGATTCTCCATACACCCTGAGTATGGCCTGAAGCATTGCCTCCGGGTCATTGTCTCTTACTTGTATCCACAGCTCCCTGCGGACAACTGGGGTCACACTGTCGAGTATCACATCGGTTTGATCCTCCTTACTCATGTAGCCGGACCTCCACGCAGCTCTAACCTCCCTTGCATAGTCCTCCGCGTTTGGTCCTGTGCGTTCTCCAAAAGTTCTCACTTTCTTGTGGGTTGACACCAACATGTACTGCCCGTGTCCTGCCTGGGGCAGTGGATCTGCTACTGATCCTTCAGTTGGCACCACTGATGCCCCAACCACTTGTGTTGGATCTGCATCCTCATGCTCCCCTTTGCTCGTAGCACGTGTGCTCCTCGCGGCCATCTTGCTGCCGGACCGCACTGCTGGGTGTTTACTATATTTGTTCGTTCGCTGTTTCGCTGTTTGCTCGGTGTCACTGTCTGCCTTATCCTGCCGACGACGCTAATTGTGATAGGGTGGGCGAGATGATGATGATGATTATGTTGTGATTGTGATATCACTCTCTTGTCACACTCGCACCGACCCGAACAACAATAAAACTCTTGATTATAGAGGCAGGGGCTATATTTATTTTTATAACCCATTCAAAGACAAAGCAAACATTAAACAAATAAACTAGCGAACATCACAAAATCAAACAAAACAAAACACCCAACAGTGCCCGATGCTAATCTGAAGAAGCAAACAAAGCACAGAATAGTTAAAATCATAATATAATACTGAATGAGAAACACCACGCTCTCACCTGTCAAACTGTCCTACGCCGCCACCTGACACACTCAACTATCACACACACACACTCGTGTGTCGTCCAATGCGACTAGTATGGTGTTGTGCATGAGGCTGGCAACGCACCATGTAACACAGGTTGCTACGGAAACCACTACTGCAAGAGCACACACTCAGCTATCACACACACACACACACTCATGCATGTCGTCCAATGAGACTAGTAAGGTGTTGTGCGTGGGGCTGGCAATCTCACCATGTAACACAGATTGCTACGGAAACCACTACTGCAAGAGCACACACTCAGCTATCACACACACACACACTCATGCATGTCGTCCAATGAGACTAGTAAGGTGTTGTGCGTGGGGCTGGCAATCTCACCATGTAACACAGATTGCTACCGAAACACTACTGCCCTAGCATATGAATACTTAATATGGAGGCAAACCACACTGTTGGCCCCATGCTCCCTCAGGAGCGGAGAAGAGAAATATATACCTTGAAGTGAGCCCACGTGCTCTCACAACCATTCCTCACATAACCATAATTAAATAATCATAAAATGGACATAAAATAATATTCAACTATATGTACAACAAATACTCTCAGTAATGAGAATAAGCTACTACCTCATAACCGATCCACATCAGTATCCGCTACTGCATTCTGAAGCATGTCGTATGTGACGACTGGTGCGGCTGGGAATCTCATCACATGAAACACATCGTTACCGAAACAACCACTGCAATAGCATAAAAATGCTTCTTGTCGGCTTGTGATAGACACCAGCCACATTGGTGTTTCCATGCTCCGCCGGGAGCAACCAGAGAAACACATGTCTCAACAAAGGAGTGGCCTCGCGCTCTCCAGAAATCTAAATACATATGATGAAATACTTGATACTAAACTCTTACATACGTGATTTGGTCTTAACACTAGTGAAATATATCCACACATTATCTCCACTCAATTATATTTTAAGACTAAATTATCAGGTCCTGGAAACACATTCACTTTTTCATTTAAACATTAGAACAGACACGCTGAATACTAATAATAAAACTACAGAATACTAAAGCTAATTTAAATTAACTCACATGTCATGTCTTTGTGTTCTTCTGTGTGGGTACACAGCGCGCTTCGTCGTTTGCTCTCTCGTGTGGGCTGAATCTTCAAATCGGCCTTTTTTTTTTTTTTATTAATGTGTTTGCTACTTCATTTTGTAGCACGCCCCTTTCAACCATCTACCATGTACATGGATTTGTTGGTTATATCAGGTAAACCGGCCTTTTGCCGATCGCTATTTCTTTTTATAGGCACTAGGCTAATCACTCACTTATCTGCGCGCTGGGCGTATTAATCTTGGCTACTTAAATATCACACGCGATTATCGCTTAGGAATAGCGAAAACACAAATAAAACCTACAGCTATTATCAAATAACACAATTCTACACCACAACTATATGTAGGCTTTATTGTGGCCTAATAACATATCTTCTACTTCATCAATCTTGAAGAATTTACATCTCAGCATGCTTCGCGCACTTCTAAAATACATGGGCGATAAATCTGCCCAAAAACAGGTAGGGGCGGGCGTCTCCTTTTCGGCCCCATCACACGTCTCCCTCCTGATTTTGTTGTCGTCCCGACAACATCACTCACTCTGGCGCTTCAGTTGTAACCTCTCAGATCGTCTTGGGGCAGGACCCTCTATTGGCTGCAGCGCATACCAGCCTGGTTCGGGCATTAGACCATGCACGTCCTCCCCAGGATCTGTCTCATCTGGCGAAGCTGGTGCCTCAGGTAGGCCTAGTGTAGCATCTACCAGATTCGGAGAATCATCTTTGTCCTCACTTCGTCTTAGTTCGTGCGCCGCAACCCTCATCTTCAGATCTTCGTTGCTTGCTGGCCTTATCACATAAGGACCACCGCTTGCTTCTGGAATTGACGATACAATGAATTCGTCGTTGGACCACACGTCTTGTATTTTGGCCCTGTCAGTGTAGTGCACTCTTTCACCCACTCGCAATGGTGTGGGGCCTGGAAGCTGATTACTTCTCTCCCTCCTGTCAGCGGCCATTTTCTGCATTCTCTCTGCAGCTTTTTTGGTGGGCTATGTGCAACCTCTCTAGGTGACCTTGCAGCCACTCGTCAGTTGTCTCCGGCTCTTCATCTGGGCGCGTGCCTATCATGAAGTCTAGAGGAAGCCTCGGTTCTCTGCCGAAGAGGAGGTAGTATGGTGAGTACCCTGTCGAAGAGTGGGGGGTAGAGTTGTAGACCATAACCACCTCCGCTAGATGCTCAGACCACTTTCGCTTCTGGTCGGCTGTCATGGGTCTCAGCAGATCATGCAACGTCTTGTTGAAGCGCTCGCACTGCCCGTTGCCTTTAGGATTGTAAGCTGTAGTGCGGCTCTTGTGGACTCCATATACCTTGCACAGCTCTGCGACTATCGCTGACTCGAAGTTCCGGCCTTGATCAGAGTGTATCCTCTGAGGAGCTCCGAGATACTGGAACCACTTTTCCACCAGGGCCTTGGTGACTGTTGTTGCTTTTTGGTCTCTTGTTGGTATAGCAATGGTGTACTTGCTGAACACATCTGTCAGCACTAATACATTCTCGAACCCTTTGGAATCCCGCTCTAGCAGGGTGAAATCCATTGCTACCACCTCAAGTGGTCTGGAGGCAATCAAGTTTCCCAATGGCCCATGAAACTTCAGTTGAGGTGCCTTGGCAACGTTACATCGGTTGCATCTGCGACAAAAGACGTCAACATCAGCTGTGATGCCTACCCAGAAGCACCTACTTCTCAGCAACTGCAGCATGCGCTCTCTTCCCTGATGGCCCACCCTGTGGGCAGAGTCTAGTATCCGTGGTTTCATGGACTCAGGTATTACCAGTTGTTTTATGCTGGATCCCTTAGCACTGTTTCGTCAAGCTTGACACCACTGGCTTTCTCCTGTGCCCCTGCTGCCTGCTCAAATATCTCATGCAGCCTATAGGCAAACTCACGCACCGATTCCCGTGGCCCTTGGTACGCTGAATAGAATAGCGCCATTAGTTCTTGGGTGCTCCTCGATTCTCCATACACCCTGAGTATGGCCTGAAGCATTGCCTCCGGGTCATTGTCTCTTACTTGTATCCACAGCTCCCTGCGGACAACTGGGGTCACACTGTCGAGTATCACATCGGTTTGATCCTCCTTACTCATGTAGCCGGACCTCCACGCAGCTCTAACCTCCCTTGCATAGTCCTCCGCGTTTGGTCCTGTGCGTTCTCCAAAAGTTCTCACTTTCTTGTGGGTTGACACCAACATGTACTGCCCGTGTCCTGCCTGGGGCAGTGGATCTGCTACTGATCCTTCAGTTGGCACCACTGATGCCCCAACCACTTGTGTTGGATCTGCATCCTCATGCTCCCCTTTGCTCGTAGCACGTGTGCTCCTCGCGGCCATCTTGCTGCCGGACCGCACTGCTGGGTGTTTACTATATTTGTTCGTTCGCTGTTTCGCTGTTTGCTCGGTGTCACTGTCTGCCTTATCCTGCCGACGACGCTAATTGTGATAGGGTGGGCGAGATGATGATGATGATTATGTTGTGATTGTGATATCACTCTCTTGTCACACTCGCACCGACCCGAACAACAATAAAACTCTTGATTCTAGAGGCAGGGGCTATATTTATTTTTATAACCCATTCAAAGACAAAGCAAACATTAAACAAATAAACTAGCGAACATCACAAAATCAAACAAAACAAAACACCCAACAGTGCCCGATGCTAATCTGAAGAAGCAAACAAAGCACAGAATAGTTAAAATCATAATATAATACTGAATGAGAAACACCACGCTCTCACCTGTCAAACTGTCCTACGCCGCCACCTGACACACTCAACTATCACACACACACACTCGTGTGTCGTCCAATGCGACTAGTATGGTGTTGTGCATGAGGCTGGCAACGCACCATGTAACACAGGTTGCTACGGAAACCACTACTGCAAGAGCACACACTCAGCTATCACACACACACACACACACACTCATGCATGTCGTCCAATGAGACTAGTAAGGTGTTGTGCGTGGGGCTGGCAATCTCACCATGTAACACAGATTGCTACGGAAACCACTACTGCAAGAGCACACACTCAGCTATCACACGCACACACACTCATGCATGTCGTCCAATGAGACTAGTAAGGTGTTGTGCGTGGGGCTGGCAATCTCACCATGTAACACAGATTGCTACCGAAACACTACTGCCCTAGCATATGAATACTTAATATGGAGGCAAACCACACTGTTGGCCCCATGCTCCCTCAGGAGCGGAGAAGAGAAATATATACCTTGAAGTGAGCCCACGTGCTCTCACAACCATTCCTCACATAACCATAATTAAATAATCATAAAATGGACATAAAATAATATTCAACTATATGTACAACAAATACTCTCAGTAATGAGAATAAGCTACTACCTCATAACCGATCCACATCAGTATCCGCTACTGCATTCTGAAGCATGTCGTATGTGACGACTGGTGCGGCTGGGAATCTCATCACATGAAACACATCGTTACCGAAACAACCACTGCAATAGCATAAAAATGCTTCTTGTCGGCTTGTGATAGACACCAGCCACATTGGTGTTTCCATGCTCCGCCGGGAGCAACCAGAGAAACACATGTCTCAACAAAGGAGTGGCCTCGCGCTCTCCAGAAATCTAAATACATATTCTCACCTCACAGTAACCCATTAAATATACAGTAGAATTATGATAAGTAGGCTATCGTGAAATACACTCAATTACTTTTACATTAGGCCTAAAGAAAATAAAATAATTACTCTTGACTTTAACAAAACTGGCATTAACACGAAAGCTATCTCTTTCCTTTACTGGGGAAAATTATCTTAATCCGCTTCCCACCCCCGTCTCAATTCACACAATATAAAACTGGCGTTTTCTTTATACACACGCGTGGTGACGCGCCGCCTTTCATGACCACGTGGTGCTATCTTGATATTTTGCTAACAAGCCAATATCATCTAAATTCAAGTAATAGATGCTTCTCTGTCCAGTTTCATGTATAAAACACTCT
Organism: Oreohelix idahoensis; assembly: GCA_024509875.1. Classification (NCBI taxonomy): domain Eukaryota; kingdom Metazoa; phylum Mollusca; class Gastropoda; order Stylommatophora; family Oreohelicidae; genus Oreohelix; species Oreohelix idahoensis. Next base: position 336,523 of record JAMPIV010012685.1, read on the forward strand.
CCTACTAAATTTGCCCGGTCTGATGGATGAAATACTTGATACTAAACTCTTACATACGTGATTTGGTCTTAACACTAGTGAAATATATCCACACATTATCTCCACTCAATTATATTTTAAGACTAAATTATCAGGTCCTGGAAACACATTCACTTTTTCATTTAAACATTAGAACAGACACGCTGAATACTAATAATAAAACTACAGAATACTAAAGCTAATTTAAATTAACTCACATGTCATGTCTTTGTGTTCTTCTGTGTGGGTACACAGCGCGCTTCGTCGTTTGCTCTCTCGTGTGGGCTGAATCTTCAAATCGGCCTTTTGCCGATCGCTATTTCTTTTTATAGGCACTAGGCTAATCACTCACTTATCTGCGCGCTGGGCGTATTAATCTTGGCTACTTAAATATCACACGCGATTATCGCTTAGGAATAGCGAAAACACAAATAAAACCTACAGCTATTATAAAATTACACAATTCTACACCACAACTATATGTAGGCTTTATTGTGGCCTAATAACATATCTTCTACTTCATCAATCTTGAAGAATTTACATCTCAGCATGCTTCGCGCACTTCTAAAATACATGGGCGATAAATCTGCCCAAAAACAGGTAGGGGCGGGCGTCTCCTTTTCAGCCCCATCACAGAACTACCTTGACCTTTCATTCATCGCTTGAATCTTCTTCTCCACTCCTGTTCCACTATCACATGTGCCAAAAAAAAACCAAACATTCAAACAAACAAAATAGCCATATTTTTATAATAAAGTTTTGTAAGTGCACCACTGACAGACAAAGCAGCTAGTGGCCATCAAACCTAACAATCCATGTATGTGTCAGCATATGTCTAATAAAAACTGAAATTTTGATTTCCTGTTTTTTTTTTTTTCTTTCAGGAGTAATATCAGGGCTCACTTTAGGCTTACTGTCTCTAGATTCAACCACACTGCTCACTATGAAAGACGGAGGGACCCCAAGCCAAAGAAAATATGCCACTCGCATTCTGCCTGTAGTGAAGCAGCATCACTTACTGATGGTGACATTACTGCTGTCAAATTCGGCTGCTGTGGAGGCTATGCCTATTTTCTTAGACAGGATTTCAAACCCCATATTTGCCATTATCATTTCTGTGACAGCAGTTTTTGTATTTGGAGAGTAGGTATTCTCATCAAGTTGATCATTGTTTCAGTTATCGCCATCATTGTAATTTTACTTTGCGCTTCTTATGTAGCATGCATCCACCACTATAGCTGTTCCCCGTACAGGAAACCTGCATCTAGTATTCACATGCTCCTGCAGTGGTGATTTCATTGGCTGTTTGTTTTCCATAATAAGGTTGCCAGCCCCATGCACAATCTCATATGATGCCTTACACAACATGCCAGTGGGGGCAGTAGTCCTATTTGTTCTTTATCTCTTCGCAAACCCCCAGGAACTGCACGGGACAAATATAAAACTGCCTTTACCCTTTTTAAACAAAAGCATTTTATTGCACATATCACGCTACTTTGAATTCATTATAGTTTCAATTCTTGCTGGAATTTTGTGTTATTCTGGCAGCTATTTAAGCAATTCAGTTAACGTAATAATAAGTACAATTACATCTGGCAAATAAGTACAGTTACATCTGGCAAATAAGTACAGTTACATCTGGCAAATGAGTACAATTACATCTGGCAAATAAGTACAGTTACATCTGGCAAATAAGCAGTTACATCTGGCAAATAAGTACAGTTACATCTGGCAAATAAGTATAGTTACATCTGGCAAGTAAGTACAGTTACATCTGGCAAATAAATGCAGTTAAATCTGGCAGTAAATACAGTTGAATCTGACCTGGTTATTGTTTATTTTTTCATGTTCGGGGTGGTTTAAAAGTCACTTCCCATTTTTAAACTATTATTTCTTCACTCATGTGCCACTAATTTTATATGAAACAAATGTCAGGATAAAGAGAATTGAATGTTATTTTATTATATAAAATGATATATCACATTAACAGAATAACTCAGTGTGAGATCCAGCCTGATCAACACATGACTTCACAGTGGACAAACATTTTTTGTAAGGCCTATGTAATGGCCAATTTAGATTGTACTTTATTAACAGGAAAAAAACAACTTATTAATCAGATGACAGCTATTTATCCTTATTTTGACATGTTTCATTTATATCCAATAGACACAAGCAAAGATGTACAAATACAGAGTGGCTTTTTAACCACCCTTTAGTTCCTGGGGGTGGCTGGAGAGACAAAGAAGAAAGATGGCTACTGCTTCCTCACACATGTTGTTAGAGATGACAAATATGAGGTTGTCATAGAGGTTGGCAACCTCATCATGCCCAACAGCAGAAGATGGCTATTAAACACTAAATAATATGTTTGCGAAGGCAGATCACAGCAGAGATGAGGAACTACAGATTACATATCCTGGGAATAAGTGAGAGCAGATGGACCAGGATGGGGAGAATAAAAACAGCTACAGGAGAAACAGTACTTTACTCTGGTAGAGAGGATGGTCAGCACAATGAAGGTGTAGCCATTATTCTACAGAAAGGAATAGAAAGGACATTACTGAAATGGCAACCCATCAACAGACTGATAAGAACAAGACTGAGAGGGAAAATTCACCAACACCACAATAATACAATGCTATGCACCAACAAATGACAGTGATGAAGAGGTCAAGGACAACTTCTATCAACAGCTACAAAAGGAAATCGAAACTGCACCTAGGTATGATCTTATTATAGTAATGGGAGACCTCAATGCGAAAGTTGGTACACACAATACTTATAATGAAAGAGTAATGGAGAAATGCAGCAGTGGAACAGTAAACGAAAATGGGGACAAACTAATAAGCTTCTGCAGCATTAACAACCTGGTCATTGGAGGAACACTTTTTTCCACACAAAGAAGTGCACAAGTTAACGTGGAAATCACCAAACGGACGGGACAGAAACCAGATAGACCACATTATGATCAATGGTAGATGGAGGCATGCATTACAAGACGTGAAAGTAAGAAGAGGTGCAGATGTGGGAAGTGATCATCACCTTGTAGTAGTAAGACTGAAGGTGAAACTCAGAGCTACTGAACCAATTGCAATCAAACAGAAAAGATATAACATCATGAAACTCAAGGACCCCCTCACCAGAAAAGCTTTTGTCTTTGATGTAAAGAGACGATATCAAATTGCCAAAAGCCAGAAAAGTACAGCGACTGATGATGTTGACCAGAAATTCAACATCATTTCAACAATATACAAGGAAAGCAGCGAATCATGCTTGGGTTCCAGGAAAGAAAGAGACGAGATCGGATAACACCAGAAACATTAAACACCATAGCGATGAGAAAAGAAATAAAAAGAAAGAAAACAGAAGCAAAGTCTCCCAGGTTAAAGGAAATATATAGTGAACAGTACAGTCAGCTGGACAAAGAAGTAAAATGTCAAACTCGTGCCAACAAAAGGAAATTTCTGGATAACCTTGCAAGGCAGGCAGAAGAGGGAGCACTGAGAAGTGAATAAAGCACAGTTTATAAAATAACAAAAACTGTCAGCGGAAAATGAGGTGCAAACAACATAACGTTAGTAAGAGACAAGCAAGGAAATCTCATCACCACAGCACAGGGGCAGGAAACAAGATGGGCAGAGCACTTCAGAGAAGCACTGAATAAGAAACCACCAGAGATGCAGCTGAATGTTCATGAGGCTGAAAGTGACTTAGACGTAAATACAGACATTCCACGAAGAGAAGAAATCATCACAGCTATCAGAGGGTTAAAGAATGGAAAAGCACCTGGTCACGACAATTTAAATGCTGAGTTATTCAAGGCAGACCCTGAACTAGCAGCAGAACTATTAGAACCACTATTTGCACAAGTCTGGAAAACAGAGACAACACCAGCGGAGTGGAGTAAAGGAATAATTGTCAAATTGCCCAAAAACCGTGACCTTGCAGACTGCAACAACTGGAGAGGAATTACTCTCCTTTCAGTTCCCAGTAAAATACTAGGCAGGATAATTATCCAGAGAATTTCAAAAGCAGTTAGACCATAAACTGAGGAAAGAACAAGCGGGGTTCAGAAAGAATAGCAGATTGCAGATCATAAATTCACCCTCAGGAACATTATAGAGCAGTGCTCAGAATGGCAGAGACAGCTATACATTAACTTTGTTGATTTTGAAAAGGCTTTTGACAGCATACACATGGACAGCCTATGGAAAATACTGAGGGCTTATGGAATTCCTAGCTGCATCGTTTCCATTATAAAAAAAGCCTCTATTCTAACTTTACATGCAGTGTTGGGTTGAGCAACTTAACTTTAGAGGTAACGACAGGAGTACAACAGGGATGCCCCTTATCAACAACTTTATTTTTGACTGTCATAGACTGGGTGATGCGCCAGACAACAGAGGGCAGTCCAAGAGGAATTAGATGGACAACATTTTCTACACTGGAAGACCTGGAATATACAGATCACATTGCACTACTAGCACATTCACATCAACACATCCAAGAAAAAACTGATAGACTGAATTAGTATAGCCAGCAGGTTGGTCTGAACATCAGTCTGAAGAACCTGAGCTAATAACAATAAGGAACCAGAAGCTAGAACATACAGGCACATTTACATACTTAGGATGGATAGTAACACCAGACAGCAGAACAATCAAGAACATCAACAACAGAATGAATAAAGCGAGAACAGCCTTTGCTAGTCTCAACAACATCTGGAAATCTTCCCTGTACAGCACAAACACCAAATTAAGATTATATGAGAGTTGTGTACTTTCTGTGCTTCTCTATGGTGCAGAATGCTTTGAGAGTAACAGAGAAGGAAATGTTGAAACTGTCCTCTTTCCACACAGTGTGCTTAAGGAAAATTCACCAAATTCTTTTGGCTGAATACCATCACCAACTAAGAACTACTTATTCAGAGTAACCAAGAGGACTTGCACACCACCATAACAGGCAGACGCTGGAGTTGGGTTGGCCACGTCCTCAGAAGGGACCCTGATGCCATTACAAGAACAGCTATGCTATGGACCCCCGAAGAAAAATGAAAGAGAGGCCGACCAAAAACAACTTGGCAGAGAACTGTGAAGGCTGAGATGCAAAGAATGAACCAGAGTTGGGGCACTGTACAAAGGATGGCCGCTGACCAAACAAGGTGGAAGCAATTTGTTGCTGCCCTACAAGACGCCACCAGGCATGATGGCCACTAACTGCTTTGACAGTCTGCGGCTAAGGATCAAAGAAGAAGAAGAATATGTTTGCGAGGAGACAAAGAAAGAATACGACTACTGTTCCCGACAAATGTCAGGTTGTTCTTGGAGCAGACAACCTCATCAGACAAAACTATATGTTACAGAAACCACCGCTGCAAGAGCACATATACTTTTTGAGTGTAGGCTTCCTGCAAGGGGAGAAGCTACAGTGGTGGCTCCCATGCTCCATTAGGAGCAAAGATGTGAATGATAATGAATAGTTTATTATTAAGTTTGGTTCTCCCTGAACATATCTCATAGTCCTGTCCCTCCCCCACCACCACCACCATGTGTAACTGATCAATGTTTCATGTATTTCTCATACTCTTTTTGTTTCAAGAGTGTTGCCACAAGCTGTATGTACGAGATATGGATTGTCCATTGGTGCTAAGCTGTTGCCGTATGTATTTATTTATTTTTCAAACATGTTAGTTTACTCCTGGTTTTATGTGAAAGTGACTCTTTATTTATGTGTGTGATTTATGGTGTCATTTAGTTTTTTTTAAATCCAATACTTGCCTTTGGTCTTAGACTCTTTGCTTTGTTTTTATAATCATTTGTAGTTATAATAATTTTGTTTAAAGGTTATGTGATTAGTCACTATTACGTGCTTTTCTTTGTCTTTCTTCTTTGTTTTGTGCTGCTTACAGAGCATGGAGCAACTACTGTACCTGGTTCACTTGCTGAAAGCCTGCATCAAGCAGTCACATGATCTTGCAGAAGTGGTTTCTGTGTCAATTTGTTTTACATGATGAGGTTGTTGTTGATCCCATGCACAACCTCATAATAGTCACCTTGTATGACATCACCAGGAATGCAGTAACCCTATTGTTTTATTGTCTCTTTAGAGACTCCCGGAACTACACAGGATGTTACTTGCTTTTGGTGTATCCGATTGGTTAAGTGGTTAGAGCACTTTTCTCTCACGGTGCTATTACCGCATTCTGGGGAAACGAAATGTGGTACTGTAATGTGACTCTCCATGATTTTCTTCTTCGGTCCTTGACCACTGCCTGGCACAGCAATCAGTGACCATCACGCCTGGTAACGTCTTGTACAGGCAGCAAAAAACTGTTTCCACTCTGCTAGCTCAGCAGCCATCCTTCATGTGGGGCTCTTGCTCTGGTTCATGCTTAGCATCTCTGCTTGCACAGTTCTCCACATGGTTTCTTTTGGCCGGTCATGCTTTTTGCTTTCATGGTCAAATGTGTGACTTTGACACTCATCATTATCATGTGCACCATCATAACCTTTATCAGTAAAGTCATTGTAAAAATTATCATATTGATCTGTTTATAAAAGACGAGAGAAAGGGCAGAATGTCAGATGGGCCTGTGTGCCCAATTCTCAACACTTGGAAAATAAAGTTCGTTCATTCATTCCACTGTAAAAAGGTACCTGACTCTGCTCCAGAGGAAGGCAAAAGCAGTGAGAAAGGAAACCAGTCACCCTCACCTCATAAAGCTGGACCTAGTTCAAAGATGCAGCAATAGAGAATGCAGTCAGTGACCCATAGCTTGACTGCTTGCATCAGGATCAGTGAACCAGAGATGGTCAAGACCCTACTCCACCTCCACGTGGTGGTCCTGGAAACAGATTGCATCACTGCAGTCTGGCTGAGCGAGTAGGGATCGCAGTGGGAAGGCAAACCCGGTCCCAAAAAATGCTGTGCAGAAGTCGGATGTGTCGACCGAAAGGTGCAGATATCACAGCTTAGGCGTAAACAGACACAACGCAACCACCGTCCTTTTCAGGACGAACAAGGAAGAAGAAGTTAAGTGAAATCTCTAACACTTCACTCCTCAATGGCAGATTCTGTTATGGAACTATATCTACCTTTACATGCTTTTGGATGGCTTGTATGCCATATCGTAAATTGCTATTATCAATGCATGATGTTTTCTGGTGAATTAATTTTATAACTTCCTTATGTTTCACTTTGTTGGAAAACTTAGTTTAGTCTATAAATCATAAATATAAATTTGATTTATGTTTTTAGAGCACTTTCCATTAGTGCTGTTATATATTGTTACACTTTTTTGTACATTTTATATGTAACAGACTCTTTATTACTAGTTTCTGGTTTTATGTTTCTGGACTCCTCATATTAATTCTTAATCATCATCAACACCCTTCCGTCTCCCCCAGGGAGCATAGACCTTCAACAAACTTACGTCAAGTCTTCCTGTCCCGTGCCGTCTGCTCAAGGTCTTTCTATGTCTTTTTTTATGTCAATCATGTCTGTCTCCAGTTCTCTTCTTCATGTGTTACTTGGTTTTCCTCTACTTCTTTTACCCTGGTGATTCCAGAATAAGGTCTGCATGGTAAGTCTATCAACAGGTTTCCTCAGTGGGTATCTGATAAGGTCTCTTTTTTGGAAGACAGACGTCATCATCAGTTGATAAACTCTTTTAATACAAGACCCTTGCCCTGAGCAAGAGACATGCTGAAAAATCTGAAGCTCACTCGAACATCACCAGAGTTAAATACTGTGTTGTTGTGTTGCTCGTGGTTTGAGTATGGAATGTCAACTTGACCTACGCAGTGGTGTGTAGACATAGATTGAGTGTATAATATGCGAATGATAAGAAGAGTTCGTGGTGTTGATAAATGTTCTTTTCTCACACTCATGTATGGCTGGAAGTCATCGACACCAACGACTGTGTACCTTTACCACAGTTTAATTGGACGTACACACTCGACAGCACAGATAGTGACAAATCACAGGTTGGCATAATACATCATGGTACAGTGGATAACTGGTCTTGCAATGTTACATGGGCACTCATGTAGAATAATAGTATAATGGACTGTCAGTAGCCAAGCACTCAGTATTGCCCATATATATATCATCTGAGTTTACTGACAAAGCACGTCAGATTATAAACAATATCCAAGATGGCTTCTAGACCTAACCTCGTCTAGTGAAGATTCCTTAACATAATGTCCAGCACAGATTTTTCCATATAATCAAATTGAACCGCTAGCAATGGGTTCTCATGTGTAGCAGTGATCTCTGGACTAATCAAGCGATAATACGGGCATCCCTTTTCTCTTCTTGAAAGTCACTAAATGTTTGGTTACAAGATGGCTTCTCTCGTGAGCTGTCACTCACGTTTGGATACAGATAATGAATCTGTCTTAAAGTTAGTCATTCATTAAATGTTTCATTGCTCTGTAGATTCTATCATGATACAATTGACTGCATTCTACAGGATATAGTGCTGCTAGGAATCAGAGTCGTTTTCCATCTAGTTAAATGCATCCTCTCAGATGTACAAATCATACCTATCGAAAAACGGTGGCTTCGTACGAGAGTTCAAAAGAGTATCTTTTATTACCTGCGTATCAGAAATATGATTCTGCCATTCCTTGGCAATAAGAATAAACACTGGGGTAAAGCATAAACGATAGGTCTAGACGACTATCACTTTCCCCATAAATATAGAGATCACTTTTTCCGGCGACAAGCCGACATAGAAAAAACACAGCCCCCATCATCAGGGCGAAGCCAAAACACACCTCTCTAGCGACACATCCGCCGAACAGCCCTTTGACCTTTCTATGCACAAAAAGAACATATAGTTCGACTTAGATATGTAAAGATATACAGATATAAGACAGACTCGTCCTACTCAGACAACAATACACATAAATTCAGGCCATAGATATTCTGAAGCAAGAACAATCTATTACTACCCAAACAAAGAATAAATCGCAGTAAAACTGGATTCATCCGTGGAGTTCGATCGAAAGAGACGACACAACTTTCAAGGGAAGTAACTCAATAATGACTTTTCCTTAAGCACTAAAAAGTATCTATTTTGTTTACAAAATATTTGCGAACATAACAAGTATACCAATGTATAATATTGTAAGATATCAAAGACTGCACGTAACAGTCTTACCACACCTCCCGGGGAAAAAAAATGGAACATTTTTTTTTTTTTGAAATACATCTAGGAGCAACGTACAATAGGCTCACAACGCATGAATAATGCGTAGATGAAAATATCAGGAATAAATATAACGCCTAATATGAGGCTAAGTCGACTTATGGAGCGACTGGTGAGAATGTGTCTCATAAACTGAGAGAAATTATTTCTCTACAAGTATATTTTTCCAGGAAGGTGTCATCAAAGTATAATACAATTCTGGCAATTACACGATGCCTAAAAAATTCATACCATAGTTTCGTATTAGATATCTTACATTTATGATTTATGAAGAAAAATCATCAAAGCACAGCGGTGAATAAACATCAATGAACCGCTATGTAGTGATACAATCATTATATTATTAAATTACAAATGTGTATCTATCATGATATAGAAAAGGAACTACTATAGAACTAGACATATCAAGAAGTCTAAGCCCTAATAGTTATGTGGAATCATGTGGGCATCTTGACAGAATGTCTGCCATCACATTATCTGATCCACGAATAGCTCGCACAGAGAAATGAAAAGGTTGAAGAGCAATTGCATATCGAGTAGACCTCGAGCTCTTCAAATTCTTACTCTGTATAGCAGTAAGAGCTTTTTGGTCGGTTTCTACTATGAAATGTGCGCCTAGAAGGAATCTCTGTAGTTTGAGGATCGACCAAACCATAGCTAATAGCTCACGGTCTAAAACCGAATAATTCCTTTCTGCCGCATTAAGTTTTCTGGAAATATACATTACAGGATGCAGAGTTCCAGAGTACTCTTGCATTAGTGCCGCTCCAATCCCAGTGGATGAAGCGTCACTACGAAGAACGAATGTCTTATCTTTAGTAGGTAGCACTAAAATAGGTGGTGTTGAAAACAATGTTTTAATCTTATCCAGAGAGCATTGGCATTCCTGAGACCAGTGGACCATATTAGGCGAACCTTTCTTTAGAAGTGTCGAAAGAGGTGCCATGATAGAGGATAGATTCTGAATGAATCTGCCATAAAATTGAATAAGACCTAACAGACTTCTCACCTGTTTTTTAGTCTTAGGGATCGAGATGTTAAGTATCCTACTAGTATTATGGTCCTCTGTCTTTAGGAAACCATGACCAACTCGGTGGCCTAGGAAAGAAATTTCGCTAAAACCAATATAGGCTTTAGAGGGTTTCGCTGTCAGGTTGTGCTCGCGCAAAGTAGACAGCAATTCATCTAACCCTGAATAGTGATCTTCCCAAGTATCGCTGAAAAGACAGATGTCGTCTAGATATGCAATGACATCTGACCGATAAGATAGGATTCGGCGCATCATGCGTACGAATGTAGCTGGTGCGTTCATAAGACCGAAAGGCATAAAATTCCATTGGAACAAACCTCTAGGTGTTGAAAAAGCCGTGAGAGGTTTGGCGCGTTCAGATAAAGGAACTTGCCAATATCCTTTAGACAAATCAAGTTTAGTGAAAAAATGAGATTTGGAGAGTCGAGTAAGTAGCTCTTCCAGTAAAGGCATAGGTTCGGCATCGAACTTCGTTACTTGATTCAATTTTCGATAGTCAACGCAAAGACGTATGTTATTGTCTTTTTTACGAACAATAACCATCGGCGAAGAATATGCAGAGGTGGATGGTTCGATTATTTTCAAATCTATCATCTCATCCAACTCTTTCTCAACCTGTGCTTGAAAATGTATAGGTATAGGATAAGGTCTAACCCTAATAGGAGTATGGTCAGTTAGAACAATGTCATGTTCAATGACATGCGTTTGTCCAGGGATGTCAGTGAGTACATCCTGAAATGTTTGCAACATAGTTGAAACTTGTCGCTGTTCTCCTAGAGACAAATCAGGAGAGACAGTAACGTTCTTCCATGATTCACTAGAATGAAGTGGGATCATTGGAAGAGGAAGATTTACATCTGAAAAACTTGTTTCCTCATCCTGTATCACGGACAGTGATGAGTAATGACCATGTTGTACTGGAGAATTGTCCGTTGCTTGGAAAATGGGTTGCAAATAATCCGGACGTTCATGGAATTCAGTAAGCATATTGATGTGGAAGGTTTTATGCTTCCCATCAATATTGACAATATAGTCGACATCGGAAATTTTCGATATTATATCGTACGGACCTTTCCAAGAAATAAGTAGTCTGTTTTCCCTACAAGGTAGTAATACAAATGCTTTGTCACCAGGACAAAGTTGTCGTAAGCATCTCTTCTTATTGGCAAATTGCCTTGCCTTCTGTTTCGCAAATTCAGAAGAAGAAGTTGCTAATTTGCATGCTTCGATAATCTTTTGTCTCAACGCGATGACATATTCGTAGGATGACTTTGTGTCATCGTCAATATTGTCAGCTGTTATGAGATCATGAAGCAACGACATAGGGCCACGCGGACGCGCGCCAAAGACGAGTTCAAAGGGAGAAAATCCTGTATGTTCATTGGGTACCTCTCTGTAAGCGAAGAGGGCCGCAGGTAAAACTCTGTCCCAGTCTTGAGGATGATCCTCAGTTATCTTCCCTAGTAAGTTTTTAAGTGTTCTATTAAGGCGTTCGACCATACCATTAGACATTGGATGGTAGATACTACTTAAAGATCTATCTATCTGCAGAGTAGACATTACTTGAGACATGGTATCTGATATTAGTTGGGTGCCATGGTCTGACAATATCTCTCCGGGGAACCCCAGACGAGAAAATATAAGCCAAAGAGCATCTGCAATGTCAGCAGTAGTAATGCTCTTCAGAGGAATAGCCTCTGGCCAACGTGTGCACATATCAACACACGTCAAGATAAACTGATGTCCTCTGGCAGACTTGATCTTAAATGGACCAATAATGTCTATGGCCATTTTTTGAAACGGCCGAATAGGAATGTCCGCCGCCTGAATGGGTGCAGCATGCCGTGGACCTTTGGATTTAACTTCCTGACATACTTTACAAGATCGACAATAAATCCGTATGTCCTTGTTTACCAATGGCCAAAAGAAAGCCGCAAGGACTCTTGACTTAGTACGGGAAAAACCCATGTGTCCAGCACACTGAGAGTCGTGAGCGTGCTGCAAAATTTTAACTCTCAAATTCTTGGGAACCAGGATTTGAGAATGACTTGACGTAATGGAGTCTTGAACCATACGTACAAGTACGCCATTCTTCTTTGTAATCCACGATTTACGACTTGTGTCTTTATTCGGATCACCTTTAGTTGCAAGAATGAAGAATTTCTTCAGAGTGGGATCATCTTCTTGCTGTTTTATAAACGAGTCACGAGAAATTACCAAGGGATCATCTTGGTTATGCACTTCATTATCTTCAGTAGATGAAGTTTGAGGCATATTAAGAGCCTGAGCTCTAGTGACTACAGCGTTAGCAATCTGCATGTTTTGCCTTTCCCACGCGGAAATTTGTTGCGGAGTGCATTCTTTGACTCCATGAATGCGACCGATGATGAGGTCAGCGATCGGATTCGGAAGAAGACATGCGTGTACATCTCCTGTAAAGAAAGGAGTAGCAATCCTAATGATAGCAGTAGAGTATTTCTCTAATGTGCCGCCAAATGTTACACATTTGACTACTTGTCCAGTGGCACGGGAAGGATCTACGAGTGACTGCCTAACACCAATTGTGGTGCATCCAGAATCAAATAGCACAGAGACTGGATTGTTATTTACTAAACCCTTATGTAAGACAAGAGAACCTCTTCCATCATGCGCGACTGATGCAGGAAGAGCAGGAAGAGGATGGCCACAGCTTAAAGTAGACACTGTGGTTGGCTCAAATAATGTTTTGCATTGGGGGCACTGAGATGCTCTCCCAAAATCAAAAGCGGCACATGCCATATTACTAGCATCATTATTATCTTTACTCTGTTTATAGGCTTCATGGGACTCTTGTTGTGCAGAGTTTGCCTGAAAATGTGGTTTATGTCTTTTGTTTTGAGATCTACCTCGGTTATTATCACCTCTGTAGTTATTGTTACCTCTATTGTAACCCCTATTTGGGTTTGAGTCATAGTTCCCTTGGTTACCATTATCATATTCATTATAATGAGTATCTCTGTAATTATGATCTTGTTGACTCCAAGACGGATAACCCGGATAGTTTCTATAATTACTTCCTCTACGGAAATTCCTATAATTATGACCACCCCTGTGTCGAGAGCTATCAGCTCGTCTCCAGTTCTTTGAAGAAGAACCCTGAAATGATTGGTTACCTTGGTTTTGATAACTATTATGGTTACCTTTTTTATCAAATCTGTTTTGAGGTCCCTGAAACCTGTGTGAATAATTGGGATTGTATGGTGTTGCTGAAGCAACTGGCATACTCTCCTTAATCTTAGTGTTGCCAAAAGTCACGTCGGGGTGTGCAGTGACATATTGGGAACAATATTCTTCCATTTCCTTTAGAGATTTGGGTTTACGCTCATGTATAAATTCAAGGAATGGTTTGTTAACACATGACATAATCTTATCTCTGAGCAACAAATCCATAAGTCCTTCATACGTTTTTTCTGTTTTGGAAAGCTCAATCCAACGATCAACTGTGAGACGTGCCTTTGCAGTGAATTCTGAGAATTCTACACCTGTCTCAGGCACCATCGTCTTAAACAAAAGGCGATAGCCTTCCTCACTTAGCTGGTATTTCTTTATCAAAGCCGCCCTAATGACATCATAATTATCCTTATCTGCTTCTCCTACAAGGCATAATCTAGTCAAAGATTCACCTTTCAAGTTTTCTGCTAATTGATTAGCGTATTGTGATTTATCCACATTATGTGTACGACAAGAACGTTCAAATCTATCCAGCCAGAATGTAATATCGTCACTGGACTGATTGAACGGTGGAACCTTAACCTTGTAAGTAGAAGGTTTACCATTACCACTAGATGCCTGATTAACATTACTCATACTTGTCAATCTCAATTTCTCTAACTCAAATTCATGTTCTCTTATTGCTTTTTTTTCTTCAGCTTCTCTGTCTAATCTTTTTTGTTCAGCATCTCTGTCTAATCTTTTTTGTTCAGCTTCCCTGTCTAATCTTTTTTGTTCAGCTTCCCTGTCTAATCTTTTTTGTTCAGCATCACTGTCTAATCTTTTTTGTTCAGCAGCAGCTTCTCTTTCTAATTTTTTTTTGTTCAGCTTCAAATCTCCTTTGCTCCACCTGCATCTGCAATTTCTTTTGTTCAGCAGCAGCCTCAGCTTCTCTTTCTAATCTTTTCTCTTCAGCCATAGCTTTTCTCTCTTCTGCAGCAGCTTTTCTCTCTTCTGCAGCTAATGCTTTGTCATATTGAGCAACTGCCCATTCTTCTAATTGTTGACCAGTTTTATCAAGGGATTTCCCTTGTGTAATGAAGTATTCTAATGTAGACATGATGTCTAACAATAATACTAATCACTTGAAACAATAATAATACCACAAGTTCTTAATGACTTGATTAATCAGTAAACTATCCCAATATCTGTGGGTCACAAGCCTTAATAAGGTCTTGTATAACAGTAATAATAATCAAGTACTGGTTTATACCATAATCCAAGTGCAGTGCACAGGCAATAGTGTCTTATGAAATATACCTATATAAAACATATGTCAACCAACAGAATACATAAAGTACAAATAGGACTGACAATACGAAAACGTTTGCAGAAATCAAATAAATCAAATAGGGAAATCAATGAAAATAATCACTGAATCTGCAAGGGATAACAACACAAATGACGTCACAGTATATGAATATAAATTGTGAATAGAACTGAAAGATAGAAAAGGGTAGACCAACAAATTACAAACAAATCAAAACAAAACTAAAGAACAAAGAAATATTACAAAAATAACAATAATTACAGTCTTCACAGCTAACACAAAAGCAACAGTTGTCGCAGCAAATTTTCAATCAAGAAAATTGCACCTATAGAAAACGCCCACAACGGACCCTCTATGACGTGGGATATTCTGTTGTGAGGACTCCGCCCAACCTAAACACAACCCGCTGACATAGAAACTAACATACTATACAAACAAATAACATGTAAACATAAATATATAAATTATGTGTATGATAGTATGTGTTGCGAAATAGGCTCAGTTTTACAGTAATGGCAAAGTTATTCTTATGAAAATAAACAAACTGCCACTTTATTCAATTAAACATTCTGGCCTTAAATATTAAAGTTCATATATAGAAAACAAGAAGATCCATCGATGAAAATAGGACTTCTTAGTTCAATAATACTGTCTTCCTGTTAATATTGACAAGAATTGATCCAACTGTTCTGTGAAACTCTGTAATGTCTAATGTACAAATGTCAACAACGCTGACCTACATACTGCATTCACTTGACAGGTCACGTGACGAAGTGTTGACAAAGAGCAAACCAATACTGCAAGTGTGTCGTATCAGCCACAGGAAACGGTCTGGCATCGGTAATCTGTTGACTTCTGAACTTCTGCGAGGTCAAACCCAGAAAGCTGGCCCACCAGTTGATAAGGTCTCTTTTTTGGAAGACAGACGTCATCATCAGTTGATAAACTCTTTTAATACAAGACCCTTGCCCTGAGCAAGAGACATGCTGAAAAATCTGAAGCTCACTCGAACATCACCAGAGTTAAATACTGTGTTGTTGTGTTGCTCGTGGTTTGAGTATGGAATGTCAACTTGACCTACGCAGTGGTGTGTAGACATAGATTGAGTGTATAATATGCGAATGATAAGAAGAGTTCGTGGTGTTGATAAATGTTCTTTTCTCACACTCATGTATGGCTGGAAGTCATCGACACCAACGACTGTGTACCTTTACCACAGTTTAATTGGACGTACACACTCGACAGCACAGATAGTGACAAATCACAGGTTGGCATAATACATCATGGTACAGTGGATAACTGGTCTTGCAATGTTACATGGGCACTCATGTAGAATAATAGTATAATGGACTGTCAGTAGCCAAGCACTCAGTATTGCCCATATATATATATCATCTGAGTTTACTGACAAAGCACGTCAGATTATAAACAATATCCAAGATGGCTTCTAGACCTAACCTCGTCTAGTGAAGATTCCTTAACATAATGTCCAGCACAGATTTTTCCATATAATCAAATTGAACCGCTAGCAATGGGTTCTCATGTGTAGCAGTGATCTCTGGACTAATCAAGCGATAATACGGGCATCCCTTTTCTCTTCTTGAAAGTCACTAAATGTTTGGTTACAAGATGGCTTCTCTCGTGAGCTGTCACTCACGTTTGGATACAGATAATGAATCTGTCTTAAAGTTAGTCATTCATTAAATGTTTCATTGCTCTGTAGATTCTATCATGATACAATTGACTGCATTCTACAGGATATAGTGCTGCTAGGAATCAGAGTCGTTTTCCATCTAATTAAATGCATCCTCTCAGATGTACAAATCATACCTATCGAAAAACGGTGGCTTCGTACGAGAGTTCAAAAGAGTATCTTTTATTACCTGCGTATCAGAAATATGATTCTGCCATTCCTTGGCAATAAGAATAAACACTGGGGTAAAGCATACACGATAGGTCTAGACGACTATCACTTTCCCCATAAATATAGAGATCACTTTTTCCGGCGACAAGCCGACATAGAAAAAACACAGCCCCCATCATCAGGGCGAAGCCAAAACACACCTCTCTAGCGACACATCCGCCGAACAGCCCTTTGACCTTTCTATGCACAAAAAGAACATATAGTTCGACTTAGATATGTAAAGATATACAGATATAAGACAGACTCGTCCTACTCAGACAAACAATACACATAAATTCAGGCTATAGATATTCTGAAGCAAGAACAATCTATTACTACCCAAACAAAGAATAAATCGCAGTAAAACTGGATTCATCCGCGGAGTTCGATCGAAAGAGACGACACAACTTTCAAGGGAAGTAACTCAATAATGACTTTTCCTTAAGCACTAAAAAGTATCTATTTTGTTTACAAAATATTTGCGAACATAACAAGTATACCAATGTATAATATTGTAAGATATCAAAGACTGCACGTAACAGTCTTCTCTCTTGTTTCACTGGCACTTGTCTGGCTCTTGTTATCTCTTGTTTCACTGGCACTTGTCTGGCTCTTGTTATCTCTTGATTCACTGACACTTGTCTGGCTCGTTATCTCTTGATTCACTGACACTTGTCTGGCTCGTTATCTCTTGTTTCACTGGCACTTGTCTGGCTCTTGTTATCTCTTGATTCACTGACACTTGTCTGGCTCGTTATCTCTTAATTCACTGACACTTGTCTGGCTCGTTATCTCTTGTTGCACTGGCACTTGTCTGGCTCTTGTTATCTCTTGATTCACTGGCACTTGTCTGGCTCTTGTTATCTCTTGATTCACTGACACTTGTCTGGCTCGTTATCTCTTGATTCACTGACACTTGTCTGGCTCGTTATCTCTTGTTTCACTGGCACTTGTCTGGCTCTTGTTATCTCTTGATTCACTGACACTTGTCTGGCTCGTTATCTCTTGTTTCACTGGCACTTGTCTGGCTCTTGTTTCACTGGCTCTTGTTATCTCTTGTTTCACTGGCACTTGTCTGGCTCTTATTATCAGTCCCATATTGGTGATCTTGTCATACCACTTCAATCCTTCTATTCTTAATTAATGAAATTGAATAATTATACTGTTAATTCTTAATAATGAAAAATTAATATTTTGTTTCATTATCTTTATAATATGTCTTTATGTTGCACACTTTTAAATTAATGGGTTATTTTATGTTGTCTTATGTTATACACATTTTAATTATTTATTGGATTATAACTCTTTCATAATGTTTTTTTTTAAATGTCATTGACATATACTTTTAAATTGTTGTGTAATCTTTATATCTCTTGCAGGCTTGTGTATTTTTTAATGGCTGTCCTTTTCATCATCGCATACCCGTTATCAAAATTACTTGATTGGTGCTTTGGAACAGATCATGGCACATTCTTCAGACGAGCTCAGTTAAAGGCTCTGATTGATATTCATGGAGAAGGTATGGTTGCACGGGAGGATGCTCTCACACAAGATGAAGTGACTATCATTAAGGTAATTTAAACCATAGATACCACATGGGGTTTGCAACCTCAGCATGAAAAACATATTGCCATAGAAACCACCACTGTAAGAGCTTGTAATTACTTTGTGCAGGCTTCCTGTGAGACTAGCTGCACTGTTGGCCCCATGCTTCATAAGGAGCACAAAGGCAAATGAATGAATGAAATAATACTCATCATCTCAACCCGTAACCCGTCATGGGTCGTAGGGGTGCCATGGTGGAAGCATCAGCAGACAGGGTCCTCCACTGCTCTCTATCCTCAGCAATGCGTACAAGTGTGGAAAAACCGTGTCCTGCCCATTCTTTGATGTTATCAGCCCAGGATTTTCTTTGCCTTCCTCTTCTCCGTTTACCTTCGACTGTTCCCTGGAGGATCATTTTCGAAAGGGAGTCATGACGAGTTACATGCCCAAACCAGGCAAGCTTTCGACGTTTCACTACTGACAAAAGTGGTTCTTGGTGGCCTGCATAGGTGTTTATCTTCTCTCTAACATAGACATTTGTTTTGTGCTCTTTATAACAAATGCGCAAAATTCTTCTATAACATTTATGCTCGAAAACCTGAATCCTTTGCTCCGTATCTGCAGTGAGTGTCCAGCTCTCACACCCATATAAGAGAATAGATAATACAAGTGATTTGTATAATTTGATCTTCACAGGAAAACTGATGTTACTTTTCCAGATCACATTCAGTCTTGTCATGGCAGATGAGGCCATCTCAAGTCTAGTCTTGATTTCTTTACTTGATCTCCCATCACTACATATAGTGGACCTGAGATATTTAAAGGTGTTAACTTCTTCTAACGTTTGCCCATTTAACATAATGTTGGTCGGAACATGTTTCTTATGGCTATTCACCAATATCTTGCTTTTTTCTATATTAATTTCCATCCCATATGTTCTTGTTATTTTCTCCAGTCTAGAGGTAAGTTCTGATTCTGTTCCAGCTATCAGATCGATATCATCAGCAAAACGTAGATTGCAAAGAGGTCGGCCTCCAATTGATATGGTTGTTTTATAATCATAAAGAGCCTCCTGCATAATATGTTCTAGATATATATTAAAGAGCACTGGGGACAGGATACATCCCTGGCGAACTCCTACAGTTGTTTTGAAAAATTCTCCAATGTCATTGCTTACAAAAACAGCACTGCTTGCATCCTTGTATAGTGAGTGCTTCAATGATATCTATGATGTTGGTATCAAAATTGAATTTTCTCATTATTTGCCATAAGCCTTCATGCCAGACTCAATCGAAGGCTTTTGTGAAATCGATGAAGTTCTGGTATAAATCGTGTTGATGCTGGAGATGTTTTTCGATCAGTAATCTAATATTGAAGATTTGTTCTGAGGTACTTCTTTTTGGTCTAAAGCCAGCCTGTTCCTCGGACAAGATTTCTTCTGATTTCTGTTTTATTCTGTTCAAAAGTATCCTTAACATCACTTTACTTGGATGACTAATAAGGCTAATGGTTCTGTAGTTCTTGCACATTTTTTAGATTTCCTTTCTTTGGAAGCGGTATTATTAATGACTGCGTCCACTCTTTTGGCCACTTTTTTGTGCTCCATGTCTTCTGGCAAATTGTTGTCATGATTTTTACTATATCTGGTCCTCCATATTTCAAGAGCTCTGCTGGGATATTATCCACACCCGGTGACTTCCCTCCTTTCAGCGAACATATAGCCTCTTCCACTTCTTCCCGTAATATTGCTGCATTTCCGAGTTCCCTGTTTTCGCACTTAATGTTGTTTAATATGCTATAGTCAGTGTCGAGTTTACAGTTATATAATTCTTTACAATATTCTGTCCACCTTCTCATTACAGCTGTTTTTTCATTGAGCAGAGCCCCATTGCTATCTTCTATGACAGTTACCCTGGGCTGTTGGGGTTTTGATAGTCTTCTTAATGTGTCAAAAGCTGCCTTGCTGTTACCTTTTATTAGCCCCATATTAATGGACTTACACTGATCAGCTACCCATTTTTCTTTAGCCTGTTTCATTTTCTTTCTAATATTTTTATTCACCATACTGTATTGCCATGCTGCTTCAGGAACCTCTTTCTTAACCTTTTTCATTTCCCGCCGTGTATCACATAACTTCAGAATGTCATCTGTAACCCATGGTTTGTTTATTTTGTCTAAATTGAATCTTAACTGAGAACATCTGTTTTGATTATAGTTCTTTTTGAGTTTAAGCTTGAGCGTCATCAATACCATGTCGTGATCACTACCAATGTCGGCGCCAGGAAAAGTCCTAGTCTTGGCTTTATTAATACGGGACTTGAATCTTTTGGATACAAGAATAAAATCAATTTGGCCATTTATCTCAGTTTTCGGGGCATGCCACGTTGTTCTTCTTGATAACTTATGAGGAAATAGTGTATTTGCAAGGGTTAGTTTATAGTTGCTGGCAAATTCTAGTAACCTTAGTCCTCCATCGTTGGTTTCTCCTGTCCCAAATTTCCCCACTGTGCCAGGCCACTGACCGTATGCATCTGGCCCTATTTTAGCATTCCAATCACCTAACACGATGAGATCTTTCTTTGGAATTTTCTTAATTGTCTCATCCAGATTTTCATAAAATGTATCAATTGCCGCATCCTCATAGTCAGTAGTGGGGGCATATACCTGTATGAAAGAGATGTTCTTTGGATGTGCTGCAATACGTATGGTGATAAGCCTGCTATTTATTGGGGTGCAGCTGATGACAGAGTTCAATCTATCTTTATGTACAATAAAACCTACTCCATGCTGATGTTTGGACTCATCTCCACTAAACCAAATTTTGTGACCATCATCCGTTATTGTTTCTCCTAATCCTGTCCATCTGACTTCTGCTAGGCCCAGGATGTCCCACGAGTATCTAACAAGTTCATGTGTTAGTTCTCTGACTTTTCCACACGCATATAGCGTGCGTACATTCCAAGTTCCAACAACAAAACTTTCTCTAGGAAGTTTCAAGACAGGTGTTTGTACCCCATTCACTGACTTATCACTCTCAAGTGAATAATACTCACATCTTTTTAATAGAGAGACTTGATGTATTATTAGAAGACATGTGATCTTCTTTCATCTTTTCCACTTCTTATGGAGCATGGTACCAACACTGCAGCTGGTCCCCTTCAAGGAAGCTTGCACAAAAGCAGTCACATGATCTAGCACTGATGGTGTCTGTATCAGTTCATTTTACATGATGAAGTTTCCAGCCCCATGCACATTTTCATATTAGTCGCTGTCTATGACATGCCGGAAGGAGTGATGTTCCTATTAATTCCTTGTCTCAATGAAAGTCATTTGACAAATAGACCAATACAAATCAAATGACAATCTTTCCGTTACACCCATCATCAGTAGCAAAGCAACAAACGCCCTCGTCAGCAGTGATATTCGGCCGTAATCCTAACCCCTAAAATTATACATACTAGCAATGCCATTCTACTTTCGTTTCCATCTCGGCCATCAAACATATTCTGAGAACCGATATCAGCGCTTATAAAGACAAAAATCTCATCCCCACCGCATGGTATCAGAATCCAATAAAATTAGAGCGAAAATGGCCGCGTGTTCGATGCCGATTCATTTCGATTTAAAAAATTCACAGAAAATAAACGCGAATACATCCATTACTAAAACAAAAATCGGAAATGGAAGCTAACTCTCTCCCAGATAAGTTTAAAACTTAACATCCGGGGGTGATATCACGTGTACACACATCCTATAGCTTGAAAACGAAGATATCCGCAGGCGACATGTGTCGCCTCAAGCAGTGAGAACATGGGTTTCTGCGGGCGACACATGTCGCCCACAGCGTGCTAAAGGAAGAGACTGCCAGGAGCTATACAGGACAAATAAGACTGTATCAGTATGGAATTGCAGCTTTCACCTGGGGAAATAAAATTAGACTATTCAACACAATGTAAACAAGAGGTATGGCATCTGCCTCGAATTCTAAAGGTACCAGGTTTGATTCCCAGTAGAAGGAATATAATTTATGTAAAAAATTTTTTTCAGAACCAGCGGTCCTAATGAAGTCATACACCCCACCCCCTGGTCTCCTGGGTAGTGAGATCAGATGCCTAGCCTTCTCAGATAAGGGTGAAAATTATAGGAGGTCCCGTGTGCAAGTTACGCACGTTAAAAAAATCCCATGACCGTTGTAAATCGTACAGAGTAGGCCATAAGGCCACTGCCCTGGCAGAGTTTAAAAATTAGAAACCTACCCGCCATAAAAATATTAATAGAGTGTGTGATTCCTGTATACACACATTGGGATTCACGCCAGAGCTATGGAGTTTGTGCACTGTGCTGAGATCCTCCTTGTGTGATCTAAGGGAGGAGATAGGAGCACTGATGGAGTTGTCCATGTGCAATGAAGATAGTCCTTAAAAACCAAACCAAAACCGATCTCTGTCGTACTCTGTGGTTCAGAAACCTGGCATATCACCAATAATATCATGTCCAAAAATTTGTCATTGGTTTTCTTATTTACTTAGTCATTCCTCTTCTACCATGGGGTATGGAGGTTTGCCAGAGAGAACGTCATACTATCATATTGGCTGTCTTCCTCCTGGTTCCATTCTAGCCATCAGTCCTTCAGAGATTGTCTAATGTTGTCCTCCCAGCAAACTCTGGGTCATCCTGGAGGTCTGGATCCCTGGTTTCCCATATTTGTCATGGTAGACAATCTTTCGTTGGTATCCACCATATCATATAGCTAGATGTAATATCCTGAGAAAGGAAAATAGACATCAACCGATACAGTTGTAGATTTCATTATCATGTCCTTTTTTTTTTGCTCTTATGGAGTGCAAAACCACAACTGCAGATGGTCCGCTTCAGGAAGCTTACACCAAAGCATACTTTTGTATACATAAGTGGTGTTTTCTGTAGCAATTAGTTTAACATCATATGGTTGTCAGCCCAATGTAAAACATCATATTTGTTGCCTTTAATGACATGCCTGATGCAGCATTTGTCTTATCCATTCTGTCTACACAGTAAGCTACATGGGGCAAATAAGACATTACCTTCATGAGGAAAATAAGACATTACCTTCATTGGGAAAATAAGACAATACCAGTATGGAACAGCAGCTTTCTCTCAGACAAATAAGACATTACCAGTATGGAACAGCAACTTTCTCCTAGACAAATAAGACAATACCAGTATGAATTAGCAACTTCTCCCACCCAAATAAAACATTACCAGTATGGAACAGCAAGTTTGTCCCAGACAAAGAAGACAATACCAGTATGGAACAGCAGCTTTCTCTCAGTCAAATAAAACATTACCAGTATGGAACACCAGCTTTGTCCCAGACAAGTAAGACATTATCAGTATGGATTAGCAACTTATCCCAGACAAATAAGACAATACCAGTATGGAACAGCAGCTTTCTTCTAGACAAATAAAACATTACCAGTATGGAACAGCAGCTTTGTCCCAGACAAGTAAGACATTACCAGTATGGAACAACAGCTTTGTCCCAGACAAATAAGACATTAGCAGTATGGAACAGCAGTTTTGTCTCAGACAAGTAAGACATTACCCTTATGGAACAGCAGCTTTGTCCCAGACACATAAGACATTATCAGTATGGAACAGCAGCTTTGTCCCAGACACATAAGATATTACCAGCATGGAACAGCAGCTTTGTTCCAGACACATAAGACATTACCAGTATGGAACAGCAGCTTTGTCCCAGACACATAAGACATTACCAGCATGGAACAGCAGCTTTGTTCCAGACACATAAGACATTACCAGCATGGAACAGCAGCTTTGTCCCAGACACATAAGACATTACCAGTATGGAACAGTAGCTTTGTCCCAGAAAAATAAAATTAGACTAGTCAACACAAATATAAACTCTGTTTTACTCTATGGTTCTGAAACATGATATGCCCCCAAGAATATAATATTCAAACATCAGACATTCAGTGAGACATGTATGTTTTTGCATACTCCATATTAAATGGCTGGATGTAATAACAGAGGCAGACCTGTCAACGGAAAATACACAACAACTAATAAAGCTGCTGGAAATTTCAACTAGCTGTTAGAACCAGACATGCCAACGACTGAACCCACAGGGAAAAAGAAGAGTGGATTGAACAAGGAGAAATGAAGACCTATGGTAGATGAATCCAGAACATATGGAATCTTATGGGCCAAGCTAAAAGAACCAAGCTGTATGAATTGCCTTGACATTTGATTTTAAAATTTTTATATTTGACTTGATCTCCTAAATCAGAGGCACATCTCCAATCCAACCTGCAAGTCTGGAAGGAAGAGCTGGAGAAGAGAGGGATGGTCATAAGCAGCTCTAAAACAAAATCCATGGTGATATCACGAGAAGAAAGAAGACATCAGATTAAGCTGGGAGAACAGGTCCTGGAGCAGGTCGACCACTTTAAATACCTCGGAGCTATTATAGACCGAAAGGGAGGCATCAAAGAAGAGCTGGCCACTCGAAAAGCAGCTGCAGTGAGACTTTTTCAGGCCATAAATCGAGGATTCCTCAGCAAGAGAGAGGCTGGTAAGAAAACGAAAATGACTGTATATCGCTCCACCTATGCCCCAGTCTTGACATATGGATGCGAGTCATGGGCAATGACTACAACCCACAAAAGCCAGATCCAAACCTCAGAAATGAGGTATCTGAGGAAGGTGGTTGAAGTAACAAGAAGAGACATGGTCCACAACCAGACAATACGTCAAGGCCTAAAATCCCACCCCCTGCAGACCCAAGTAGAACAGTCCCAACTAAAATGGTTTGGCCATGTCTGCAGAATGGGAGAAGATCGGCTACCATGACAAGCATGGGAAACAAAGAGTCAGGGATCCAGACAACATTAGACAATCTTTGAAGGACCGAGGACTAGAATGGAACCAGGCCAGGAGGAAGACAGCCGATAGGATAGTCTGGCGCTCTCTCTTCCAAACCTCTACACTTCACAGTAGAAGGGGAACGACTAAGTAAGTAAGTAAGACTTGATCTCCTTTGATTTTTGACTTGATTTCCTTTGATTTCTCAATATTCCTCTCGTCTCCTTTGTCGATATTTTTATATCCCTGTCTGTTCGTCCAGCTTTAAGTTGCTGCCAAGATAAATACATGAGTCCACATCTTGTAGGGTTGTTCTCATTATCTTTATCTTATCTCTGTACATTTTCATGCCTAGTTGTTGTGACTGGGGCTGTTAACAGTTAACAAACAAAAAAATGATTCAAACTTCCCAGACCTAGTTTCAACCTGTAATCCTGTATTTTCATTTTTTCCTGTAGCTAGTTTTGGTTTATGTGATAGGAAGGAAAATTAGGAGGTGGGCCCTAATTGTAATGAGACCAATCCGCTGTTAGAAGAAAATGTGTGGGTTTTTTTTTTTTCTTTTATATATAAGAGAATTATTTCTTACTGTAAGAAGGGTTGTTGTTGTTATGATAAGGGAGGAGATGATTGCAGTGAAGTATGTATATACACGTGCGTATCCTAGAATCTGAAAAGCTTGGGGGATAGCTTTGTTTTGGAAATGGGATTTTTTTTCAGTTTTTAAAAATTCTCCACATTAGCCCAAAATGTGGTTGAAAATCGCCAAAATGTCAGCCAAGAAACTTTTGATTTTTGGAATATTTCAGTTTTTGGGTGTTCGGATTCTGGGATAAGGACCTGTGTGTGTGTGTCCATGTGTGCGTGTGTGTGAAATCACAAAATGAGGATCTTCTTTTTCAAGAACTATACCAGCTGACATTGGCAGTCATGTCTCTCAACAACTTCCTACCCTCAGTTCTGTTGTGGACATCTTTCCTTGCCACTATGTTAAATTTTCAATTTTCCTGTATCTTCTCTCTTTCTCATCCTGTATATCATTTTCCTTCAATCTTTCTTGTTGTCGCAGCATATTACAGCTTTATTCTACTCATAACATGCTCAACGAAAGTAGATTGTTTCCTTCTAATATGAGTAATAACCTTCCTTTGTGCACTAGGTTATTTCAGGACATAACTTCTCTAACTTATTCATGGTGTTCTTAACATTCTTATACAAATCTACATCTCTTTGGCCTCCAGTGAGGATATTTGTTGTTATTTAACTAGGGCTGCTGGGCTTCTCGCTCTTTTGCACCAATATCAAGTTGAAGACTCCTTAGTATTATCTACACTGTAGATCATGGCTTTTCCTGTGGCTTTTCTGCCATTTCAAAATGTTCTGAGTTGAAGTCATGAGTTCCAGTTTCTCCAGCTTGACATTCATTTACTGGATCGTCACATGTGGTCTCCAGCTAGGAGTAAGAAGCTTGTGGCATACTGTGCTTTCCCCGCCATCCAAGGGGGCTTTCCAACTGTGCAGAGCTAAAATGCTAAACTCTGGTTCTGGGCTCTCCCAAGGAATTGTCACATCCTGCACAGAGCCACTTCTCAGCTCCCCTTGCCTATCAGTGGGTCCATAGTGAGATCCTTCTGCATGCAGTCAACCAAGTCAAAGCCAAAGAATCACATCTAGGGCTCAAGTGACTTATCAAGCTTAGTGTGCAATGCTGGGTTCTCAACACGTTTCACCACAGGGGGAATCTCTTGAAGTGTGTGGATGATTTCAAGAGTCAATAAGGGTGTAATTAGCATCACAGACAGAGGTTCACTTCCACATATGTATATTGTAGCATTGTGCATAGCTTGTGGTCATATAAAGATGACTCCAGATATGCCTCCATGCATACAGAGATTCACTTCCACATATGTATACTGTAGCATTGTGCTTAGCTGGTGGTCATTTAAAGATGACTCCAGATATGCCTTCATGCATACAGAGATTCACTTCCACGTATGTATACTGTAGCATTGTGCTTAGCTGGTGGTCATATAAAGATGACTCCAGATATGTCTCCATGCATACAGACAGAGGTTCACTTCCATATATAAGACATTACCTTTGGACGATTTCTTGGACAAGCTACCTCAGTGTTCAATTCCAAGCATCTACGGATCTAGCTTAGTGACCTTTTACTTGTTCCAAAGTTTTGTTCATTCTCTTTTTTTCGTTTCGTTGATTATTTACTTTCTTGTTTCGGTATTTCTTTCAGGTTTTACGATTTTCTTGCATTATTATTGTTCTTTTTTCGCTCATCACTGTGGTTGTTTACTTTTTCCATCCGCTTGTCTCGCTCATTTGGTGTATGTTTCTCATCATCGTATGTTTTTGTAGTACCTATATGTAATTCTTGTCCTTGTCACCTGTTTGTAACTGTGGCTGACGAAGGGTAAAACCCAAAACGTCTCTTTTTTCATGTGAACCGTTAATTTGTAGAACTGATTCAAAACCGTTTTATTGGTTTATATACACTTCCACATATGCATATTGTAGCATTGTGCCTAGCTGGTGGTCATATAAAGATGACTCCAGATATGCATCCATGCATACAGACACAGATTCACTTCCACATATGTATATTGTTGCATTGTGCATAGCTGGTGGTCATATAAAGATGACTCCAGATATGCATCCATGCATACAGACACAGATTCACTTCCACATATGTATATTGTAGCATTGTTCCTAGCTGGTGGTCATTATAAAGATCACTCCAGATATGACTCCATGCGTACAGACAGAGGTTCACTTCCACACATGTATATTGTAGCATTGTGCTTAGATGACTCCAGATATGCCTCCACCTTCTCCTGGAAGACTTAGATGACTCCAGTATACATATCCTGGATATGTATATCCAGTGTTTCATATATATCCATTGTTTCATGTATATCCAGTGTTTCATGTATATCTAGTGTTTCATGTATATCCAGTGTTTCATGTCTATCCAGTGTTTCATGTATATCTAGTGTTTCATGTATATCCAGTATTCCATGTATATCCAGTATTTTGTGTATATCCAGTGTTTCGTGTATATCCAGTGGATACAAGTGAGAATATAAAATTTTAAAAACATGAAGTGACTTTTTAGTTACTATGTTGTTTGTTTGTTTCTAACACAGAGTCAGTGAAAAGTTTCTTTGGTTAGAAAGCATTTTAATAAAAAGTAGGTTAGAACACATTTTTATACGCTTTTATTTAACTTCACTTGTATGTCACTTTCATGTCACTTTCAAATCTTGCATGCATGCCAGTGAGGATATAAAACTTATGTTATGGAATAGTTTTATCTGTCTATATTGTTTGTTTTTTTTAAACTTCAGGGTTGTTTGGACATGAAAAGTAAGACAGCCAAAGATGCTATGCTGAACATTGATGAAGCGTTTATGCTGGATATAAATGCGAAATTGGACCATGAAACCATGAACAGTGTAAGCAGTCAAACTAAACTCAGAAAAAAAAGTTACACATCATCGTCACTGTGAATCTTGTCCCTATGGGGTTTGAATATCAAGTATTTGGCCATAATTCTGTGTAATTTTGTAGTAATTTTGTCCTTGTGCAAGTTTCTTATAATTTCTTATCTGCATTATTATTTTTCTTTAAATTGTTATTAGTTTTGTTCTGTGTTGTGTTTTGATTTGTATTAATATTTGTTAATATTTTACATTTGCATGCTGATGCTGGCATGTTATTCATACACCCTGTGTTTTTCTAATACATCAGCATCAGGTTGACCATTATTTTGTTATGTAGATTTAATATTGCCTTTCTTCATTCTTATTTAATAACTGAGCATCTGGTTAACAGAATGGTTAGAGCGCTGGTATCTCGCGGCAAAAGTGCCTGTTTCGAATCGTGGTATTGACTCGCTCCAGTCTTCTTCTTCTTGATTCTTTCGGATCCTTCATAGCCGTTCATTCTTTTGATCCGTCAAGCAGTCAGTGGCCTTTTTCGTTTTCCTTTCAGGGGTCCAAAGCATAGTGTTCTTGTGATGGCATCGGGGTCTCTTCTGAGGAGTACCTGAGCAGAGTCAGGGAAGGAAAAGGTAGCAGGGGAGGGAACTGGTTACCCCACCTAGTATGGTGAAGACTAACAACTCCACCCCCCTACGACAGTATCAGCTATGGGACTACCATTTTTATTTAATAACTGTTTGCCTCATAACCTTTCAGCCATGTGGAAGTGTCCTTTATTTAATTCAGGGTATGATTTTTGTATTGTGCAGTGTTAGATTTCTGGATAGTGCTTGATGTCAACTATGTACACTGGTTGGTATTGTATTCCATTTATCAGATAATATGATCATGAAAATGATGTTGCTTTTCCACTCTGCAAGCTCTTTGGTCCTTCAGTCTATAACATCAATAGTGCAGTACAGTAATACCCTGTTCAGTGATCAAGATGCATTTCAAGGAAACTGAGACGTGCCAGTGCTAATCACAACCTCATGATAGTCACATGACTGAGAGAACAGTAATCCAGTTCTTTCTTCTACCTCAGATACCCATGGAACTATATACAGGACAGGTTGGCTATATAGCAGTTTGATATCTTTCCAGTATTTGGCTGCTATTGACAAATGTCTTCTAGATCTCTGCGATGCCCTTTCATTCTTCTTTCCAATCATTGTTGACCGTTTCTGAGTGCTGACTATCTGCTTGTAGAAACAAATGTTGTTCTTTGTTGATTTATCTACGGTTAAAAAAAAATTGTATTCTCTGTCCGAATCATGCAAGTAGCTTTCTTGTACAATTTACCATCTTTGGTGTCCATAAGATTCTGAGAATAGTCCTGTAACTAATTACCTTTAAAGTTACTGATCTTTTTATTGGTTTTGTTAAATTTTCGCCTCTGAAAACTTTTTAAGAAGTTATGGGGAGTCAAAGTTGTTTCATTTACAGTTGTTTCATTTCATCATGACGTGTCTAGAAACCAAAAAAGCTGTCTGTACCACTTTGGAGAACCTCACTGTATACTATTGTCTGTTCATTACTCTTCTTTTTCTCCGCCTTCTCATCCACCTACTCTCCCTACATCTTCTCCTGTTCTTTTTCTCCTGTTTTGCCCTCTTCTATTTATTCGCTTCTTCCACCTTCTACACATTTTCCTCGTCTTCTTTATCCACTTCCTACTCTGCCTTCTTCTGCATCTTCTTTATTCACTTATTTTCTCTTACTTATCCTTTATCTTCTCTGTCTGCTCTTCCTCTATTTTCTCCATCTTCTTGTCCACCTTCTGTATTTCTCTGCCTCTACACCTTCTTTTTTCTCCCTCTCTTTATCCACTTCTGGCTCCGCCTTCTCCTATTCTTTTCATGTCCTATTAGTCTTACTTTTTTCCTTCTTCTCCACCTTCTCCTCTTACTAAACTTTCACAGTCATCTTCTCTACCTTCTTCTCTTACTACACTTCCACAATCATCTTCTCCACCTTCTTCTCTTACTAAACTTTCACAGTCATCTTCTCTACCTTCTTCTCTTACTAAACTTCCACAATCATCTTCTCCACCTTCTTCTCTTACTACACTTCTACAGTCATCTTCTCTACCTTCTTCTCTTACTAAACTTTCACAGTCATCTTCTCTACCTTCTTCTCTTACTAAACTTCCACAATCATCTTCTCCACCTTCTTCTCTTACTACTGCACTTCCACAATACCTTCTTTTCTCCAAACTTCTCCATCTTACTACCTTTCCTTACTAATCTTCTTCTCCACCTTCTCCTCTTACTACACTTCCACAATCTTCTTCTCCACCTTCTCCTCTTACTAAACTTCCACAATCATCTTCTCTACCTTCTTCTCTTACTACACTTCCACAATCTTCTTCTCTACCTTCTTCTCTTACTACACTTCCACAATCTTCTTCTCCACCTTCTCCTCTTACTAAACTTTCACAGTCATCTTCTCTACCTTCTTCTCTTACTACACTTCCACAATCATCTTCTCTACCTTCTTCTCTTACTACACTTCCACAATCTTCTTCTCCACCTTCTCCTCTTACTAAACTTTCACAGTCATCTTCTCTACCTTCTTCTCTTACTACACTTCCACAATCATCTTCTCCACCTTCTCCTCTTACTAAACTTCCACAATCATCGTATCTGCCTTCTCCTCTTACTACACTTCCACAATCATCTTCTCTACCTTCTTCTCTTACTACACTTCCACAATCTTCTTCTCTACCTTCTCCTCTTACTACACTTCCACAATCTTCTTCTCTACCTTCTCCTCTTACTAAACTTCCACAATCATCTTATCTACTGTTACGCACGGATCATTATTATTTTTCGTTTGTATAAACATTTTTTGATATGTATGATCATTTTTTGACTGAAGTGTGTATTATGTTTTCTATGGTCAAAGGGACATAATCCGAGTTATCGAGACTACAATTTGTTAGGAGTTGCCTTCTCTTGTATAGAGACACGTTCGGTCTATAATTTCTTGAACGAAGCGTGACCACATCTCCTTATTTGGTAGTATCAGTCAACTATGGTAGATGTCTGAAACCTTTCTTAACGCTTCTTTTCATGACCATAAAAGGCGCGACTGTGTAAGACTTTTATCTCGAATGTTCTTCGAATCGTCTTATTGTGAACGGCAACTCAGAGATTGTCGTTCTGCGCATGTCAAACCGGGAGTTCGTTCTGTGTGTTCCGCCCAGTTGGGGCAGTTGAGAAATGGTTTAAGAAGCGAGCAGACGCAACTGCGTCTTGTGATTCTCTGAGGGAAATACAGTGTCTTAGTGAGTTAGTTAGCTAACTAGACTATTTCCCAGTATTATGCAGCCTGCCTGGAGGCATATGTTCATGGTTGATTTTCCGAAATAAGGTAATTCCTCTTGTATCGAACTTTATGCTATCATCTAGAGGTTCGTCATTTTGTCGCCTATTTGCTCGCCTGTGTGATGAAAAATGGAGAGGTACTTTGACTAGGATTAAGTCACCGGTATCTGTATACCTGAACTAGTTAAATATATATGGGTCGCTCTAGACCAACAAGACTGTTGTCTGTGTTCCAGGATTCGTTATATCAGAGATCACGTCCAAGTCAGATGGTTAGACTTAGGAACATTATAAAGGTCGAGCTGACCTGTAGCCCATGTATGCTATTCACGTGCAGACAGTGAACGGACTTATTGTATACAACTGATCTGCTAGCATCAGAATGGGAGCATTTATTATTGTTTATGAACATTGAAGATCTGTAGCTGACACTGTTGCAGAAGTTATAGAAATTATTATTATTTATACAGCTTCACGAACTAGCACTCGATGATTGATGAATTTCTGAATCTATTGAACTGTGATGTCTTATGACGCATATATACAACAGCTATCATTGCTGACTACAGAAATTGTTTTCAATGTGCCATATCATCTTGCTGAACTCGTTAACCATGTTGATGTCATAAGTATCATGACTGTTTTGTGGCGTGCAATAAATGAAAGAAACTTATACAACGAAGTTACCCTTTCTATGACTCTACACGTCATGTTGCCTGTGTGATAACCCTGTGAACTGTTCCACTACCACATACACAGCAACATCCTAAATCAGAGAAGACACCTACATCTTACACTTTAACACCAGGTGTCGATAAGGGTGGCAAGTTACCACTTCAGCACAAATCCACCCTTATCATTTTTGGTGGCCAGAGCTGGTTCTATCATCTGATATTTTGGCGCACCATATCATTGTTGGTGGCCATAGGTTGGTTCACTCTGATTCCAGCTATCAAGGGGGTCAGCAAACCCAGACATCATCATCATACTAGATACAACTACAGCATCAACTACCACCTTACAAGAAATTTTATTGAAAGTATCCGGATTTTCTGACAGTTGCTGATTTTGAAACTACCCGGCGCTGCTCGGCAATATTGAAGTTTATGTAAAATTAGAAGGACAAGTACCGAGCGAATGGATTTCCTGATCTGGTGAAAAGAAGGACAAGTGCCGTAACAACTGTTCCGGTCTCAGGGGTACTGCTGCGGGTTCAGAAGGTCAAGTGCCGGTTAAATCAATTTAGAAGATTCAGAAGGTCAAGTGCCGTAACAACTGTTGCAGTATTAGAAGCTCATTTCCTTCGTCATGGCTGTTTATGGGAGCAGAAGTTAATCAACGTTGGATCATTATCCTCAGAATGCTGATTACATCCTGTTCTGCACCGTGCTGACGCTGGATTTATAGAAGTTAAGTGGCCTGTTTTGTTTGTGAACTGTGCCCTTATGTTCTAACTGAGCCTTCTGTACTTTCACACTTTCTCCTATTGTTTTCATGATACATGTTTATATGTTATATGTTATTTGTTATTTGTATATTTATATGTTTATATTTCAGCGGGTTTTCTCGGTTGGGCGGAGTCTTACAGTAGAAGATACCACGTCACAGAGGTTCTACTGTTAGCGTTTTCGTTAGGGACTGTGCGAATTTCCTACAGTGAAATTTGCTAGCGACAATCGTTGCTATATCTGTTTAGTTGTGACGAGTTGTGCTTTATTTTTGTTTCTTGTATATATATATTTTTTTTTCTTTTTTCTTTTCTCTCTTTCTTTGTGTTTTTAGTTTCGATTTCGATTGTTTGTATTTGTAGGTCTCCCCTTTGCTATTATTCAGTTCTTTACGTATATTTTTGTGTATACACTGTAGCGTCATTTGTTAGTCATATCTTCGCATATTTCTTTTTAGTTTTGCTGTTTGTGTATTTGACTTATGCGAATGTTTTCGTATTGTTTGATCTTTGTTGATTGTTTACATTGACTCTGATCTTTGTTATTGTTTACATTGACTCTGATCTTTGTTATTGTTTACATTGACTCTGATCTTTGTTGTTGTTTACATTGACTTTGATCTTTGTTATTGTTTACATTGTTGATGACCTTTGTTATTGTTTACATTGTCTTGTTATTGTTTACATAGTTCTTGCATAGTTAGCTTTCACTATTGTTGATATATGCTCATGCACTATTGGTCTATAGTGCACTTATCATAACAAACTGGTGTTTTTTGCTTATGCACTATTGTAGTGCAGTTATGATAAATAACTGATGATTATGCACTGATTTGGGTAGTGCACTGTTAATTAAGAGGTGACTTGTGATATTATTATACATTTGATAATACAAGTTGGTGTCAACTCCTGTTTCCCACAGAGATTGGGTTCAACATAGAGATTATACAAGCACTTTATTAAGTCTTGTTGCTATTTAACATTGAAATAAGATAATTAATTATTTCAGGTTCTGTACTCACATTTTGGACATCATGTCTACATTTGAGTACTTTATTGAGCAGGGTAAAGCCCTTGGGAAGACAGGTGATAAATTAGAAGAATTTGCGACTGTTCAATATGCCAAGGCATTGAAGTCGGAAGAAAAGAAAATGAAAGAACAAACTGAACAAAAGAGAATAGAGGCTGAAATAGAACAAAAGAAACTGCAGATGCAGGTGGAGGAAAAAAGATTTCAAATGGAAATGGAAAAACAAAAAAGAGAAGCAGAATCTCAGGAGAAGAGGCTTCAGGCTGAAGCTGAAAATAAGAGACTTGAAAAAGAAGCTGAAGAAAAAAAGTTACAGGCCCAGGCTGAAGAAAGAAAGTTACAGGCTGAGGCTGAAGAAAGAAGGTTACAAAGAGAGGCTGATGAGAGAAAAGCAAAAATGGAACATGATGAAAAAGTCTTAGCTTTAGAGTTAGAGAAGTTAAAGTTATTGAACACTGGTAATGCTAATGAGGCAAATAAGGTGTCAAATAAGACTAATGCTAAGGATTTCAAGCTTAATCTACCAGCATTTAATCCCTCAATCGATGATATAACATTTTATCTAGATAGATTTGAAAGTGCATGTAATGTGCATAATATAGATAAAACATTATATGTGTATCATCTGTCCAAGATACTTAGAGGTGATGCTTTGACTTTGTTGAGTATGGTAGATGTGCCTGACAAAAACAACTATGAGGTTGTCAGGGCGGCATTGTTAAAGAAGTACCAACTTAACGAGGACGGATATCGTCTTAAATTTAAAACCATGTTACCAGAAACTGGAGTTGAATTCTCTGAATTCATCTCAGGCATCCGTCTTACTTTTTTACGATGGGTTGAGTTGTCTAAGACAGAAAATACATTTGAAGCTCTTATGGATTTACTACTTAGAGATAAGGTTATGTCTTCTGTTAATGAAGCTTTTCTATCTTTTCTTCATGAGCGTAAGCCTAAAAACATAAAAGAAATGGAAGAATACTGTAGCCAGTATGTTACTGCGCATCCGCACATAACCATTAGTAACTCTAAGGTGAAAGAAGGTCTGCCAGTTGCTTCGGCAGCACCTTATGGCCCAAATTTTATGCGTAAATTTCAGGGTAGCCAGAAAAATTTCAATAAAAAGAGTAATCGTAATTATGCCCAGAACCATAGTGATCAATTCCAGGGTGATTCTTCTTCCCAGAACTGGAGACAACCTAATACTACACGTTATTCTACTCCGGTTAACTTTAGAAATTTTCACAAAGGTAATCGGTACAGAGGAAAATATTTTATGCAGAGACCTCAATACCAAGATAATAGAGGTTCTCAACAACATAGAGATAGTAATGACAGTTATGGAAACTGGAACTCAAACCAGGATAAAAATTACAGTAGGGACTTTAATGATAATTGCAGAGGCAATAATGGTCGCGGTAGATCGCAACATAAGAGAAAAAGATATCAACAGACAAACTCTGTTCAACAAGAATCTCAGGGAGCAGATAAACAGGTTAATAATGATAAAGACCATAATGCTATCGGATGCTCATCTTTTGATTTTGGTAGGGCAAATAAATGTATCCAATGCAGTACTTTATTTGATCCGAAAACCGTTAGTACTTTAAGCTGTGGTCATCCTTTGCCCGCTCTTCCTGCTAATGTTGCTCATGATGGGAGAGGTTCTCTTATATTACATAAGGGGCTAGTAAATAGTAATCCAGTCTCAGTGTTGTTTGATTCTGGATGTACTACTGTCGGCGTTAGGCAATCTCTTGTAGATCCATCCTGTGCTACAGGAAAAGTCATCAAATGTGTCACATTTGGTGGCACGTTAGAAAAGTATCCTACTGCTATAATACACATTGCTACTCCTTTCTTCACGGGAGAGGTCCACGCGTGTCTACTTCCAAACCCTATTGCGGACCTTATTATTGGTCGTATTCACGGAGTTAGGGAATGTACCCCACAGCAGATTGCTGTTTGGGAAGAGCAAAACATTGAAGCTACCAATGCGGTGGTCACAAGAGCACATGCTCTGGATCCACCTCAAACTTCATTAACTAATAATGATGAAGTAAATGACCAAGATAGTCACTTGACTATTACACGTGACTCATTTATCAAATTGCAAGAAGAAGATCCTTCTTTACAAAAATTCTTCATTCTAGCAAAAAAAGGTGATCCTAATCAGAACACTAATAGGAAATCTTGGATTTCTATGAAGAACGGCGTACTTGTACGTATGG
The DNA here is from genome assembly GCA_024509875.1 of Oreohelix idahoensis. Taxonomy (NCBI): domain Eukaryota; kingdom Metazoa; phylum Mollusca; class Gastropoda; order Stylommatophora; family Oreohelicidae; genus Oreohelix; species Oreohelix idahoensis. The sequence goes on from JAMPIV010012685.1 coordinate 373,153, forward strand.
TACAAGACTCGACTACGTCCACTCATTCACAAATTCTTGTGCCTAAGAGCATGAGATTGCAAATATTGCAACATGCTCATGACTCGCAATGTGCTGGACATATGGGTTTTTCCCGTACAAAGTCGAGGGTTCTTGCGGCTTTCTTTTGGCCATTTGTGAGCAAGGACATACGAATGTACTGTCGCTCTTGCAAAGTATGTCAGGAGGTCAAATCTAAAGGACCACGACATGCTGCGCCTATCCAGGCTGCTGACATTCCTATTCGCCCTTTTCAAAAAATGGCAATAGATATTATCGGTCCTTTTAGAATTAAGTCGGCTAGAGGACATCAATTTATCCTTACATGTGTCGATATGTGCACACGTTGGCCAGAGGCAATACCTCTCAAGAGCATCTCAACTGCTGATATCGCAGACGCTCTTTGGCTGATATTTTCTCGCTGGGTTTTCCCGGAGAAATATTGTCAGACCATGGCACTCAACTTATATCAGACACTATGTCACAGGTAATGTCTATGCTACACATTAAAAGGTCTCTCAGCAGTATCTATCACCCAATGTCTAATGGGTTGGTCGAACGTTTAAATAGGACTCTGAAAACTTTACTTGGTAAAATAACTGAGGATCATCCTCAGGATTGGGACAGGGTCTTACCCGCGGCTCTCTTTGCGTATAGAGAGGTCCCCAATGAACATACGGGGTTTTCCCCTTTTGAACTTGTCTTTGGCGCGCAACCGCGCGGCCCTATGTCTTTACTTCACGATCTAATCACTGCCGATAATATTAGCGATGAGACTCAATCTTCTTATGAGTACGTCATTGCTCTTAGGCAAAAGATCATCGAGGCATGCAAACTAGCAACTTCGTCTTCAGAATTTGCTAAAGAAAAGGCAAGGCAGTTTGCAAATAAGAATAGATGTCTACGACAACTTTGTCCAGGTGACAAAGCTCTCGTTCTACTTCCTTCAAGGGAGAACAGACTTCTAATTGCATGGAAAGGTCCATATGCAATAGTCTCCAAAATTTCTGATGTCGACTATGTTGTCGATATTGATGGAAAGCATAAAACTTTCCACATAAATATGCTCACAGAATTTTATGAAAGACCTGACTATTTGCAGCCTATTTTCCAGGCTACGGACAATTCACAAGCAACTCGTGGTCAGTACTCATCTCTGTCAGTTATACAGGATGAGGAAACTACTTTTTCTGATGTCAATCTTCCTCTTTCTATGGTCCCACTTTATTCTACGGAATCTTGGAAAAACGTGACCGTTTCTCCAAATCTTTCCGCTGAGGAACATCGACAAGTTTCTTCGATGTTGCAAACATTTCAGGATGTTCTTACAGACATCCCGGGACACACACATGTCATAGAACATGACATTGTGCTAACTGATCACAATCCTATCAGAGTCAGACCATATCCAATACCTATTCATTTCCAGTCTCAAGTCGAAAAAGAGTTGGATGAAATGATACGTTTGGAAATCATTGAACCATCCACTTCAGCATACTCTTCGTCTATGGTTATTGTTCGAAAGAAGGATAATAACATTCGCATTTGCGTAGATTATCGCAAATTGAACCAAGTTACGAAGTTCGATGCTGAACCTATGCCTTCATTAGAAGAGCTACTCAATAAACTTTCTAATTCTAGATTCTTTACCAAACTAGATTTGTCTAAAGGTTATTGGCAAGTCCCGCTAACTGAACGTGCCAAACCTTTTACAGCTTTTTCTACACCTAGGGGTTTATTCCAATGGAATTTCATGCCTTTTGGTCTTATGAACGCCCCTGCTACATTCGTACGCATGATGCGGCGAATTCTCGCATATCGTACAGATGTCATAGCATACCTAGATGATATCTGTCTATTCAGTGATTCTTGGGAAGATCACTATTTGGGTTTATACGAATTACTGTCTACTCTTCGCGAGTATAACTTGACTGCAAAACCCTCTAAAGCCTTTATAGGATTTAGCGAGATTTCTTTCCTAGGTCATCGGGTTGGTCATGGTCTTTTAAAGACAGAGGACCACAATGTTTCAAAAATACTTAACATTTCGGTCCCTAAGACGAAGAAACAAGTAAGGAGTCTATTAGGTTTGATTCAATTCTACGGACGATTCATTCCGAATCTGTCCTCCATTATGGCACCGCTTTCTACTTTATTGAAGAAAGGGTCGCCTAATCTGATCCGCTGGTCTAAAGAATGTCAATCCTCATTGGACCAGGTTAAAGCCCTATTTTCATCTCCACCTATTCTTAAGTTACCTACTATTGAGAAGACTTTTGTTCTTCGAAGTGACGCCTCGTCAACAGGGATTGGGGCAGCACTAATGCAGGAGTATTCTGATACTTTGCATCCGGTGATGTATATCTCTAGGAAATTAAACGCTGCAGAAAAGAATTACTCGGTTTTAGACCGTGAGTTATTGGCTATGGTATGGTCTATTCTGAAGTTACAAAGATTTCTTCTAGGCGCACATTTCATTGTGGAAACCGACCAGAAAGCGCTTACTGCTATTCAGAGCAAAAACTTGAAGAGCTCGAGGTCCACTCGTTATGCCATAGCTCTTCAACCATTTCATTTCTCGGTTCGAGCTATCCGTGGTTCGGATAATGTAATGGCAGACATTCTGTCCAGATGTCCACACGATTCCACATGATTCTTCTGTCATATATATATATTTCCTGATATACAGTCCAATGTTATAATGACATGTTAGTAGATTTTGTCTCACTTTTTTTTTTTTGAGGGAAATTTATAACATTGTACCATGTAATTATCTAAGAAGGCTTAGTTAGTGATATACGGGCCAAAAGATCACTCGGCCACATTTAAATAAATTATTTTCAGGATTGTATTAAGAAATTTACCAGTTGTCTTTAAGATTTGTGTTATTGATATTTTCGCAGCACATCATTGAAGTCTGCGAGTTTATGTCCATTGTGGAACTTTGAGGATATCAAGTCCTGTCCTACATTGGGAGCGGATGATGTCCACATCTTCTTCTATTGAATGTTTTGTGTCACCGAAGAGCAACACATGTATTACTTATTAATTACTGTTACTTTATATAATGTAATAATATAGTGCGGTATATTAGTAAATTACACCGCTATTTGCAACACATTGTATGATAACACATAATATATTTAATTTCATATATTGGTATGAGTATAATTTGATTGTCATTATGTTGTTGCCATCATTGTGGCGTGTGTTGGTGGCACCTTCCTGGAATATATCAGCGTATACTTAGATAAATTTTTTCTCTAAGGATCTGAGATATGATCTCAGTGTCGCTCCATGCGTTGAGCTAATTTGTTAGGTAAATATCCACGCATCATACGTGCGTTAGGAGCCTAGATTTTTTCCGGCTCCAGGATTTAAAAAAAAAAAATGTTTCATTTTTTTTTTCCAGGGAGGGTGCGGTAATGTTACGCACGGATCATTATTATTTTTCGTTTGTATAAACATTTTTTGATATGTATGATCATTTTTTTGACTGAAGTGTGTATTATGTTTTCTATGGTCAAAGGGACATAATCCGAGTTATCGAGACTACAATTTGTTAGGAGTTGCCTTCTCTTGTATAGAGACACGTTCGGTCTATAATTTCTTGAACGAAGCGTGACCACATCTCCTTATTTGGTAGTATCAGTCAACTATGGTAGATGTCTGAAACCTTTCTTAACGCTTCTTTTCATGACCATAAAAGGCGCGACTGTGTAAGACTTTTATCTCGAATGTTCTTCGAATCGTCTTATTGTGAACGGCAACTCAGAGATTGTCGTTCTGCGCATGTCAAACCGGGAGTTCGTTCTGTGTGTTCCGCCCAGTTGGGGCAGTTGAGAAATGGTTTAAGAAGCGAGCAGACGCAACTGCGTCTTGTGATTCTCTGAGGGAAATACAGTGTCTTAGTGAGTTAGTTAGCTAACTAGACTATTTCCCAGTATTATGCAGCCTGCCTGGAGGCATATGTTCATGGTTGATTTTCCGAAATAAGGTAATTCCTCTTGTATCGAACTTTATGCTATCATCTAGAGGTTCGTCATTTTGTCGCCTATTTGCTCGCCTGTGTGATGAAAAATGGAGAGGTACTTTGACTAGGATTAAGTCACCGGTATCTGTATACCTGAACTAGTTAAATATATATGGGTCGCTCTAGACCAACAAGACTGTTGTCTGTGTTCCAGGATTCGTTATATCAGAGATCACGTCCAAGTCAGATGGTTAGACTTAGGAACATTATAAAGGTCGAGCTGACCTGTAGCCCATGTATGCTATTCACGTGCAGACAGTGAACGGACTTATTGTATACAACTGATCTGCTAGCATCAGAATGGGAGCATTTATTATTGTTTATGAACATTGAAGATCTGTAGCTGACACTGTTGCAGAAGTTATAGAAATTATTATTATTTATACAGCTTCACGAACTAGCACTCGATGATTGATGAATTTCTGAATCTATTGAACTGTGATGTCTTATGACGCATATATACAACAGCTATCATTGCTGACTACAGAAATTGTTTTCAATGTGCCATATCATCTTGCTGAACTCGTTAACCATGTTGATGTCATAAGTATCATGACTGTTTTGTGGCGTGCAATAAATGAAAGAAACTTATACAACGAAGTTACCCTTTCTATGACTCTACACGTCATGTTGCCTGTGTGATAACCCTGTGAACTGTTCCACTACCACATACACAGCAACATCCTAAATCAGAGAAGACACCTACATCTTACACTTTAACACCAGGTGTCGATAAGGGTGGCAAGTTACCACTTCAGCACAAATCCACCCTTATCATCTACCTTTTACTACACTTCCACAATCTTCTTCTCTGCCTTCTCTTCTTACTTCACTTCCACAATCATCTTATCTACCTTCTCATCTTACTACACTTCCACAATCATCTTCTCTACCTTCTTCTCTTACTACACTTCCACAGTCATCTTCTCTACCTTCTCCTCTTACTACACTTCCACAATCTTCTTCTCTGCCTTCTCCTCTTACTACACTTCCACAATCATCTTCTCTACCTTCTTCTCTTACTACACTTCCACAGTCATCTTCTCTACCTTCTTCTCTTACTACACTTCCACAATCTTCTTCTCCACCTTCTCCTCTTACTACACTTCCACAATCATCTTCTCTACCTTCTTCTCTTACTACACTTCCACAGTCATCTTCTCTACCTTCTTCTCTTACTACACTTCCACAATCTTCTTCTCCACCTTCTCCTCTTACTAAACTTTCACAGTCATCTTCTCTACCTTCTTCTCTTACTACACTTCCACAATCATCTTCTCTACCTTCTTCTCTTACTACACTTCCACAATCTTCTTCTCCACCTTCTCCTCTTACTAAACTTTCACAGTCATCTTCTCTACCTTCTTCTCTTACTACACTTCCACAATCATCTTCTCCACCTTCTCCTCTTACTAAACTTCCACAATCATCTTATCTATCTTCTCCTCTTACTACACTTCCACAATCTTCTCCTCTACCTTCTCCTCTTACTAAACTTCCACAATCATCGTATCTGCCTTCTCCTCTTACTACACTTCCACAATCTTCACCTCTACCTTCTCCTCTTACTTCACTTCCACAATCATCTTATCTACCTTTTACTACACTTCCACAATCTTCTTCTCTGCCTTCTCTTCTTACTTCACTTCCACAATCATCTTATCTACCTTCTCCTCTTACTTCACTTCCACAATCATTGTATCTACCTTCTCCTCTTACTACACTTCCACAATCTTCTCCTCTTACTACACTTCCACAATCTTCTCCTCTACCTTCTCCTCTTACTACACTTCCACAATCATTGTATCTACCTTCTCCTCTCACTACATTTCCACAATCATTTTATCTACCAGCTCTTACTACACTTCCACAGTCTTCTTCTTTACCTTCTCCTCTAACTACACTTCCACAATCATCTTATCTACCTTCTCTTATTACTACACTTCCACAATCATTTTCTCTACCTTCTCTTACTACACTTCCACAATCTTCTTCTTCACCTTCTCCTCTTCCTACACTTCCACAATCATCTTATCTACCTTTTACTTTTACTACACTTCCACAATCATCATCTCCACCTTCTCCTCTTACTAAACTTCCACGATACTCTTATCCGCCTTCTCACATTTCTTTTCCTTGTTCTTATTTTCTCTTCATGTACCTTCTTATGCATGGAGGCATATCTGAAGCCATTCTTATATGACCATCAGCTTAGCACAATACTATAGTATACAGATGTGGAAGTGAACCTCTGTCTGTAAGGCTAAATACACCTACTTTGACTCTTGATATCATCCACACACTTAAAGGGATTCCCCCTGTGGTGAAATGTGTTGAGAATTCAGCATTGCACACTAAGCTTTAAGGCGTTTTAATGAGCCCCAGATGTAACATTAGCTTTTACCTGTTGGCTGCATGCAGGAGGGTCTCATGATGAACCCATGATAGACAAGGAGAGCTAAGAAGTGGCTCTGTGTAGGACATGGGAGAGCCCAGAACCAGAGCACAGTATATTAGCTCTGCATATTTCGAGAACCACCTTGAATAGTGGCAAATGCACAGTATATTAGCTCTGCATATTTCGAGAACCACCTTGGATAGTGGCAAATGCACAGTATATTAGCTCGCTCTGCATATTTTGAGAACCACCTTGGATAGTGGCAAATGCACAGTATATTAGCTCTGCATATTTCGAGAACCACCTAGGATAGTGGCAAATGCACAGTATATTCTTCTTCTTCTTCTTCCGTCCTTAGCCACCGACCGTCAAAGCAGTCAGTGGCCATTACGCCTAGTGGCGTCTTAGGGCGCACAGTATATTAGCTCTGCATATTTCAAGAACCACCTTGGATTGTGGCAAATGCACAGTATATTAGCTCTGCATATTTCGAGAACCACCTTGGATAGTGGCAAATACACAGTATATTAGCTCTGCATATTTCAAGAACCACCTTGGATAGTGGCAAATGCACAGTATATTAGCTCTGCATATTTCAAGAACCACCTTGGATAGTGGCAAATGCACAGTATATTAGCTCTGCATATTTTGAGAACCACCTTGGATAGTGGCAAATGCACAGTATATTAGCTCGCTCTGCATATTTTGAGAACCACCATGGATAGTGGCAAATGCACAGTATATTAACTCTGCATATTTCGAGAACCACCTTGGATAGTGGCAAATGCACAGTATATTAGCTCTGCATATTTTGAGAACCACCTTTGATAGTGGCAAATGCACAGTAAATTAGCTCTGCATATTTCAAGAACCACCTTGGATAGTGGCAAATGCACAGTATATTAGCTCTGCATATTTCGAGAACCACCTTGGATAGTGGCAAATGCACAGTATATTAGCTCTGCATATTTTGAGAACCACCTTGGATAGTGGCAAATGCACAGTATATTAGCTCGCTGTGCATATTTTGAGAACCACCATGGATAGTGGCAAATGCACAATATATTAACTCTGCATATTTTGAGAACCACCTTTGATAGTGGCAAATGCACAGTAAATTAGCTCTGCATATTTCAAGAACCACCTCGGATAGTGGCAAATGCACAGTATATTAGCTCTGCATATTTCGAGAACCACCTTGGATAGTGGCAAATGCACAGTATGCCGTTAGATTCTTCCTCCTAGCTTGGGACCAGATGCGATGATCCTTTAAATGCAAGCCAAGCTGGAGAAACTGGAGCTCATGACTTCAACTCAACACATTTCAAAATGGCAGAAAAGCTAAAGGAAAAGCCTAGATCTACATTGTAGATAATACCAAGGAGTCTGAACTTTTTATTGGCTGCAAAAGAGCAAGAAGCTTAGCAGCCTTAGTTAAACAACAACAACAATCTACCTTCTCATTCTTGTTTTTCTGCTTTGCCTCCATATTTATCTTCACGTTCTTCTCTTCAACGTCTGCTTTATTCTGCAATACTGAACTTGTTAGTTATTATCATTATCAACTATTTCCCCTTTTTTGCTCCAAATGGAGCAAGGAGCCACCTCTGATCACCTTGAGTAAGCTTCCATGATGAAAGCATTCATGTGCTTTTGCAATAATGGTTTCTGTAGGATTTTTTTGTTTACATGATGAGGTTGTCAATCTCATGTACAACTTTATATTAGTCCAAGTTTTACAACATTTCATACGGGGGAGTAGTCGAATTCTTTCTTTGCCTTCTTATAAACATATCATTTAATTGTTGTCTTGTCTGCTGTTTTTGAACAGATAATTGAGCGTGGACACTCACGTGTGCCAGTTTTTGAGACAGACCACTCAAACATTGTGGCTCTGCTGCTTACAAAGACATTGATCAAGCTTGACCCCGATGATGCAGTTCCTATCAGATGCCTTGTGGGAGATGAGCGCTATTCCAGATCAACTTTGTTTGTGAACTCTGACATGCCATTGTTTGATTTGCTGAATCTGTTTCAGACAGGAAAAAGTAAGCTCCCTTTGTCTACTATTACCATATAACTTGATTTTTTTATCAGAAGCACTTCTGTAGATAAGTTTGGAACTTGATTGGTTCTCTATTGGTGTATCTGTTTTTGTATATTCTGTTCTTTAGTTACTTTTAGTTTTACAATAGTTTTTAATAGCCTATTGATTAAACTTGTCTTTTTTTTTTTTTGTTCAGATTATTTACAATGCTCTTGTCAAATATGGGTGATTGAAAAGTCAGTTGCTGTTTTAAATTTATTTCTTCAATCCTATCAAACTAATTTGTATAAAACAAACATCACAATAAAGACAAGTAACTTTATTTTATGATATAAAATGGTATGATACACTAACATTACAACTCAACATGAGTTCTGTTTTGTTGAACACACGATCTCACAGCGGGCAGCCATTTTTGCTGTCTTTTGTAAAATAGTTTATTTGGTTCTTGTGTCTTTATTCACCCATTCTGAAATTCAATGACCACACCGGCTTCCGTACATTTTCTTCCCCTAGGTTAGTCTATTTTGCAATTGGCAAGTAGGGGTGGCAGGAAGAAAAAGGTGTATGCGCGGAGTTAGTCTATTATGCATTTGGCAAGTAGGGGTGGCAGCATGGCACATTTTAAGCATGGCACATTTTAAAACAAATGTTTTAAGCATAAAGAAAATATTATGTATGTCCTGTAAAAAGGATCCTGTTACACTCCCATTGAGGCACATTGGGAATATGGTGTTATTGAGAGGTCAACTGGAGACATAAGTGAAAGAGGTGTGAAAGAAATGTAAAGAGCGGTACAGGTGGACTTTGCATGCGTTTTTGAAGGTCTATGCTCCTTTGCGATCTGTAGGGCAGTGATGATAAAGATATACGACCTCTTTTCATGTCTCTTTTTGAATACTTTCAACGATTTTACAAGGGGACTAGTAGTTCTCGAAATTGTCTTGTTAAGATGATTGTCAATTAAATTATTGTTTTGTTTTGTTTTTGTTTGTTTGTTTATTTTTGTTTGGGAAAGGGGGGGGGGGGGGAACAACAAGACTATTCATCATCATCAGACATATCAATATCTTAGATCGGCTGCAATGGATCTCCGGCGTCTTCTGCCTTTTCTCTTGATATTGTGATGGACTCTTTCTTGTCCATCTCTTGATGTTACATTTCCACTAATAGCGCTGTCTTCCCCTTGCACGTTTGCCTTTAACTCCGCCTTCTATTATGGTCTTCAGTAAGGTGCTGGTTCGCAGCTGCGTTATCGATTTGGTATTAAGTGCTTTGATTTTGCTCTGATCCTCCCAACGTTTTTCGTGCTATGAAAACAAAGGACAGAAACCGTTTGCAAGCAGTGCCGGATTAAGCTAGTACGGGGCCTGTAGCATATGTTAAAAAAGGGGCCCTATATAAAAAGAAGCAATAAAACAACACAAATATATTTGAACACATACATTTTTAATTTGCATAGTAATTATCATTATCAAACGTAACAATCTTTTTTGACCCATGGTGCTCCTTAGTTCATTTTTAATAAGTTTCAGTTTTGAAAATGATCGTTCTCCGCTGCAGTTGGTTACCATTAGTGACAAATAGATGCGCAAGGCGATTTCTACATTTGGAAAACAAGACTCCACAGAATTGTCAATTATCCAACGGTAAAACTGTAACTCTACAAGGTCTAGAGTAGTGCCAATATGAGAAGCAAGATCAGTTTTCAACAGTTCTGTAAACTGCACAAGTTCTTCACAAAGACTTTCTTCCACATTTTCCAGATATGATTTAATAAGATTCGATGATCACGTTACCACCTCTTCAGGTGTAAACGACTGTAACTGACGAAGGAATCCAAATACATCATTCAACTTTTGATAAGCTTTCTGGCGTTTTGAAAAGGCAGAAAGCAAGCTATCAATAAGGACAAGAAATGTTCGGCTTTTAAACTGCTGAGAAGGCGTTTGAGATTCAACAAGTGGATCAAGTGTGCTGGAACCACTGAAATCATCATACTCTCGATTTCGTTTGTGTTTTCTTCGAGTTTGTTCTTGATAATGTTCACACTCAGTCAGATCCTTGGCCTTTTGCTCTATGTCTGCAAAAGTAGACTGCATAGCTTGAATATACCCCCGCAGGGATTCAAAGAGTGCACAAACTGTATGCAAATCTTGGTCAGAAGATTGCAAAGAAGCACTGGTCATTTGAACACGCTGTAATACTTGATCCCACAGCATGATCATTATTCCTGTTTCTAACTTCATCATGGTTGAAAGTAGACCACGAGCCTGTTGACGACACTCTGCTGTCTGATCATTGTTATCTGAAATATCATCCAAGACTTGTTTTATTGCAGAAAAGCTGTGTAAAAGTGCTTTTGTTGCATCTTCCCGAGCGGACCACCTGGTATCTGACAGTCTTTTCACAAAGGGCAAATGGGACTTATTATGAGTACCACCAGCACATAATGCAGTAGAAATGATACCCCACCGATAGGTAGAAGCAGAAAAGAAGGTGTACAGGCTTTCAACAAATCCAAAGAAAATGACTTCTTCCGTCCGCAAACAGTTAAGATAAAAATAATGAAGAGTCACACTAAGTCACACTCTTATGCTCTTTCTCTCACAATTTCGTGACACCAAATGAAAAGGCGCTAAAGATGGCATAAATCACAAGATCATTGGTTTAACGCTCGTATTAGAAGATGACCAAAAAATTATGTACATATTTATTGGCGCGGGCCCCAAAAAGCGCGGGGCTCGTAGCATATGCCACTTTTGCTACTACGTTAATCCGGCTCTGATTGTGTCAATATTTGACAAGGATCAGTGCGTAGCGAGGGGACCCCCTCCCCACCCACCCTCTCCTGTCTAATCACCATTGAGAACAGGAATTACAGAGCGCTCATACTGGGGAAGAATTGAAATCCAAAGGCATTGCCCATGTCACATTTAAGATTGGCAGCCAGACAATCACACATGCATTCGTTATCACTAGAGGCATGAGTAGAAATTTTATCCTAGGAAGAGATTTTCTGTCAAAACACCAATCTCGGATATATTTTGATCTATGGAAAATAAGAATAAATGAAGAATATGTAGTACTCCAAGATGACATCTATATTGCATCATTGATTCGTTTAACAGCCCCGGTTACCCTCTTACCAAATTCATTAGTCATAGCCAAGGGTAGGATCAAAGCGTCACAATATATAAAACCTGGACAAACTATTCACGTGGAACCCATACCGGGAGAAGATATAAATGAAAACCCAATGCTATTTATTACGGAAGGAATAGCAGAAGTCACAACAAACATAGACTTCCCGGTTATGATAGTCAACACATCTGGTAAAACGACAACCATTGCTAGAGGTGCTATCATGGCTCAAGTACAATCATCCTCCATACGAGACACCTACAAAACTAAACAAGGTAACACTGACCGACATAATGCAGGTGAGAGTCATACCCATTAATCCCCGCCCCCGCATCAGACCACACAATATACCCCATGACACCCCATTGACTCTGCTGCATGGCACGTTAGGTCTAGAGATAAGACTGATCGAGATATGAGGTTTCATAAACAAAACATCACTTCGCAGAACCATACCCATCAGTCCCCGCGTCAGACAATACAATACACCCCCCGCCGCCCCCAAGGTTCAGTGCAAGTGCTTCGACACACCATAATACCCCCATGGAGAAATACGGAGAGTTCAAAACAAGCTAAACAATTGACCGGAGGATACCTGGAAGCACCGAAAAGAGAAATGGTATACACGGATGGCACAGAATATTATCAGAACACCCGCAAATATCGAACACGAAGACAACCAGAAATCGATTATCAGTTTAAATACCCAGATATGGTTGATCAAGAGATCATTTTAGAAGCCTATCGGAATACACAGTCTCCTAAGGAAAAACGTAGCCCCACGAGGAACACTGTAAACCTAGTTATACAAGATCAACCCAGGTTGCAAAGATGTAGAGTAAGCAACCTTCGCAAAATCCCATACACTTCGAATCGATGTAGATCACAGAATGATCGAGCTGTTTCATTCCCTACACAGGACCATATAAATTACATTGCTACAAATCGACGTCACTTCAATCCACAGAAGAGAGACTCTTACCACCACCATCACCCAACCAGACGAATAATCCCTTTGATGTCCTGCCACACAACCGAATGGATAAATTGCCGTAGTGAAAGAGTGAGCGCACAAGTACATTGCCGTAGTGAAAGAGAGAGTGCACAAGTACATTGCCGTGGAGAAAGAGATAGCGCACAAGTACATTGCTGTAGTGAAAGAGAGAGCGCACAAGTACATTGCCGTGGACAATTAGATAGCGCACAAGTACATTGCCGTAGTGAAAGAGAGAGCTCACCAGTTATCGTGCTAGTAGCCAAGACGACTTTCTAATGATCTTGGCGAACTGAGAGAGAGATTTGCCGCGCAGAGACGGTGTTAGATTTTTCGCTCGAATTTAAGAAAAAAAATTTAAGAAAAAGTACGGTGATCCGTTTGGCTCCAAAATTTCAACAATTTTAATCTGTGGGTCAATAAAGACACAAGTACCGTTTATTTTGTTTCTGGGGGAAAAATATAATGTATTTATCAAGTGCCAGTTATTGCTCATTGTTTTGACATTTATTTCATGTATATCTAGTGTTTCATGTATATCCAGTGTTTCATGTATATCTAGTGTTTCATATTTATCTAGTGTTTCATGTATATCCAGTGTTTCATGTATATCCAGTGTTTCATGTAGGCCTATATCTAGTGTTTCATGTATATCCAGTGTTTCATGTATATCCAGTGTTTCATGTATATCTAGTGTTTCATGTATATCTAGTATTTCATGTCTATCCAGTATTCCATGTATATCCAGTATTTTGTGTATATCCAGTGTTTCGTGTATATCCATTGGATACAAATGAGAATATAAAAATGTTAAAACATGAAGTGACTTTTTAGTTACTAATACTATGTTGTTTGTTTGTTTCTAACACAGTCAATGAAAAGTTTCTTTGGTTAGAAAGCATTTTAATAAAAAGTAGGTTAGAACACATTTTTATACGCTTTTATTTAACTTCACTTGTATGTCACTTTCATTCACTTTCAAATCTTGCAATCGATTTTTCAATCACTTCTAGATGAGCAATAGCTCTGAAACTTGGCATAGCTGTGTGTTCCCAATGACAATACAATAACCAGTCAATTATTTAATATTGTAATTATGACATTATGAGAAATTAAAATTTTTCGATAAGAAATGTAAACAAATCAGGGGCCATAATCAAGTTAATTAAAAATTCAAGAGTACTTGGTGTGCTTCATTTTTACACGCTTTTATTTAACTTCACTTGTATGTCACTTTCAAATCTTGCAATCGATTTTTCAATCACTTCCAGATGAGCAATAGCTCTGAAACTTGGCATAGTTGTGTTTTCCCAATAATACAATACAATAATCAGTCAATTATTTAATAATTTAATATTGTAATTATGACATTATGAGTAATTAAAGTTTTTCGTAAAGAAATGTAAACAAAACAGGGGCCATAATCAAGTTAATTAAAAATTCAAGAGTACGTGGTGTGCTTCATTTTTCAATGCATATTCCAGATCTTCCAATGTAGAAAATGTAGGCCATCTTATTCCTCTTGGACTTCCCTCTGTTGTCTGGTGCATCACCCAGTCTATGACTGTTAAAAATAGAGTGGTTGATAAGGGGCATCCCTGTCATACTCCTGTCTTCACCTTAACTCTTTAAGTCCCAATCGACTTTATAAAGGCTCAGGGGTTAGACGCGCTTGGCCCAATCGACTTTAAAAAGCCTTTAGTATATGTGCCTCTGTTTGAGACTGTTTCTAATTACAAACCACCCAAAACGTCATTTCCGACTGCAAGTACATTCTTTTAAATACCACACGTGTTTAAGAGTGAACGTGTTTCTGTTTTGAGATATTTATTTTAGATTTTTAAAGTGATTTTTTTAAGCGCATATCCTCCTTTTTACCTTGAATAACTAATCATTTTTTTAAGCGCATATCCTCCATTTTACCTTGAATAACTAATCATTTTTCAATGAAAGCTTTTATACTTGTAGCACAAGAGTAAAGTACATCCAATTACCTTCAGTTTCATATACAACAACAAAGTTATTTATGCATATGAACATTTTAAAAAATTATTTCCAAACAACAACAATAAAAACGCACTGGGGTGGCCATTTTTGCTTGGGCCAATCCCACTTTTTTGCTTGGGACTGAAAGAGTTAAAGGTTAGGTTGCTCTGCCCAACGCTACATGTAAAGTTGGCATAGAGGCTTTTTATAATTGACACTATGCAGCTTGGAATTCCATAAGCCCTCAGTATTTTCCATAAACTGTCCCTATGTATACTGTCAAAAGCCTTTTCAAAATCAACGAAATTAATGTACAGCTGTCTTTGCCATTCTGAGCACTGCTCTATAATGTTCCTGAGGGTAAATATATGATCTACACATCTTCTGTTCTTTCTAAATCCTGCTTGTTCTTTCCTCAGTTTGTGGTCTACAGCTTTTGAAATTCTCTGTGTAATTATCCTGCCTAGTATTTTGCTGGGAACTGAGAGAAGAGTGATTCCTCTCCAATTATTGCAGTATGCAAGATCTCCCTTCTTGGGCAATTTGACAATTATTCCTTTGTTCCACTCCGTTGGTGTTGTCCCTGTTTTCCAGACTTGTGCAAATAGTGGTTCTAATAGTTCTGCTGCTAGCTCAGGATCTGTCTTAAATAGCTCTGCATTTAAGTTATCATGGCCAGGAGCTTTTCCATTCTTTAACCCTTTGATTGCTGTGATGATTTCTTCTTTTCGTGGAATCTTCTCTTCTTCGATCCTTAACCGCCGACCGTCAAAGCAGTCAGTGGCCATCACGCCTAGTGGCGTCTTGTAGGGCAACAACAAATTGATTCCACTTTGCACGGTCGGTGGCCATCCTTCGTACAGTGCCCCAGCTCTGGTTCATTCTTTGCATCTCAGCCTCCACAGTCCTCCGCCAAGTTGTTTTTGGTCGGCCTCTCTTTCGCTTTCCTTCAGGGGTCCAAAACATAGCTGTTCTTGTGATGGCATCAGGGTCTCTTCTGAGGACATGACCAACCCAGCTCCAGCGTCTGCCAGCTATGATGGTGTGCATGTCCTCTTGCTTGCTACGAGTAAGCAGATCTTGGTTGGTGATGGTATTCGGCCAAAAGATGCGGTGAATTTTTCTTAGGCATGTTGTGTGAAAAGAGGACAATTTTGACATTTCCTTCTCTGTGACTCTCCAGCATTCCGCACCATAGAGAAGCACAGAAAGCACGCAACTCTGGTATAATCTTAATTTTGTGCTTGTGCTGTATTGGGAGGACTTCCAGATGTTATTTAGGCTAAAGAAGGCTGTTCTTGCCTTATTCATTCTGATGTTGATGTCTTTGCCTGCCCCACCGTCTGGTGTTACTATGCTTCCTAGGTATGTGAAGGTATCTGTCTGTACCAGTTGCTGATTCCTTACTGATATGGGCTCAGGGTTGCTCACATTGAGCGTCATGACCTCAGACTTCTTTAAATTGATGTTCAAGCCCACCTGCTGGCTAATTTTATTAAGTCTATCCGTTTTTTTTCCTGGATGTGTTGATGTGAATGTGCCAGCAGTGCAATGTCATCTGCATATTCCAGATCTTCCAATGTAGAAAATGTAGTCCATCTTATTCCTCTTGGACTGCCCTCTGTTGTCTGGCGCATCACCCAGTCTATGACTGTTAAAAATAGAGTGGTTGATAAGGGGCATCCCTGTCGTACTCCTGTCTTCACCTCAAAGGTTAGGTTGCTCTGCCCAACACTACATGTAAAGTTGGCATAGAGGCTTTTTATGATTGACACTATGCAGCTTGGAATTCCATAAGCCCTCAGTATTTTCCATAAACTGTCCCTATGTATGCTGTCAAAAGCCTTTTCAAAATCAACAAAATTTATGTAAAGCTGTCTTTGCCATTCTGAGCACTGCTCTATAATGTTCCTGAGAGTGAATATATGGTCTACACATCTTCTGTTCTTTCTAAATCCTGCTTGTTCTTTCCTCAGTTTGTAGTCTACTGCCTTTGAAATTCTCTGTATAATTATCCTGCCTAGTATTTTGCTGGGAACTGAGAGAAGAGTGATTCCTCTCCAATTATTGCAGTCTGCAAGATCTCCCTTCTTGGGCAATTTGACAATTATTCCTTTCTTCCACTCTGATGGTGTTGTCCCCGTTTTCCACACTTGTGCAAATAGTGGTTCTAATAGTTCTGCTGCTAGCTCAGGGTCTGTCTTAAATAGCTCTGCATTTAAGTTATCATGGCCCGGAGCTTTACCGTTCTTTAACCCTTTGATTG
The DNA here is from genome assembly GCA_024509875.1 of Oreohelix idahoensis. Lineage (NCBI taxonomy): Eukaryota > Metazoa > Mollusca > Gastropoda > Stylommatophora > Oreohelicidae > Oreohelix > Oreohelix idahoensis. The sequence goes on from JAMPIV010012685.1 coordinate 390,039, forward strand.
ATGTGATGATTTCTTCTTTTCGTGGAATGTCTGTATTAAAATCTAGATCATTTTCAGCCTCAGGAACATTCAATTGTGTCTCTGGTGGTTCCTTGTTCAGAGTTTCTCTGAAATGCTCTGCCCATCTTGTTTCCTGTCCCTCTGCTGTCGTGATGAGATTTCCTTGCTTATCTCTTACTAATGTAATATTCTTTGCACCTTGTTTTCCGCTGATGATTTTAGTTATTTTGTATACTGTGCTTTGTTCATTTCTCAGTGCTGCCTCTTCTGCCTGTCTTGCAAGATCGTCTAGTAAATTCCTTTTGTTGGCTCGGGTTTGGCGTTTAACTTCCTTGTCCAGCTGACTGTACTGTTTGCTATATAGTTGCTTTAACCTGGGGGACTTCGCTTCTGTTTTCTTTTCATTTCCTTTCTCAGTGTTATGGTGTTTAATGTTTCTGGTGTTGTCCAGTCTTGCTTCTTCCTTTCCTGGAATCCCAAGCATGATTTGCTGCTTTCCTTATATATTGTTGAAATGGTGTTGAATTTCTGGTCTATATCATCAGTCAATGTCTTTTCCTGACTTTTGGCAAATTGATATCACTTCTTTATATCAGCCTCAAAAGCTTTTCTGGTAAGAGGGTCGTTCAATTTGCTGATGTCAAACCTTTTCTGTGTAGTTACAGTTGGTCCAGCCATTCTTAGTTTCACTTTCAGTTTTGCTACTACTAAATGGTGATCACTTCCCACATCCGCACCTCTTCTTACCTTCATCTAAATTGGAACTCACATGTTCATGCACTGACCAAGCAAACGGCACAGAAAGTTTACCAGTTAGCTTCTTCTTCTTCTTCTTTCGTTCGCTTGAAATATATTGTCTATATCTGCAATGTTGTTTCTTGTATAAACTTCACTGTCTTTTGTAGTTCATACAGAGGTCCATATAGTTTTGCTTCCAGTGTTGTTTCTCTGGGCCAGTGGGTTTGCCTCAATATATCATATTCGGGGCAATCTTGAAGTACGTGCTCCGCAGTCTGGGGTGCCTGTCCACATGTACACATGGCTGAATTGCCAATCTTGAATTTTGTATACATGTGGCTGCGGAGGCGGTTGTGTCCTGTTCTGAGGCGCAGAATGACTATTTGTTCTGATCTGTTCATAGCTTGGTAGTCATCCTGCGTTGATGTTGGTGGCTTTCTGATAGATTTGATCATCTTTTTCTTCTGATGGTACGTAACTGGTACATCCGGTTGCTCGTCTGCAGCACCTTCTTTAGCCAGACCGTCTGCTCTCTCGTTTCCTGGTATTCCACAATGAGACGGTATCCACTGCATGGCGACCCTGCGCTGGTTGCACAGTTCAGAAAGTAGGGCTTGTATACCTGGCAATTTTCTGGACTGAAGTGCTTGGAGTGCTGATCTTGCATCTGTCAGGAATACTACAGGCTGTGGACCGAGATTGGTGTTCAGTAGTTTCTCAGTTGCCACCTTGATTGCCTGGACTTCTGCATCATAGTTGTTACAGAATTTCCCTGTTGGTACTCTGACCGTATCCATAGTGTTGTTTGGGTATTCTATGTACACTCCTGCTCCTCCATTCTTTACTGCATTCTGTGCTGACCCATCCATATATACTCGGACCCAGAGGTCCTGTGGGTATTCATCATCCAGGAAACTGAGAGTGACTGTCCTACGTTGCACGCTGTTCTGTTCATCCCTGTCGAATATTCCTTTCACTTTCGTGTGGATGTGTACTGGTAGTCCATGCTCCTCTCTCCAAGGGGTTTGTTCTGGCACAGACTTTAGGGGGCTGTTAACTTCAGGCAGGTCTGAGGTTTGTCTACGAAATCGTTTGGCCTGGTGGATAAAGCTGCTTCTTTTCAGTCGCCCCATTGCTAGGTTTTGGAATCTGTCCTTCATTGGATGGCTCGGCATACAGAGGAACTTTTCTGCCTGTGTTAGCACTTTTGTGTCTCTGCGTTCTCTCAGTGCTTGTATCCTCCCCATTTTCTCCATCTCCACTATAGGCGTCGATTTCATTGCCCCCGTGATGACCCTAAGCGCCTGGTTTTGCACCTTATCTAGCTCTTGTAATGTGGTGTTTGATGCTGGACACCATGCAGCTGACCCATATTCCAGGTGTGGTCGTATGCCCTGCTGGTAAACTTTACTAAGTATTTTCCCGCTGGCTCCCCATGTGGTTCCACTTAGTTTTCTCAGTATGGCTAGCTTTCTCCTGGCCTTTGTTGCTGCCTTGTTGATGTGCTGCTTCCACGTCAGCCTATCATCGAATGTAACTCCGAGATAGGTGGGTTGTTTATCTTCTCTCAGGAGCTCTTCGTTTATCTTGATGACACCAGCTTTTTGTTTGGGAGAGAGGGTGAAGAGCGTAGTGCTGCACTTGTCTGTGTTGATGCTGACACACCATCTATTTGCCCATGAGGTTAAAGCATCTATAGCTCTTTGTAGCAGTTTGGTGGCCACTGTTGCATGCTCATCTGTGCACCATATTACCAGGTCATCAGCGTACATTGCCACTTTCATTCCATGCGGTAGTTCAGCAACCAGGTCGTTGATGTAGACTAGGAAAAGTGTGGGGGACAGAACCCCTCCCTGAGGGACGCCATGACGCAGTAGAATTTTCTTACTCTTGAGGCCATCTAGTTGTACTCGGGCTCTTCTGTTATGCAAGTATGCTTTCACCCATTTGTACATCTTACCATTCACTCTACAATTTCTCAGTTTCTTCAGAAGCCCTTCTTTCCAAACCTTGTCAAATGCTTTCCTTAGATCTATCCATGCTGCTAGTACCAGTTTCTTATCTTGGAACGCATCCTCAATCTCTTGGGAAAGGTAAGTTGCCTGATCTTCGGTGGAATAACACTGCCTAAAGCCCGCCTGCTGTGGTACAAGAAGGTTTTCACTTTCAAGGTACCACTGTAGCCTGAGGTTGATGATACGTTCCATTGTTTTGCAGAGGCAGCTTGTAAGGCTGATTGGTCTGTAGCTGGAGGCAGTGGAACTGTCTTTTCCTGGTTTTAGGAGTGGTATCATGATTGCTTCCCTCCAGGTCTGTGGAACTCTGCCTGAGTTCCAACAGATATTAAAGATCTGCAGCAGCTTTGTTTTTGCTGTGGTTCCCAAGTTCTTAATCATTTCATTGGACACTCCATCAACTCCTGGCGACTTTCTCATTTTCAATTTGGATATTGCAAGCTCCAGTTTCTCTGAATGTGATTGGTGCCTCCATAACTTCAGGTATGGTTCCAGCTCGTCCTGCGTGTTGTTAAAACAATTTTTCTCACGAGTCTCCTGTTGCTTCTCTGGGCTAACTTCGATGTTGTTGTCTTTAGCAAAGGAGTCTGCAAAGTGATCAGCTGCCTGTTTTCCCATGAGGATTCCAAAACTATCCAATTTTATCTAACTCATCATTACAAATTACTACCCTATCAACTCTCCCTAACCAATACCCTTTCATCTACCAAATACCTACATACAAAATACTAACCACTCTCTCTCTATATAACGAAAAATCCCCTAACAAAAACCCCCCAAATTCCTCATTCTTATTACCTCATCAACCTAATAAACCCACCCCCATTATATTATAACCCACCTTATTTATCTATTCCATCCCTTAATTATACTCTTATTATATCCAATCATCATCTACTTCTTAATTTATTTTACTCAATTATTAACCAACCTTCACCCCCAATACCCCAATCCCTAAAACCTAACATTTAAACCCAAATACCATATCACCACTCCCCTACATATCTATTTCATAATCCTCCTAACCCTCCAACCCACCTACAAACAAATATTTCAATACAACTATCCTATTTCTTACCTCACTTTTCCCTACTACTAATCTTCCTTATTCCCAACATCCCAAAATACATCTCATCCTCAATTACAATCCACCACACATAAACCCTATCCATCCCATCATAA